>BGPT01000510.1:44900-85192 GCA_003297045.1 Symbiodinium sp. clade C Y103 | reverse complement strand
GTGAAAGCGTCTGTGTGTAAAAGGGTCTGTGTGAAAAAGCATGTGTGTGGGTAAACGGGTCTGTGTGTAAAAGGGTCTGTGTGTAAAAGTGTCTGTGTGCAAAAGCATTTCTGTGTAAAGATGTTTGTGTGTAAAAGGGTCTGTGTGTCAAAGTGTTTGTGTGTAAAAGTGTCTCTTTGTAAAAGGGTCTGTGTGTAAAAGTGTCTCTTTGTAAAAGGGTCTGTGTGAAAAAACGTGTGTGTGCGTAAAAGGGTCTGTATGTAAAAATGTCTGTGTGTAAAAGTGTCTGTATGTAAAAAGGTCTGTGTATAAAAGCTCTCTGTGGTGCACAGCTCTCGGATGCAACACACAGAGCATACAGCGCAAAGAAAAAAACGCCGCCTGAGCATTTGTTTGGAGGCTGGCTTTCGTCCCCCCCCTTCTCAGGTATATATTTGGAGGGGGTTCTGGGACAATCTTCTATAAATGGAGGTTTTAATGGGAAATTTGTCTGTAATTGAGGGTAGACAAGCATACATATCATCACTATGAGCTGACGTACTTGCTTCTGAGATTGCGCTAGCTTTCATGGTTCGATCTGTTCATCATTCGTTGATAGATGTTGACACTCCTTTTACTGGCCACAGCACGATTGCATGATGCTAAAACGATCTAAAACAATCATTGTCGCTGGAAGGTACTTGTATCATGTCAACCTCTTGCCATACAATGTCGGTGTTGGCCTAAGATGTCCTTCAGAGCATATTTTTGCAGTGAAACGCAGGCTGTGATGTTGGTGGAAAGGGCTGCAATTCAGCTTTGACATAGTCACTTTAGAATTCATTCTGACGATTGTGACTGATGCTAGATATTCCGACACAACTAGCTGCCCCATCTGGCAATCTATGATTTTCTCTTCCCGGAAAGTCTTTGCATGCAGGCCGTTCAGTGCCAGAGCATTTTGCTCGTTTGAGCCAAGAAGGCAGTGGGTGGGTTGTGCATGGTTGTGCATGATTTTTGTTCATCAAATTTAACCATCAGAACCGCTTCTATGTTAAAAGCAGCTCTAGCAGTTTGTCACGGAAGTGATTCCAGATGATGCCATGCTAAGAAGGTCCAAGGGGTCCGCTTTTGTGCTTCCCCCGGGGCAATAGATGGTCACCCACTGACAATGACACCTCTCAATGAGAGACTGGCGAGAATCGCATCAATGATCGACAATTTGCACATCCAGGTACCGAGCACTTTCAAAGAATCCTGCAGTGACTTGTTTGCAGATGAGTCAATTGAGCAGTGTTCAAAACCCCGCTTGCTTGATTATAGGAGGTGAAATATTGCCCAATCCTTTTGGGGATCATCATGATTGATCATGATCCACTCTGGGAATCCCTATTGACCAGTAAGTTGAATATCTAAAATCACGTGCAGATGGTTGGCTCCCATGGCTGCAGGGAGAATCGAGTGACCTCTTCCTACCGCAACTCGTTTGGCCACAGCATTGACGCTGCTTGTGGTCAGCTCTTTGCTGGATACGAAGAGGCCAGGGAATTCATTTGATTCAGCCAGAGATGGACCAAGAATCACAAGGTAAGCCATGAAACAGCAGAGAATAGATGAGAATAGCACGGATATGACTAACAGGCATTGATAGGAGTAGCATAGATTTGCATAGACTAGCTCCTTTTGATTGAGTTTTAAATGGGCAGATACATGCGATGGATCCTTAGATTGTGAAAAATGTGGAACTGTGAGCCTCAATGCCACGTGCGAGTAGTGCGTTCGCGATGTGCATCAACTTGCCAGGTAGCCAGCAGAGCAGTCCGCTCAGGACACGTTTGTTATGCAATTGGTCAGGAGTTTGATTTGAGGGTGTCACAGGTTGAAACATACTGAACGTCATGCAGGAAGCATGTTCTTGAAAGAACTTGGCAGTTGAAAGCTGTGCGGGTTGCAACTACGATGCCCAACAAAGGGGCACGATAATTATTCGATGTAAAGAGTATGTGGCAAAGGTGGCCCCCTTGGTCAGTGGAGTTTGTCAAGTGAACAGGACTGCAACCATCTTCCGCCATGGCTATTTGAGAATAGTTGAGACGCATCGCACCAAAGTTGTGCGCTGTTAGTTAAAGAATGCCCAGGGCCCAGGGTCAGCCGCACCGTTGCTCATCAGACTTGATGGACGGTGATGGATGCGAAGCCTGTAGATTGACAACCCGGACCAGCGACGCAAAAGTATGCAAAAGTTTCACACTGCAGCAGTTGTTCGAGTTCTCGAATCAGCGATCAAGGCATGCACAGAGAAGGTTCGAGTTCCATAGGGGTCGCCTGCAACGATTGAGTCTGACCCTCGATAAAATTCAATAAGTATATGAGGACATCCTCTTCTGGAAGAGTTTCTTGGAGAAGATTGTCTTGAGCTTATTGCCTATGATAGCCTATGGTCCAGGCTCTTGACTTACCAAAAGAAGCACGCACCTATGCCAGCTGGCCGCTGAAACCGAGCCCATCGTTCTGAGGTTTGGAGGTTGGAAGAGAAAGTGGAGGTTCGCCAGATCTTTCCCAAGGGCCCAAAATTGATGGCCCGGCTGAGACATCACCATCAAAATCCGCAATGCTTCGCTAGGTCAAAGTGCAACCGACCCAGAAGATCCAGACAAAGCCTTGTCAGGAACCACCTGAGGAGCTGTGGCCGTTGCCGGTTTGGGCTTTTGTCTCACGGAGGGATGTCCCAAAATGGATCAACATGGTAATTTCAATGGGAAAACCATTGGGAAAAATCAAGTTGTTTAGGGGGCTCTACAATTTGAGACAAGCCCATTTCCAGGTCAACCCAAAGGAGCAACCGACACCTGTCTGATATGCTGCAGCCGTGGCTGTCTCAAGCTCCAGCAGGGAATAGACAAAGCTAGCAGGCCAAGTCACTTGGTCTTGAAGCACTGAAGGGCACAGCAGGATACACTTGGCCAAAATACTCCCAAACAATGTTCAACTTGATATGTCTTGTTGAGTACCATGATTTTGGTAAAGTGATCAGCTGAAGCGGACGTCACACACCTTTGCAATGGGATCACGTTGACCAACCACAGTTGTGGTTCGCAGAAGATGCCGCAAGGTGAAAAGGCCATGGGAATTCATTCCGTTTGTCATCCTTATCTGACTTCCATGGATTCTCAGTATGGCTCAGTCATGACAAGAAGGGAGACAGGAACAGATAAACAAGATGAACCCTGGATTTCACCATATTCCACCAATGGATTGATTCAAAACTAGGAAAATCTACAGTAAACTCAATAAACATCAGGAAACCATGGTTGAAACCATGGTTTAAACATGTTTAAACCATAGTGTTAAATGTTTTTAATACATTTTTTACCCGTCAAATTCATCGAGGGTTCGCGCCACACAGCAGGTGCGGGTGTTGTTTCTGGATGTGGATGGTGTACTGCATCCAGCTATGTGTGGGATCCAGCTGCAGAAAGCCCTGGGGACGGAGGAGACCATGATGGGGGGATGGGGAAAATTCTGGGGAAATAATGGGAAAATGATGATCAATGTAAGATATTGAAAGATAATCTAAGTCTTTGCCGCCAATTCTATGATGATTGGATGTCCCATTTGATGATCAATGATGAAATTTTATGAATTTCTGGGGTGCCAAATATGCTCAGGCAAACCCATAATTTTCCGACATCTACATGGACCAGATATGACCAGATGGGCAAAGGAAGTGAGTGGTTGGCAGTGACGGTGTGTCCGGTTGCAGAGGACTCCAGTGCTATGGTGAAGCTTGCAAAAGCGGAGAACGGTCTGTTCCGACCACGTGCGATGACACTCGCCCATAAAATTGGAGAAAGCTGGGGTGGAGACCGGTTATTTCCCGTTTGAAGTACAGAGGAAAGTGTCACTCCTTGGATCTCCTTGGGTTCTGTGAGGCCCCTGCGCTTCCTTTGTGCGGCGAATTCACTGAAACTGTCCTGCCAAGTTGACTTTTTTCCTCTTTCAGCATGAGCATTTCTTTGCAACAACACACGAGGCGCGAGTGTCATCAGTGTCATCAATGTTATCCAAGCTTCGTGCCCAGGAAATGCCTGGCTCGCGTCTTGGTATGCTCTGGAGCCCGGGTGGTCCTTTCCAGTGCATGGCGCTCGTTGCCAGGAGGTACCTTGGTGTGCCAACTGTCCATGTCTTGGCACAGCGCAAGACCTTTGGTTGATGATTAGGATGATTAGGGCCACCTGATCACGGGAATGCAATGTGTACTTTTTGGATATGCTGACATGATATGACATGATGGCGTGATTTGAGATCGTTGGGAGGCAAACAGGCCGTGAATTGGGTGCTTCAAAAATGGGGCTTGCCCCCAGTTTACTCTTGCACACCCGGAGAAGGAGCAGATAGAAACTTGGTGAATCAATAAGAACGCAGTGGTTCTCTTGTCGCTTTTATGTACTTTCGCAGTGTCGCAGTGCTACTTTCAGGTCACTGAAAGGGTATTTGGATCCTCGTTCCAGGCAATGTCGCAGTGTACTGTAATCGCGACATGCTTTGACTGTCTGAGTTTGTACTTGTTGGACTGGGCAAGTCTTCTGAGGACGCGTTGAACACATCTGGTCATGGCTGGCACAACATCGTGATGAAGTAGTAGGCTATGCCGTGGTGGATGATATGGATCTTTCAGAAGAAAGTGATGCAACAGGCCTTCCGCACAGCACCTTGTGTGAGTCTTTCTTTGCTAGGCTGTCGATTGCTGTTGCAGACAAGGGCCTGCAAACAGCATGAAGAAACTGGGAAGGCTTTGCAAACAGCGTTCCTGTCCAGGCTTTCGCACTCAGCCCTCGTGCATTGCTGGCCACTTTGTTCGAACTCCTGGCAACGTAGGCGCAGAAATTGCATGCGGCGTAGAGGTGGGTCCCCAAAAGGGCCATTTAAATCCATTTATTGGGATGGGATGGGGCCCATGGGGCCCATTTTCAGACTGCACAGACCAAAAAAAAGAAAAAACAATAGGTTTCCTGACATTTGCGATGCCTTTGCTGCTGGATGTGCCCTGGACAGGTCTGACTTCTGGCCATGTGTCGCGCCTATTGGCCAAGCTGCAGAAAGAACCCACCTTGCCAGCAGCACAGGCATCAAAGGCGGCGGCAGTGTTTCTTTTGGATTCTTTTGGCACTAGGACTCTTTCATGCTCTTTGTATCATCTTTCCTCTTTGCTGGTCTCTTGTCAACTTCGAATTTCACCATCTTTAGTTAATTTGGGTGATATGTGCTGTTACTGATGGACAAGGGAGCATGCAAGACTTCAGGCTCTTCCCGGAAAGAGAGCACTGTGTTCCTTGCCTCCATGCAGAGGCACTGGGCAACTAACTAGACGTGATCAGCAGCCAGCCAGATGGGACTTTTTTACTGTCTGTCTGGGTGTAGCTGGAGCTGGAGAGCTGGAGTCTAGATAGCCATAGATAACCAATGTAGCAGTTGCGGTTGCGGTGCACGCAATATGGAGCGATCCGCAACCGAATGCGGTTGACAGATTTGGATAGATTTGTGACATTCAGTGGAACCCCAGGTGACACACGGATTGGCCCTGTTGATTTGATGCAGCCAGGTGCTACACCTACAACAGCCCCAACCATGGAAAGCTGGCCAGAAGCCTCACGGCAGCAACATACGACATGCTGCCGATGCTGCCATGCTGAAATTCCGGGCTGGAAAGGATTGGAAAAGTGCAGCACGAGCCTAAAAAACTGGTGAAGTTGGGTGAAGCTTCAAATGCAAAGCATATCCGATGCCGCCTCAGGCAGATTCAAAGGTCAAGATTTGGCCAGGGTGCCGTGCGAAGACTTCCCGAAGGCTCCTCTCTCTTGTGGACACATGATTTATCACACGGCTGCCTGGTGCTTTGTTGTCTTTGTTTTTTTTTTGCCGTGCAACCGTGCTGGGAATCGTTCGAATGTTCACTTGTGCATCTTTCTGCATGTGGTGCAACCCGCAGCATCTCAGCCATTGCGGGTGATGCTGTAGTTTATCTCTAGCCCGCTGGCGTGCCAGCCGCACGAGTGGATGCTTGTCTGACAAGGCTGCTTTTGAAGGTGACTGGATGGATGGTCTGAAGCAGAGGTTTGATCCTTGAAGGGAGGAACTAAGAGTTAAAGCTAGATGTATTAGCCCCTTCCCCTATCTTCGCCTTAATACTAAACACCTCGGTTTTGGTCGTCGAAATGATTAAGTCCCATACTATCCCATACTAGGCAAGGGTTTCTCACTGGGTGTAGGTGGATGGACTAACAGGGATTATTCGAAGCAGAGTGTGGATGGCTCCTGTAGGCCGTCGAGGGAGAGGGAGCAAGGGAGAAGGGCTCGAGCAGGGTGAGATGATATGAAGATATGATGATATAATGGGATGGGTGTTTAACTTGATTAAAGGTTGTTTAATGATGTTTAATGGTGAATTGCCTGCTTCAATCTGCTTCAAAAACTTGATATCGAATAGCCAGAGCGTATGAGAGCCTTGTTTCACGAGAAGAAAGGCTTCGAACACTGTCCAGCCACTAAGGAAGCTCCGTGCTCCATTCAGCAATGAAGAATCAGGCGATTGTTGTCAGAGACAAACTACTGTACCAGATTGTTGGCATATGTTGCAATGGCCATGGCACGGCCGTGGCATTGTGGTGGCTGCCACAGGTAAAGCTATTGTTTTGGTTTCCATGGTTGGATGCCCAGTGCTACCGGACCAATGGCTGTCCCGTGACTGTCAACCTGGCCTGCCAAGTCTTGCATGGATCTCCACTGCTATGGCAACTCAGCGGCTCCGTCAAAGGGTGAGGTGCTCGGATTTTCCCGGAATTTCAATCAAATGTGCTCTGTTTGTCCCTTTCAAGAAGTGATGTTGGAGAATGCGGGACAGAATGTTGAATAGCCTTGTATTGTGGATATTGTGGCGGGTCCGGTGGAGATGAATTATTTTGCCCAGATTCCCAGAGAATTACATGCACACTCACGTATATGCACACATGTATATATATATATATATTATATATGTAGATAGATAGATAGATTAGATTAGATTAGATTAGATTAGATTAGATTAGATTAGATTAGATAGATAGATAGATAGGCAGATACTCACACACACACACATATATACATACATATATATATATATATATATTGTGCAATATACACACTGGTAGCCCCTCTTCCACAACAAAAGGTCAAATGGCCCTCCGGAGCCCTTCCACGCAGCGTGGCCACACGCAAGCTTTTCCTCNTGTGCAATATACACACTGGTAGCCCCTCTTCCACAACAAAAGGTCAAATGGCCCTCCGGAGCCCTTCCACGCAGCGTGGCCACACGCAAGCTTTTCCTCGATGGCTTCACGATGAACGGTCCACCGTTCCTAAGGCCCCCAGGCCTCCAAAGCCCTCACCTCGTGCCTAATGGCTGCGACGGCTGGATCGCTTGCACTCCATGACCTCTGACATTGGTTACCAATGAGCCCCTCAAGGTGGATGGAATGTTCAAGGGAGATGCAGAAATCACANTGCGACGGCTGGATCGCTTGCACTCCATGACCTCTGACATTGGTTACCAATGAGCCCCTCAAGGTGGATGGAATGTTCAAGGGAGATGCAGAAATCACACTCCTAAAAAACTATCCTTTTCTCTTTCTTCAAAATCTTTGTCAAAACTTTGGCAGCGATTGCATGGTGCATTGTCAGCGGTCGAACGTTGATACCACTCATTTCGAAGTTTCTTGTCTGAACGTTGTTTCAGAATTTCTTCGACGTCATGCAGTATGCAGCGCCCCCTGGCCAAAAAGGAGCGCAACGTGGTTGCGTCCATATCTTTTGTAAGTGCATCGGCCATCTGAGCCGCAGAATGCACCCATTTCACTATAACTCCTTCCCGCAGTCGGTCGCGAATAACCAAGGCTTCCAACAATGTACGGTACTCGCTACACTGAGGAACTGATGTTTTTTGCAGGAGATCATACAGTGATTTACAATCAACAACTGCGAAGGCTGGAGGAAGAGATGCTAAAGTTTCTTCGGGGTTTTGCCATTGCAATGAAGGATTTATCAACCAAGCCCAGTGTATACGTGTCCAACTGAGTAAGTCCAGGGCACCTGACAGTGCATAGGTCTCTGAAGCCAACGTGCTGGCAACTACTCTGGCTATCTTCTTTGAATACCATGTGATTGGACTGACTTTGACTGATTGAACCTCATTGATTTGCTTGGTGGTAGCTAAAATTAGACATCCCTTTTGAGAATTGGCCTTCTCCCGTGTCGCAAAAGCTGCGTCTGAGAATGACATGAAATGGACATCGGATACTGGAATGGATTGGATTCGGATGCTGGTGGAGCTATGTTTCTTCGCTTCCTCAAGAATTCGATTCCCTTGGATGAGATCTGCAACTGTTGCATTGGAAACTTTAGCCTGCAAGAGACTCAGTTTACTGGAGATGTCAGGTCTGGTGTTGGTGGCAGCAAATTGTAAACTCCCTATCAGGCCGCGAAAGCTCTGAAGTTCGTCTTTGGTGATTGGTGATGAAAAGTTGTTACGACGTTCTTTTGGAATGGAAATGTTGGGGATATCTTGGATGTATTCTTTCTGGCTAAGAACAATATCGCCATTGGACTGTTGGTCTACCTGGATGCCGGTGAAAGTGAATGAACCCTGGCGCTTATTTCCGAATGGAAATCGGGCTTCCAACTTGGCTATTGCAGCTTGGAATATTTCGTCCCCGCCCCCCACTCCATCGTCCACATGGACGCCTAGAATGCCGTGAATTCCACTGTCTTCTGAATACCTATGAGATCTCTGAGTTTGTGAACCTTGTTTGGGCAACACAAAAGTACAGGGATCAAATGGACTCATAACGAAGTTCAGGGATAAGAGGGCGGACTTTAACTGCAAGTACCATAGCAGGGGTGCGTTGATCAACCCGTAGGCCCCTTTCAGGAGCTCGCAGGCATGGTGGTCCTCGAGACCCATCAACTGTCTCATCTCCTCCGGAGGCTCGATTCCCAAAATTCGGCCGTCTTGACGCGACCCGCGTAAAAACGCGGTGCGTATATCAAACGATCGCACCGGCCACTGGTGGCTGGAAATGACTTGTAAGGCCAACATACGACTGTCACGTCCCAATGTCGGACTGTCCCTCTCCAAAGTATCGATGAATGGGTCTTCAAACCCAAGTATGACAAGTCTGGCCTTAGGTTTCTTAGTTACGCCGAGCTCTTGCTGCTCGATGGCGTCTATGCTCTTCCAAGTCAATACCCATCTGGTGCGAAGAAGCTGGGCTTCGGGAATAGCACGACGGGTGATTTTGCGAACAGTGTCAGTTGAAAGCCAGGACTCTACCTCCTTCAGTTTAGCTTTGCGGAACATCTCACGTTCTTCGGCGTTCAGCTGATGCATTTTGACTTCTGCTCTTTGTTTCTTGGCAGTTGAGGCGAGATATGCTTCTTGTTGTTTGTAGTTCTTTTGAGCACATTGTTGGAAGTCTTCGGCTGTCAAGGTTACTTCAAAGGAAGTGACATGGTAAATTGGTTCATGTTGGATGACAGTGTGAATGATCTCTGGTTTCTCGTCCTTCAACTGAAAAACTGTCCTACCCGTCCAGGCATCAGGCTGTGAGCAGTGTGCAGCAGGATTGTCTTTCCAAACATCACTTTGACTAAAACTTGAACCGTCTCTGTAGACTCCTTCGGTGATTTGATGAGCGGTGATATGTCTGGGGTCTACTGGAATGTCGGAACAATCAGTGGGAAAGAAACGATTCAAACGAAGTCGTTTGTGATGTCTGATCAGCTGCTCTCCACGAATCTCCCAGTGGTCTTTTTCCATGGTCACCAACAAACCTTCATCATCAGCAGGGACAGGTGTATTGATGGCTGGTGCAATTGGAGGGGGAATTATTGAATGGTTATTACCAGGTGGGACTATGATAGGGGAAATTGGATTATGACCTTCATGTTGGGGTGACCTTTGATTGGAGGCATTGTCCTCTGGTTCAGCATCTGGTTGTACTTCGGAAGGTGTTCGACTGGAAACCACGGCAGATTCTGGGGTCGCGGCACTGCTGCTGGGCACTATGGTGTCTACACGAGATGTAGAACCTTCAGCTCTGGACACCGGAGGTGTTCCTTGCAAATGACGGAATTGAATGACTCCAGTGATCATGTCAGGCACTTCGCTGCCAGGTTCAAAACTCTGCGTCATTTCACGAGATGAGACTGATCGGACATGTTCTGGGGCACATCTATAAAGTCGAGTCAAATGACTTATCCAGATAGTGTTGGGTTGTTCAAGCATGATGATCCGGGCCGGCCCATGCCAGGACCCTGGTTCAGCACCTTTACCTTGTTTCCAGTACATGACATGGTCTCCTATCATGAACTGCATCCGATCAGGTCGTGATCTCGCATGCAAGGCTTTGCGCAAAGCTTGACAATGATCGGCTTTGACAAAGGCAACACGAGCAGCTTCACGTCGAGCTAATTGCTGAGCAAAACGAACACCCTCTGGGGTTTGATCATCCATTCCAAGAAAACCAGCACTATCCCCTTCGTCCAAGTTGCTACCAGGAACATGTTGACTCTTACCAAGCACAAGGATTTCTGGGGTAAAACCAGCATGACGTGAAAGACTGTTCTTGGCATTACAAAGCAGTTGCAAAGCATTCTCAAACTCTTGCAAATTCGAGATGGGCTGATCCGCATGATACTTGTCCAACATGCGTAGCAATGTGCTACCATGGCGTTCACTTCTGCCCATCTGCCAGTGAGCACCTGTTGGAATCACATGACTTCGGATACTATGTTCTTGCAAGAATCTGGCAAACATGTCACTATTGAATCCTGTTTGACTGTCAAACATGACTTCACGTGGTGGCCCAGCCCAGCGAATCCAGGTGTTCCGAAAACATTCAATGATCTCTTCGGTGTTTTGGCGATAGAAAGGAACAGCCAACTGAAAATTGGTGGCAGTGTCCAAAAAGTGGACAAACGTGTATTTGTTTCCCTGACCATCGGACCAATCAACTCCATCGAAGACAACCAAGTCATTAAACTCACGAGGTGTGTGAATATGAGCTGGTCGTGGTGCTTTAGGAAGTGATCTTTCAAAACACACATCACAGTGAAAATCCTGAACCGCTTTAGTGACTACATCGGACCAACCATTTCGTTGCAACACTTGTTGAAGTTGTCGGACATCAGGGTGGCCAAGATTCTTGTGAACTTTCGCGATCATACTTTGCATCGCCGGAGGCAAGGCACGGAACATGGGACCGTGAGTCGGCATCGACTTCTGGTCCGGTCGAAACTTGGGGCAAGTCACATCATCAGGCATGGTCGTGTCTTCCTGAAGCTCTATGGTATCTGCCGGAGACTTGTCTATGGTTTCGGTTGGAGGAAGGTCAGTCTCCGTCATGTTGAAACGTACTCGTTTGGCTGGTATGGGACTCACTAAGGGTGGTTTATCATGCAGTTGTCCTTGATCTGGTTGAGGTTCATGGAAAGGTACCTGGGAAGTTACATGGTCTGTGGTGTTCTTGCGGTCAGCAAAAATGGTAATGGCAATACGAGATGGAATACCAGGCCTACGGATTTGTCGTTTGGAAAGTTTATCGGATTTCTCCCAGTCTGGATCACAGTACACTGATTGATCTGAACGTTTCCGACCAAAAGTCTTGCGGTATGGCAACATGTGAGCAGGAGCTGGAATGGGCAATTCCCGTTTGCGATCAACACCTTTGCTTGCTTCAACAACTTTGATGATCATGTCAGGGAACATAGCTTGAACCTGTTCAAACACGGGACCACTTTGAAACACACGCTTACCAACACGAGGAGCTTGATCCTCAATGAACTTCACCAATGCATCTAAATCTTTGGATATGGGAGGTTGTGCAAAAATGGCCTCTGGATTGGACTTCGTTCCAAGTCGTCGACGCTTGACTTCAGATTCTTGTCGAGTATCTTCGTCTCGACTGTTGCAAATGATGGCATGCAAAATCTCTGAGTCTTCGCTCAGAAACGGAACACATTGTTTCTCGCAAGCTTGGAGGCTGCAGAGAATGATACGGCTCACCTTGCGCCCAAAAGTGGCAGTATACAATTCCGTATATTGAGTCAAAGGCATGCGATGAGATCCTACAGGCTTACAGCTCCCTTGGATGACATCATGTTCATGAAACCCTGAACACTGAAGCTTTTCCAATGCATGAAACATGATCTTGGAGGTTGTGAGGATTTGTGTCCTTTTTCGAAGAAATTCTGAGGAGTTCGGGTGTTGAAGTTTTCCTGCAGTACACATATCACACAAAGCTCTCAGCGTATATCGATGAACCATATACAATTCACGCTGATGTATCAGCTCAGAACCCTGTGGTTGTTCCAGGTGGAAATGGCAATCATCATTTCGCCACAATTGCAAGTGGAGCAACGCATCGCACAAAAGGAGATGCACACTTTCACCTTGTCGTTCTTGCTGAATTTGATAGGCCAAACGTTCCGACTTCGAGGCATTCAAACGACTCCAGCTACACCAGGGTTTACATTTTGGGGCTACCCACACATGTCGAGGCCTGAGTTGCCACAAAGTTTCATAAAGAACATGTCGCCCTGATTGTGTGCTGAGGTCTCCGTGCTTCAGGCTAAAGCGTGCCACAGACATTCCTTGTTCCAATCCCTGCTTGGTCAATTGGCTGTCTTGAGAACAGTAAACTTCTAAAAGGTCGATACCAGGTTTGGAAAGATATTGGCGAACACTCGCAGGATCACAAATCTGAAAACGTTTCTTCCAATAACTCCACATTTCTAACAACATGGGATTGTCAGGCATGCAGTCAGTCAAAAGGCAATCTTGAAAGAACTCGAAATCGATGCAGTCATCAAGACAAATGTCTTGTGGAGACATTGAGACTATCTTAGACACATCGGGATTCAGAATCATTCCTTGAGCAGTCTTGGAACAATCGGCATCTACTGATCTTCCGGCCCCTTCAGATGGCAAGTCAATTCTCGAAGCTGTCCCACGATCTGGCCCAACGCCACTTCCAGCTGCGAGATTCGTTGGCTCTGATTGTTCTCCAGCTGGTTGATCTGTTGGCGCTGGCCCTCGATGATGTCCCACATGGACGACTCCTCGTCCGAGAAGTCCGGGATCTCCTCCGTGTCGGAGGGTAGATGCACTTTCAGCTGAGTCGGTCCCTTGGGCTTGGATCGACTCTTCGGCTGTGTGGTGTTCTGCATGGCTTCGGCTTGGTCCACAAACTTTTGGATGTAGAACAGGAAGCGTCGATGTTCGTACTTCTGGCTGCTGGCAAACTTCCCTGTGAACCATGCTACATAGCTCTGGTCGGTCTGAAGCACCTTCTCGAATGTTTGGCCTTTCTTGGCCTCTCCGAATGTGATCACACTTTGTCCCAGCTCTTCCATCGTCATCTTGGTGTAGCCCTGGCCCTCAGCTTGTTGGGCCTGGTCCATCACACGGCGGAATCTTTCCGCAAGGTTCTCCTTGGCTTTGGTCTCGCTGGCCGACGATGACATTGGACAAAGGAGTGAACGGATCGAACAATTCAGGAGGCTGGATTGGTGTTTGGCTTGTGCCCGGATGTTCTGCAATGGCGGGCTCATTGGACACATTATCTACATGCGACACATTGGATGGCTCAAGCTTGCAATCATGTTTGAGATCAACTGTCACTGAATCTTCATGGGTGATCGAACTGCTGGAATTTGCGGTCAACATGATATTCTCAGAATGTGGATATGATGGTGATGAATGACGGTGGCTTTTCTGAAATGACAAGTTCACCAACTGTCCAAAATCCAAGAGGTACAGCTTTTTCTCGGACAACACAAGATCCATGCTGACGTCCAAACCGGCCAAGAAAATTCGGTCCGTGGCAGTGTCAATCTGTGCACCTAAAGTTTTAAACATGTTGTTGGAAAGCAAGAATGGCGTGTCAGAAGGGACAATGCAGAGCTTCACAAACCACTTGCCTAAAGGAATCAACATGGCTTTATCACAATGCACAGTGCTGCTGTTACCGAACCGAAAAACGGTGTCGCAACGGGTTTCTCGAATCTGCTGTCGGATCTCAGGATCGAATGATTCCAACACCTGGGCAAGTTGTCGATGGCCAATGACAGACTGGCTGGCACCTAGATCAACAATTCCATAAGATCCGTGGCTGGCAAAACAGGCTACTTCCGGCTGAACTTCGGAGACTCTGTCCTTGTCAACAGAGGCAGGCACAGGCTGAGGGCTACTGGCAGGCATCAGTCGTTGCTTGATCAACGGATTCAACCTCTGGGACAAATGACGGAGACGTTGGGAAATACTGTCATGTCGGTTATCATAACTATAAACTGTCAAACACGGTTGAACACTACAAACTTTACCAAAAACAGACAAAGACACTTCAACATCATCTCGGGGAATCATGTCGCTGCTGGGCATGTCATTCAGGTCAGGAGTCAAAGTCATGGTGGCATATGTGGCATTTTCCTTCGGAGGTCCACTTGGTTGGGAGTTCCCTGAGGCACTTCTCAAAGGGCACTCGGCCTTCCAATGGCCTTTCTGGCCGCATCTGCGGCATTCGGACTCTAAGATCCGAGCCGCCAAGGGCTTGTGGTAGCGATTGGAAAACTTGCCACCACCCTTGCCACGTCCTTTGGCACCTTTGGCATTGTTCTGTGATGCTCCTGGGGCCCAGAAGCCTCGATTTCGATTGCGATCTGAAAGGCGTTTTCTGGCTTCCATGTATGTCAGGTAACATGATGCTGTGTCAGTGTCTCCCTGAAGGACATCCAGAACGGCCTCTTCGAATTGATGGCAAATGAGTGCGTCGGGATCACCCTCTTCGATCAGCGCATCAATAAAGCTCTCATCGGTCTCACTAACAAAAATTGATTCCTCCACACCAGGGTGGACACCAGTTGCAAGATTGACCTCCTCGTCGATGGTTGCATTGATGTCATACGTTCGACGAGAAGCTTTACAGCTTTCACAACTGTGTCATAATCCAACTTCCCAGATGAATCTACGATCAACTTCTTTTTGTCTTCTGTAGGTAATCCAGAGTTACGCAGCAGGATGTATGCACGAAGTTGTTCCATGGTGACTTGAGAGCTAAGCAAGGCTTCAAAGTGATGATCATGTCTAGCCAAGTACGACTCGTGGGTCTCGTCTCCACGTTGCACCGTGGTGAAAACTGCACGTTCGAATCGTTCAAAGCGATCTTCCAAATCAGTCTTGCCCCAAATGCCCCCCAGTGCAGTGACCAAAGCTTTCACACCGGCCAAGGAATTGGTTTTCAACTTGGAAGGCTCTACTCTCATCACACGTTGAAGGGCGCTCCCTTCACACATCATGGCGGCTCTCGGAGCCAAAAGCGACAGATGTTCAACTGGCCAAAGGCCTGCTATGAACTCCAGCTTCCTTGAGTATTCNTTCCTTGAGTATTCATGGATGTCCGTCTCACCAGGTTTGAACACAGGGATCTGTGTCCAAGGCAAATGCGAAAGTCCACCTGAGCTAGTCCCTGAGGTCGCGGTGGAAGATGGGCCACCGGTGGGATTGTCAGAACTTGACATTGCTTCCCTGGATCTACAGCTTCCAGACACCTATGATGTAGCGAGCTGGCTGCACGCAGCTCCGCTACCAGTGTGCAATATACACACTGGTAGCCCCTCTTCCACAACAAAAGGTCAAATGGCCCTCCGGAGCCCTTCCACGCAGCGTGGCCACACGCAAGCTTTTCCTCNTGCGACGGCTGGATCGCTTGCACTCCATGACCTCTGACATTGGTTACCAATGAGCCCCTCAAGGTGGATGGAATGTTCAAGGGAGATGCAGAAATCACAATATATATATATATATACATGTTGTACCCATGAGCAGAAATGGCCAGTGGCTTTGTGAAGCCGCCTCCAGACTGTACATGCACCTTTGATGTAGGATGACTCAGGTTTTGATGAGGCAACGCGTTGGCAGCTGGCGCCCTATCAATGAGATCACGAGTTTCAGATGTTACTGTGCCATGATGTGCTATGGATTGCTACTATTCAATCGCAATAAGGCTCACAGCAATCCACATCAGAGGCACGAGTTGTGCTGCTTATCGACACATTGCGACACGCTCTGGAGACTTTTAAGATCGGACCTGTAGGACCTGTTCAAGACCATGCTGACGCCTTTGCGAGAGGCAACCTTTCCCGCTTTTGCTGGTTCTTGATGGTTGGCATTGAGGTTTCCTAAAATGGGGTTGTACCATGTTGTACCCCTAAATCAACCCTGAATCATCCATTTTAGGATTTCCACTATAAACCACCCATTTTGGGATACCCCCATCTATGGAAACCCCCATGTGACATCAGTGCTACATCATCTGGAACGCACTAGGCTGAGGCTAGCTCTAACAGGCCCCGACCTCAGTCCAGCGGGAAATCTGCGGGTTGACCAAGCAAACGTTCGGATATATACATATATATATATATATGTGCAATATATTACGACAACGATATACTACAATGACAATTAAGTTATATATTATATATGGTGCATGATTATTTATGTTTGCATGTGCTAGCGGAGGGAGGAATGATATTTCTATATGTATTCAATGTATTTAGGTCAGGAATTATATTGCTATAAGCACCTTGCATGGTTAGAGGCATGGAAGCTAATGGTTAGAGCAAAGGCATTGCGTGGTTACTGAAGCCCTATGTTTTTATATGGTTATAGAAGGGTGAATTTAATGTTCAATGGATTGGTTAATGGGAAAATCTACAGGAAACCCCTATATTTCATGGGAAAATCCATGGTTTCCTGTAGATTTTCCCTTAAACCAAGTGGGGGAAATGTTCATAAACGGTGAATTTCACTTCTGCGATGGTTCAAAGCCATCGAGTTTGTAGGTCATCCGATCTGGCTGGAGTCACTGCTGCGCTGATGAAGATGGCCCGGAATGGCACGCAAAACGCGTCAGAGAATAAAGGGGTAGCCGGGGCCTTGGAGCCGGAGGATGGTCATCAATCCATGAAATAGGGGTTGATGTATAGCCATAATCATAATGAGGAATTTCTAGAAATGGTTGGATGACGATGAAAACCATCTACTGTACCATGATCATGACATGTTCGAAGAGGAGCACTTTGTAACCTCCATGAGGTCGACAGCATGCAAGACTTGGTGGATCAGATGCAAGACCACATCCACTCCTCGCTAGTTCCAGAACAGGACCTGTCGATGACCAACCATTCCATACAGGTCACAGGACAGCAGGTGCTCAGACCACTTTGCAAACGCTAAAGCTACGGATTCCAGGGCAGGACTCTACCATTTCTAGGTGCAATGCAACAAAAACCTTGCAGATGCAAACGTATCTCCCTTCAGCGATTTGCAGCACCAAGAGACTTGTTTATTCTAATGTCATTTGCTCCTATGAGTAGCAGATTCACACGTCATTGATATCATTATAGCAAACCCCAAACAGATAGAAAAGTAAGATCCTGATAAGACAGTGGTAAGTGACTTTTCTATGTTCTGGGGTATTGTCCTACTATATGTTCTGTTTTGTTTAGCGATAGCGAGTGTGCTCAAGGATGCCCACATCATGACAGATTCATGAAAGGAGTACCTGGACAAAGTGCACGGCTACTTCGCAGACTGTGGAAAAACGTTGCAAGAGCAGCTGCCCCTTGAATGCAAATTAAGCGCAAGAAGAATTAATTGCTACGGTTGGCAGCTCAGATCTTGCAATCCATCCAATCTGAGGGACATTGCCGGATTGCAAAACAGCAGCGCCCAAACCTTAAGTTGTGGAGAGTCGAGAGCCCTTCATAGCAACATGACAAAATAGAAAAGCAACATCCTACTAGAAAAGTGATGAACAATGATGAACGAATCATATATATATATGTGTGTGTAATCATTTACGCGAGTCGTTATTAAAAAAAAAACAACTTCACGTGTAAAAGGAGTGTTGGCACAATTTAGGTTGACGATGCCCGCTCTGTGCACAAGAACTGTCGAGCGGAGCAAGCAGAGGTGCAGTCTGAAAATAGGGTGCTCGTCAGTCAAATGGTTCATCATCATTGTCCTTTTCATATGATGCATGGACATTTATCTTGTCTCCCTCTCTCTCTCTCTATGTGTATCTGTATCTATACACTGTATATCCCATCTTCAGACGCACAGCTTGCTATTGCACTCCAAATTTGGCGCATTTAGTGACAGATGGTCAAAGATACCAGTCTTGCTGTCGCAGGTGCATGAGGAATGGTCCAAGTGCATGTTGAAAGCCTCCTTGGAGGCCGCATCCACATGCCTATGTTTGATCCACATGCCTATGTTTGTCTCAAATTTTGGTAGCCCAAAAAGCGATGGCTCATCAGCATTTCAACATATTTCAACCATTAAAATTGCAAATAAATTAGCGTGCACCGTTTGGAGACAGATCCAAAGAGAGAGAGAGAGAGAGAAACGTGGTAGCCCTGGAAGTCTCTGCGGTTCAAGTTGCTTTCCTAGCAGAGGCAAGGGACTGCTACGGATGGCCCGCTCTCCAGGCAAGAAATAAGCATTATTGTAATGATTTTCATCATTTTCATCGCTAGATTTTTTTAACAGTGCCATTTTTTCATTGTTCCAGGCCACCAAGATTTCAGATGCTGGAGCCACATGCTTGCAGACACCTCCAGGGGACTGCCCAACGCTTTGATGTGCAAAAGTTTCATAAAGTTTCGACATTTGGACATGTGAAACGACAGTGCAAGCACTTGAAATCTTTAGTCCAGTTCTGACTTTCTTTGTCGTGTTTTTGTGTAAGATATTGGTTTCTTTGGAAATCGCACGCCCCAAAAATGCCGTGGTTTGTGGTCGTGTTTTCATATTGACATTGCCATTTTGAGGGATACGCCATTCTCAGAAAGACCCAGTATATCCAGTGTTTCTCATGGTCCTCCAGTAAAACAGGAGACCTTTGAGCTCTATCTCCACAGGATGAAGCGCAGTGCCAAGTTGGCCAAGATTGGTCTGGGAAAGATGGGAAAATGACAAAAACAGCCGGAGGTTCCAAGGCTGATTTTGTCTCAGATTAGATCAGCAGTTGTGGATGGATTTTTTCGAAGTTCAGGTCCCATTGGGAGGAAGAGCTGGCAAAATACCTGGCCATGAAGGAGGGGAGTCGTTTGCAAATTGTTTACATCCCTTTGCACTCTCACCACTTTCTTCTGGCCAAATCTGAAGTAAATTCCAAGTGGTGCCAGTTTTGTTCTCACATTGGGAGATTCCGCCAGTTTTTTTTTTCCAGCTGTGTGATGCATGGCAAGCTAGGCAAGATGTGCAGGCTCCTTGGAGGACCGTTGTGCGTTTTTTGGCCGCTGGCCTCTAGGGTGAAGCAGAAGTGTTGTGAGCCTGTGCCAGCTGCGGCAAGGACCCATGTGCAACAGAAAAGGCCTGGAAGTGGAAGCTGGAAGTGGTGGTTCCAACAGATGGGTTTGAGATGTTTGAGGATGGTTTATTTGCATCATCTCTTTGACGTGCTGCAGGCCAAGCTCGATCTGAAGACAACAGAATGCAACACCGCGCAGGGCAGCTTTGAAAGGTCATTCTGTGACAAAGCGAAACAGGCCGGATCGGATTAGCAACACTTGAGCTATAAAATGATTAAAGTCACAAGTCACATGTGGCAAAAGTCGCAACTGAAGTCTTCTGCCAGGCAAACAGAGCATGGCACAATTATCAGGAATGTTATCGTGTGGTCTCGCCCGGCCTGTTTGAACGTTGTGAGTTGTGAGAGATCAAGCAGTGCTGGACGTATTTGTGACTTTGCGTTTGCTAGAGGCCTGACATTGATGATGGCCAAAGTGGCCACCATTCTAAACTTTTGGAACTTTAGAGACCATTTCCTGGAGACCCGTGGTTTGGTTCAATTGAATTGTTGAACACATATCAAACATTATGAACAGGATCCGCAGAGAGCAACAGCCAGGCAAATGAGACTTACACACAAGCTTCCACAGCTTCAACCAAGCTTCTGTACTCTAAGTGTGCAACCCAGTGGAAAGATGGGGAATCTTTGTTGATAGATTCCATCTAGAATGAAATAGTGAATGCAAAACACGTACTATGTATCATAATCTACACACACACACACGCACACACACACACACACGCACTCAAAACAATATACGCACAATTGATTCAAGTCGGCCTTGCCATTATGTTCCATGAAAATTTGACCACCCAGGAGACTGGACTTGGGCGCTTCCCATCGGATCGAGTGCCTTCTTAAGGTGAGTGCTGCTGAGTTCGCTGATGTGGAACCCAATGGTTGGTTAGATCCCAACCGGGGAGATTTCACCAAGAAATATGATGTTTCACAGGAATCTACTGGGTATCATGGGAGACTTTTGGCCGTGTCTGAGAATGGGGGTTATGCCAGGCACATGTTTATTTGAATGAGAACATGATGATAAACCTCCAAAGGTTTGGGGTGGACTGTTTCCAGACAAAGTCAAATGATGATAAATGGTATCAGTGTTTCTCGTCAATCATTTTTACCACCTAGGGGGGCTATCATCAATCAGGTAGCTACTGGTGATTCTTTTTTCTGATCGCGCAACGGTGACCCCCGTGGTATACAAACCAACCCCTCTTTCCCCAGTCAAGGACATGACTGTAGGACGGAGCATGCAAGAAACATCATCGAATCAAAGGGAACCCATGGTTTGTGAGGATAGAGATCAACAGACAGAAAAGAAGCAAGGAGGCTTCAAATGGAACCACCGTTCCCCGAGCCACAGGCCCTAATCCAACACCGCGAATTCTGCCCATTGTGGGTGAAACTCTCAAACAACTTGCAGTGTTTGAAATACATTGAGATACTCTGATTGTTGCGAAGCAGTCTTTTTATATGAGATTTTGATTGCATGATAAGTGACCTTGTTCTTGATCTAAAAAAGAACTTCTTTTGATGCCTCGCTCTCTGTGAACTCTGGCCCGGTTGGAGTACAGTGATGGATTCTGACATGATTGGGCAAGAAAACTGTGCCATCCAAAGATAGGTTTCAGGAGAGATGCTATATCAATCTATATCATGTGCCAGTGGGAAGACATGGGAAGACACTTATTTTGCGCCACGGTGTGCTACCACATGACAGAACAAGTGCTGCAGGATCCACCCCACTCCACCAACCCCACCCTACCAACCCACCCAAGAACACTGACGCTTAAATCAAGGTGACATTTTTGTGAGACGGTAAACAGTCTGCTAGCAAAACAATGGTGATGAATGGTTATCAGAAGCCTGGTGATTGTTTGTCCAAAGGCGTGTCTAGTCGCAACCCTTCCAATCTGCAGTGGATGTTGACCACTGGGCTGCGCAGATGGCCCAGTGGTCGCTCATCTTTCCCCTCATACGATAAGGCATGAGTAAAAGATGAAGACCCAGGGGACTACAGATGAAATGATGCATGTCATATTATTTGTTGGATTGTTGTAACCAGACCAAGCATTATTGAGATTTTGTTTGTACCTATGGCCTCCTCGGAGTTCGCTTTTTCCCTGGGTTTCTTGTCTCACTTTCTTCGGAAATCAAAGGAAAATCAAAGAAAACCAAAAGAAAGCTAGGGAATGGATATGAAGAGGTACTAAATTCAAGCAGGAACCCAGTGCAACCCAGTCCCAAATCTAAGCAGACCAAAGGAAGCCTAAGAAGAGGCAAGGAACCCCAGCCCAAAATCCAAGGAAGCCAAAAGAAATCAAACGCTGGCAAAAGTACAGTATGGGATAGACGGCTAGACCTGGGAAATTCTGCAACAGCTTCAGAGCTCGCAGAAGAGCAATTCTCTGCTGTTTTCATGATCATCTACATGTGGATTGGTTGGATGCGTTTGGGATTCTCTTTGATCGGAGAATATTTATCGTCATTCCTCCGTGTATTTATTGTTGTTATCAGCCATGGCTTTGCATTTCATAGCTGAGGAAAAGCTGTGTCCTGTGTCTTACAACCTTTGGTGGGCTATCCTTTTGTGCGCAAATCACATCCACACATGTGGCTGTGTGTCGGTTCAGCCTGGTACTCTGAAGCTATGTTCATCCCGATCCCCTATGAAAAATACTGCAACTGATAGTGACCAATCCCTATGTCTCCTTTTTGACACGTGGAAACATCCAGACCCCACATCTCGCATTTGCATTCAACGTGGTCGTTCGACTCAAGCTCCACATCGAGGGTGCAGCGGCAAAGCCTGGTGTATGCCTTGAACACAGCTCGATGTCTACCAGCGATGCTGGTGGTTATTTAGGGACAAGCTATGGTTCAGATTTGATTGACCTTTCTGTACAATGCTTGAATGGTGAAGGATGTATGTTGAAGCTCAGTAGTTCCTGTACTGGTTGGGAAGTGTACCGGATGGTTTCAAAGCAATTCCCCCGGAAAAAAGGTGCACAACTCACCCTGCATTTCCTTGACTCACCTCTGATACTGCATGAAGAATTGCAGCGGCAAGGTATTGTGGGCAAGGCTGCAACGCTCTCTTGCACTTATGTTCCAACAGATTTGTATGCTGCGTGGAGTACTGTCCAAGGTCTGCCAGTCTCTCATAAAGAGCTTGCATTGCAGGGAGTGACTCGGATAGCAGGTGCAACAACTACACAATATTTGCACCATCTTCCAGAAAGCCTTGAACACTTGACATTTGGCGACCGCTTTAACCAGAGCCTGGACAGAGTGACCCTGCCAAGCTGTCTTCAGACCTTGACATTTGGCGACAGCTTTAACCAGAGCCTGGAAAGAGTGACCCTGCCAAGCAGTCTTCAGACCTTGACATTTGGCCGCTGCTTTAACCAGAGCCTGGAAAGAGTGACCCTGCCAAGCAGTCTTCGGACCTTGACATTTGGCGACAGCTTTGTCCCAACTATTGGGTTTAACCAGAGCCTGGACAGAGTGACCCTGCCAAGCAGTCTTCAGACCTTGACAATTGGCCGCTGCTTTAACCAGAGCCTGGAAAGAGCGACCCTGCCAAGCAGTCTTCAGACCTTGACATTTGGCGACTACTTTAACCAGAGCCTGGACAGAGTGACCCTGCCAAGCAGTCTTCGGACCTTGACATTTGGCCGCTGCTTTACCCAGAGCCTGGAAAGAGTGACCCTGCCGAGCAGTCTTCGGACCTTGACATTTGGCGACAGCTTTGACCGGGACCTGTTCTGGGCGACCCAGCCATGCGATTTTGAGACCGTATTTGGCGACAGCTTTAACCAGAGCCTGGAAAGAGTGACCCTGCCAAGCAGCCTTCGGACCTTGAATATGGGTGACAGCCTTGAACGCAGCCTGGAACAAGTGGCCCTGCCAAGTAGTCTTCAGACCTTGACATTTGGCGACAGATTTGACCAGAGCCTGGACAGAGTGACCCTGCCAAGTAGTCTTCAGACCTTGACATTTGGCGGCAGATTTGACCAGAGCCTGGACAGAGTGACCCTGCCAAGCAGTCTTCAGACCTTGACATTTGGCCGCTGGTTTAACCAGAGCCTGGAACGAGTGACCCTGCCAAGCAGTCTTCAGACCTTGACATTTGGCGGCAGATTTGACCAGAGCCTGGAACAAGTGACCCTGCCAAGCAGTCTTCAGACCTTGACATTTGGCCGCTGCTTTAACCAGAGCCTGGAACACGTGACCCTGCCAAGCAGTCTTCAGACCTTGACATTTGGCGACAGCTTTAACCAGAGCCTGGAAAGAGTGACCCTGCCAAGCAGTCTTCGGACCTTGAATATGGGTGACAGCCTTAAACGCAGCCTGGAACACGTGACCCTGCCAAGCAGTCTTCAGACCTTGACATTTGGCGACAGATTTGACCAGAGCCTGGACAGAGTGACCCTGCCAAGCAGTCTTCAGACCTTGACATTTGGCGACAGCTTTAACCAGAGCCTGGACGGAGTGACCCTGCCAAGCAGTCTTCAGACCTTGACATTTGGCCGCTGCTTTACCCAGAGCCTGGACAGAGTGACCCTGCCGAGCAGTCTTCGGACCTTGACATTTGGCGACAGATTTTACCAGAGGCTGGAAAGAGTGACCCTGCCAAGCAGTCTTCGGACCTTGACATTTGGCGACAGCTTTGACCAGAGCCTAGAACACGTGACCCTGCCAAGTAGTCTTCAGACCTTGACATTTGGCCGCCGGTTTAACCAGAGACTGGAACACGTGACCCTGCCAAGCAGTCTTCAGACCTTGACATTTGGCCGCTGCTTTAACCAGAGCCTGGAAAGAGTGACCCTGCCAAGCAGTCTTCAGACCTTGACATTTGGCGACAGCTTTAACCAGAGCCTGGAACACGTGACCCTGCCAAGCAGTCTTCAGACCTTGACATTAGGCTTTGTATTTAACCAGGATTTTGGTCATCTTTTGGTCTCAATGAGTAGTGCGTGATTTGCTTCTGAAGGATCGTTGACTTGAAAACCACTGCTTCAAAAAGAAGGTTCGTGCCTTTTGCAGGTCCTGAGTTTGGGTCTTGGAGTATCATCTCAGTTGGCAACTGGCAAATAATTGGCAAATAGCCATGGTGTGCCATGGTAGAATCTTAGACCGTTTTTTCCATGGCTGGGGTTCTGTATCCAATAAACACATGGTAATAGTCATGATTTAATGACCAGATCCAACCAGTTGCTACGTGGCGTTATCCTTAAAGTCGAGCCCAACTAAGTGCTCAAAGGATGGAACAGCTTTGTGGGGTGGTCTGCGGCTGCCGTGGATGTGCATCCCACTTGGGTATATGTTTCACAACCATGGTTAGTTCACTCTTCTCTTTCATCCATGGGATTACTATGGATTATGCCTATGCCCACTTTCTGACTGGAATGCGCGTGGCATCCAAGTGAGTGCACTAAGACCGATTGATCACTGGCTGACAATTCATGCTCAAGAACTAAGGTGTAGGTTTATGGACTGGATACCTAAAGGCTTAGGTTTGCTGGTTCAGGGAGCGTCATCGAACTGGTGGGGTTTGGGCTGTCCCTCTCACTGCCATCCATCTGGCATTCCCTTGCTGCTCTCCACCCTTGGATTTGGCATCTCTCTTGGATTTATCCTCGGCTGTCTTGCCTGTCTTTGGGTCTCTGAACTTTTGACCCCTTCCGCCATTGGATTTCCTTCAAAACAACCAGCTGATCGTGCCCGGGCCTATTTGCATGAGCCAGGGCCAATCATCCGCCTCCGACAACGGCGAGATCACGCTGGCAATCCAATTCCAGGGGCTCAGCATTTCAGTCCAAGGTCCGGCATCCAGAGCACTTGAGTTCGTGCAGCATCTCTCCCCGGAACCAGAAGCAGAGCCAACAACATCTGTGGATTTCACTCTGGATTGCCCTGAGCAGTACTTGGCCTTGGCGGCAAAGCTCTCAGCAGCCAGTAGCCACTCACCCATTGAGAGGGTTCAGCGGGCCTGGCGTGCAGGCCTCTACGCCAGAGCGGCGTTGGCTGGAGATCTATCAGAGCGATCCGTGGCCGTGGTGGAGCTGGATTTGCCAAGTACCTACTTCGTGGTGCTGCAGGGCAGAGGAGTCACAGAGACAAAGGTCTTGCGGAATCGCAAAGAGTTCCTGGACCTGTCCAAAGCCCAGTCTGGGCCACCTTTTGTGGGACACGGCTTTCCATCCGAGACAGAGACCAGAGTCTTCATTGCCGGGGCGGGACGTGCAGCTAGGCACGGTGCGTGAACACAATGGAGCTAGAGGCCATCATTCCTTTGCACTCAGAATTTGTCCCAGCAGGGTTTCAACTCTATCTGCTGGACCTCAAGCTTGCGCTGGAGTTGGAGGAGGTAGAGCCAGGCCTGACTCTTGCTTTCATTGTTTTGACAAGGAGAGACGGCTTACTTTTGGCCCTTCCAGAGCTGGCGCTTGCAAGCGAGATTTTAGAAGAAGGCAATCAGCTTGGATCCCAAGCACTTGTGGGGCCATCCACAAGATTGGAAGTGGCAGGAGCTGCGTTGGACGAAGAAGCCATCACAGGGCTGCCATCTCAGATCGAAGGGAGAACCCTCACAGTTTTGGTTGTGGACTTCACCAACGACGTTTTGGCCTTTTTGAAGGTGGTCGAATCTCAGGAAGAGTTAGGTGCGGCCCATGGCTTCGACATACTGGAGCCATATCTTGTTCCATGACCAGCAGATTTGGTGGCAAAGGCCCTTGCTTGGGCCAGTGCAGACGAGGACAGAGATGTTCGAGTACAGTTCTACTCAGCCGAAGATGTGCCAGAGACTCCAAATGGCCCTACCGCCAAGAGAGCAGCCAGAAGGCGGGGTCCAGGAGGTGGTATGCCTGGCGAAAGCACTGCAAGGGCGGCTCCAAAGAAAAAGCCCACTGTGACCCAGCTTGCGGAGAATCTGGAAACACTCACTGCATCCCTACCTGGCATCACTCAAAAACTGCAAGCGCTTGCCCAGAGAACGGAGATGATAGAGAGAGAGAGAGGCATGGGCGCACCATCCAGGCCATCAGCATTGAGAGCGCCACTTGGTCCATCAGCTACAGCTGGCTTTGCAAAAGCCTCCTCTCCGGCGGAGCTTCTGAAGACGATGCCCCCTCCGAGAGGTTCATCAAACCAGACTTCAGCACATCATGTGAGCTTCAGTCAGCAGGAGGTGGCGGAGATAGATGCAGAACTTACAGGGCAGACGAGCGATTTGGCTTGTGCAATGATGGAGCAGTCAAAGGCGATCACAGCCCTAGTGTCGCAGATTGCGGCAAATTCCTCAGATCCAATTCAGGAGTTGGGCTCGGTGTCTTCCTCCCTATCGAGCAAAGGATCCCAGGGCAGAGCACGTCTACAGGCCGAGCTTGCGGCACATCGAGGAACTTTCTTCACCAGCGTGCTCCAATCAATGTCCAGGAGAATGTTCCCAGCTCAGTCAGCGGAGGTGGAGATGAGCAGCCTGAGGGAGAGAGGGGTCACAGCAACTCAATACCTCGAGAGGCACGGTGGCTATGGGAGGACCAGAGATGTGGGGATGATCATTTGGCAAATTGCAATGGTGATGAACTACATGCAAGAGGAGAACCATCAAGCAGCAAAGGATGCCCTCAGTCTGCTGTTTGTGTGCTTGGAGCAGACGGCATTAGATGGAGGAAACATGCAGGTGGGCCTATTGCTGTCCCTCCAGGAGGATCCAACTATCTCCATGCTGCATCAAAACCCGTTGATTTGCGGTTGCTTGGGAGAAGACCTTCTAGTCTCCAACTGGCAGTTTTTGGGAGGCTGAGATCTTTGCTTGCTGCGTGTGACCGCCCTGACAAGCATCTGATGCCGCCAGGGAGGTCTGGCAATGAATTGATTGCAAGGTTAGTTGAACTTGAGAGATTTGCTGCTAGCAGTGACACGTTCATCTCTGATTTCTATGCTGGCAGCTCTGAAGTGAGACCATCTCGGGAAGCGCAGATCGGAAAGATCCAGGAGGAGCATCGTTTTGTCTCCGGCGAACCTTTCAATGCCATCAAGCCCTACAGCTCTTTCAATGTTGAACGTTTGAAGCTCTCTGGCGAGGGAAAATGGCCTCTTGCAGATTTTCTTGAGGATATCCTTTGGCTGCCCTTCCTTGAACCTAAAATCCTTCGGCACAACTATGAGCCAGACTGGGAGGGACCAGATAGCAGCAAAGAGTCAAAGGATGAAAATGAGAAACTGTGCCGCTTGTGGGACGTCAAAGGATTGTTGTCACTTTTTCCATCTTTGCCAGAAGATAGGCTGTGCTGTCGCGTTTTCAACGCGCACAAAAATGCGTTGGTTGACAGGCAGATTGGAGACAGGAGGTGGGTCAATGGTGCAGAGCTTCATCCGACAGGTCCCTCAGCCTATCTTCCTTCAGGTCCTGCGATCACCATGATCCACTGCGAAAGATCCATGAAGCTCGTTGGGAGCGCGTCAGACAGGCGTGACTTCTATCATCAAGCGGCAGTATCCAGAGAGCGGGCCTTCAGCAATGTCCTCCCCTTTGAATTCCTTGCTGATCACTGGAGAGGCTCAAGTGCCTTCAAGGAGATGCTCGAGGTGCATCAACGTCCCTTCTCCAGAGAGAAGGATGGAGACAGATACGGCATGCAGCCCAGAAAGATCCTAGTCGAGGATGAGGTCAAAACCGTTGTGAGTGGTTTCAAGTCTCTTTTTCAAGGAGACCACCTAGGGGTCGAGTTCGCACTGTCAAGCCATGCAACTCTCCTCAAGGGTTTTGGACTTATGAGCCCTGAAGTTGCGATTCTGCGGCACACACCATTCCCAGCGGGACCAGTTTGGCATGGACTTGTCATTGACGATTTCTTCTGCATCTCCCGCGAAAAGGTTGGCCTACGAAATGACCTGTCACAGTCAGTGAAAGACCTTGAGACTGCTGAGAAGGCCTATGCTCGTCATGGCGTTGTGGGATCAGATGACAAGACAGTTAGAGGAGCAGAAAACTTCAAAGTCATCGGAGCTGAGGTTCTATCAGATGCGAGGTCTAGAGACAGCGGCGTTGTGCTCGTAGGAGCACCTGCTTCAAAGAGGATACCCATGGCTTTGCTATCCCTTGAGGTTGCGAGGATGCCAGTCATTTCAAGATCAATGGCCTCCCGGCTTGCGGGAAACTGGGTATCAATCTTCATGTTTCGGAGACCCTTGTCTTGCATCCTCTCAGAAGTGTTCAAGCTAGGATCCAAGAGTTCTCAGGACGCAGATGATGTCGTTGTCCTCAACCGCAGAGCCGCAGACTTGCACTGTCAGACATTTCCGTAAAGTATGGCCCCAAGATCTATGCCACAGATGCTTCCACCACTAGAGGGGCTTTCACCTCTGTGCAAGTCAATCAGGATCTTGCGCAAACTCTGTGGCTGGGGGGAGACAAGAAAGGATGCTACACTCTCCTTGACAACCATGCCAGGCAGCTTCGAAGGCTTGCAATGTTGATGTAGATGAGCTGCCTGTTGCGGAAGACTGGATCAATCCACCAAAAGCACTTGACTTCAAATTTGATGTCGTGGAGATTTGTGGTGGATCAGGAGTGCTATCGAGCGCGCTTGTGAACCAGTCTGCACTACTTTTTCCCCGGCACAACACCCTGCGTCACGATCGTACGACCAACCTCTTGGTTTTGACAGATCAGACAGAAAGACCTTCATTGGCAACCTCATTGCCTTTCGTTGCCTGGCCATTCTATGGTTCTCCTACCGATATGGGGAGCTTGGACTTCTTGAACAACCTCGCCTTTCAAAAATGGCTTGGCTCTCCATTTGGCGGTTCCTCCTGAAAATTGGACTTACTGAAGCACACCTTGACTCTTGTGCTTTTGGGAGTCCGCACAGAAAGCCCTTTAGACTTTTGGGGCATGGCCTAGATGTTGAAGGTTTGAATGTCAGATGTGGTGGAGGTCACAGACACCTTCGTATCGAAGGGAAGTATGCCAAAGCCAGCGCCATCTACCACCCAAACCTTGCAAAGTTCCTTGCGAAGAAGATAGCAGCTGGTTTGAGGAAGGGCAAGCAATTTGAGGAGAGCACAAAACCTCAGCTTGAGAGCGTTGTGTTGAATGACCTTCTCCAGCGAGAGGGCTGGAAGGTTGAGAGCGATTGGGATTGGAAGAGGCCTGCTCGTATCAACATTCTTGAGAGCCGGTCCTATGTTGGTTTGATGAGGCACCTCGTCATCGAAGGAGGAGACAGGCGATTCACAGCTCTCTTGGACTCTCGTGTTGCCAAAGGGGCACACGCAAAAGGGAGATCTTCAGCCAAGGCATTGCAGCCATCCCTCCAGAGATCATGTGCCTATGCCATTGCCGGCAACCTCCATCCATCCCTGGGTTTCTCCCCCACTCGTCTCAACACAGCTGATGCGCCAACCAGGCTGAAGCCATTGCCAACACCAGCCACCTACTCCATTTTGGATTTTGTCTCACCTCATCATCTTGTCAGTCTTCACTCCCATCAGTTCTCCAGAGGCGTTGCAGGTTGGAGATACGGCTTGTCATTCTTGCAGCATGCGTCTGTCCTGGTGAGAGCTGCTGGACTTACGGCTCGATGACCCATCAATTCAAATCTGGGTTTTCCTTTTCCTTCCTTTGGACTTTGCCATTTGTCATCTCTCTTGGACTTCTCATCGCCCACCTCACCAGCGTTTGGACTTTCACCATCAGGCCCCTGGACCAGCTAATAGACCCCAAAGGTTTTGATATTAGTTGTATCCAGTTTTTAGTCCTGGTAGGTAGCCCATCCTTTGCTGAAGCCATGCCATTGAGCCTATCTGGAATTGATGAGCAACGAAGAGCTCAACGCAGATCTGGGAATCATCTTCAGGCTGATCGTGTGATACTGCAACAAGCGCGGAATCGCAGAGAAACGTTGCTGACGGAGTTTGATAGCTGGCTTGCAGAGCACTGGAAGACAACCTTAGAAGAGTTGCTATTTGGGGCGTCGTTTAGCTGCGAAAATGTCTGTGAAGCGCTTGTTTCATACGGGAAAGACATGTACAATGCTGGAAAAAGTTATGGACGGTTTTCTGAAACGATAAACGCCATTACTGCCAGAAGGTCTGTCTTGAGGAAACAGGTAGCAGCTGCTTGGGATTTAGCCTTCAATTGGGTCGTTGATGAACCACATGAACATCACCGAGCCATGCCGCTGTCCATCATGATTGCGACAATCACCCTGGCGATGATGTGGGGCTGGCTACGTGAAGCAGCCATCATAGCCATGACGTGGACGGGGGTGCTTCGAGTTGGAGAGTCCCTGGCAGCCCTAAGATCAGACTTAGTCCTCCCTGAGGATGCAGCACCTGGAACGACATCGGCTTTGGTCAAAATTCGTCTCCCCAAGACAAGAGGGAGAGCAGCACGACATCAGTCTAGCAAGGTTGACCCTGTTGACATTGTCCTGCTGCTCAAGATCGCATTCAGAGCGACTTTGGCCTTGCTCACCGTCTATGCTGCGGCGAAGATTTGCGGCCCTTCTTGCATCACTTGGCCTGATCGAAGCAAATGGGGTCAGCCATTCGACCAGGTGGAGCCACGTTTTGGCTAGGGGCCACAGAAGATGCAGAGTTTGTCAGGAGAAAGGGTAGATGGCTCTCTACGAGAGTTCTGGAGATTTATCTGCAAGAGACCTCAGTCATGACCTACCAACAGCGCATTTCGATCGAGCCGAGAAGCCGAATCGAAGGTCTCTGCAGTGTGTTTTCAGAAGTCCTTGGAAAGGCGCAGTTTTTCAAAACTGTTGGAATTCCGGAACAATTGTGGCCGCGATTGTGGTGATGCTGGGAAGCTGGAAAGTTGGCTGGAAAATTTACAGCTGCAATACTTTAGATGGCAATGCTGCGTACAGAGATACATCCAGCAGGATGCGTGAAAAGGAAAGCTGCTGTGTGCATGAGGTCTTGAGTGCACTAAGACCGATTGATCACTGGCTGGCAATTCATGCTCAAGAACTACCCGGCCCAGGCAAAGGCCCACCCTATAAGCACACCATCGCTTATATAATATAGACATGGTTGGAATATATTTATGAGAAGTGGAGATGCTTGATTGATCAGCTTGGGTGAAAGAAAACCGCTTCTGCAACTGGGGCAGGGCACCATCACTGGGCTTCTGGTCACTGCAATAGTCCGACTTTCATACAGGGGTGCATTTGGTTTGCCCCTATTTCGATGACCACTGTTTTGGAGGCAAAATTTGGAACAACCAGTGGGGTCAACAGTTTTGTGGCGCCTTTTTCTTCAGGACTCAGGTGTCAAATCCTGGATTTTGAGAGTAGAAATGAGTTTCAAACTGGTGAGCCTTCCAAAGCAAGAGTTCCTGGAAATCATTCATCAAAAAAAATGGTCCTTCAACTGCAACTGTGGGCACACCAGTCACAACTGGGTCAATTTGGGCACTGCAATGAACACATATGAACACAATGATTTAAGACGTGACAAACTGTGTAGATTCATTGGTGCCCCAACGGCTGACCTATACCCATTTATAAGATAACATTCACATACCCTTTTCTAACAAGTTTGTACCAAGCAACAACCTTTAGCTGGCAGGTATCTGAATAACAGCCCATGAATAACTTGACCGGCAAACATCTCGATTTGCCGGAGCCCTGACAAACACCGTCAATAGGGTGTCATTCCCACATTCCCGAGAAGGTTGAAAAGGGGGCTCGCGAGCCCATTGCACAAGTTATCCTAAAGCTGGAAGCCTGAAAACCCTAAAGAGATAAACCCTAAAACCTAAAAAAAAAGAGCGGGGGACTGTGGGAGTGCGCTTTTTGGTAAGTTTTATGCATTGAATAATGTAGACCATGAGTCACTTAAAACATCTGTTTAAGTCTGTCTTAGTTTTGAGGCTTAGTAGTTGTAGAACTATTTACAGGTATGTATTGTGGAAGAACTTNAAAACATCTGTTTAAGTCTGTCTTAGTTTTGAGGCTTAGTAGTTGTAGAACTATTTACAGGTATGTATTGTGGAAGAACTTTTGGCCTCAAGTCTTGTGCGTATACAGCACATAATACCCAAGTGTGCACACCAGGCAACAATAAATTAAAGGACCTGAAAGCAAACCGGTCAATCAGCTGGGAACATGCAGTTCGGTAGAAATATGCTGTAATGCAGCCGTTTTTACTATGAAATATTGTATTGGGTCACTTGAGTCAATGAATATCAGAGAGAAATGGAATTCAATTTTGACCGGTTGCGCCACACTCAGACGATAGGGTGGTANATATCAGAGAGAAATGGAATTCAATTTTGACCGGTTGCGCCACACTCAGACGATAGGGTGGTATTGCTTCTATGCTGCATGTCTTGATAGCAAGCATGAGCAAGAGGAAAAAACACTTTTGATTGACAGGATACTACATTTTGGTCAAGCAGTACTGCATCTTCCTGACAGAGTTCTCTGCATCATAAAGAGATATGGAACGTTTTGTAATGTTTTCTTGAAAAATCGGTGTTTTGAAGACATAATATCAACTCAGATTTTTAGGGCAACAGCATGCTTCTCAGGAGTAATTGTTTCTAATAATTTGACATTCCTTAAGGAAGTTGTGACATACTCCCATGCAACATTCTCCGACAGAGAGGGCAACATTCCTCTGATAAAGTGTATCATTACTCGAAGCAGTGCGTTGAGATGTGCACAGCATTCCTTTAGAAAGAGTGCATCATGCCTTAGCTATACTACAGCAGTCCGTGTGAAAGAGTATGGCATGGTTGAAGTTCTTGTACTAAAGGGAACCCTTTCATATACATCTATATATGTATATGTATAGCAATCCGTTTGAAAGAGGGCTATGTTTCTGTAAGAAAGTGCAGTATGGATCCATGGAAATGCCGTTTGAACAAGCGTAATATTCCTTGCAGAAAGTCGAGCATTATTTTGAAACGATATTCTTCGATTCTTCAATAAACAGTTGCACTTAAAGAGTATTCCTTGAGGACATGCGGCATGCCCTTGTGCAAGTTTCCTTGAAAAATATGCAATATCATGTTATTCCTTTGAAGAAATGGTGACACCCTTTGCTTAGAAAAGAACAAATAGGGCCAAGGAAAAACTAAGACCTACCCCTTTAGAAAATAGAAAATTAGGCTTCTCCCCCAACAAATGCAAAGCTTAGAACCAGACAGAAGCAGTCATGCTGTGAGGCAAGAGACATCACACAACTTTGAAAGTGAAAGAAGCAACAGAAAACAAAAAGTAAGCAAAGCAATGAAATTGCCAACTTCTGCCTAAAACTGGTGCAAAAACAAAAGGCAAACCAAAAAAAAACAAAAAAACAACCCTACGTCTCAGCCAATCAGGGAGCTCCCTTGACTTGTTGTTTTTTTTTGGTTGTTTTGTTTTTTTTTGGTTTTTGTAGTTCATTGGATGCCAAAGCAGAAGAGCAATGTGCAAACAGCATTGAAAAAAATGATTGTGTTGATTGATATTACCAATGAAGAGAATGCGTTGCCCAAAATAGCGCACTGAGCGCACTCCCCTGGTCCCCTGTTCTGAAAAAAAATCCCTTGAAAACAATAGAAAATTCATGAAAATCACTGGGGAAAACTTTAGAATAACTCCAAACACGACCCTAAAGCCGTAAATCTTTGGCCGGATAATCTTGGAACCACAAGGGATGTTGTGGGCGAAACGCGGTGTTTGCGCAAAACGTTACTAATATAAGTTGCACATATCGCTTGCTGCACAACTGGTTCTCCTGCTTGGCTCAGAGATTAAAAGCGTGCGTTGCTTCAGTGTGTTCAGCCTGGTGGCAGGTCTTCGATGATAAGCACAATGCACAAGAAGCCTTGGAGGAATGCAAAGCCACGGACCACAGCCAGCTGGCCCCAGATGCAGCTGAAGAATTGTCTCAGGTCTCAGGTAGTGGTTTCGGAGGTTCTCAGAAAGTATGAGCATGGCTAATGCATGTCTACTAATCACATATGCACCGACATACATGCCATGAGAGAGAAAGAGAGGAAGAGAGAGAGAGAGAGAGTGACACAAAACACATGTTATTCCTCCGTATGGGTGTGTCTGAAAATGCGGTATACTCCAAATTTGTGGCGATTTCAATCGAGGGAAACATGGTGATGATTTTAGGGCAAACCCTCTGAGAAACATCGGCAAATCCATGTGGTTCTTCACTACCAAGGTGACAAGGTTGCAAAGCTCCGTCTTGCAATCAAAGAGGCAGTTGGACTTTTTGCCGCACCAGGGGTCCTCGAGAGAATGAGTGGTGAATTTGGTTCCCATTTGGTTTTGTCCATAAATGGTGTACACCCAAGAAGTATGAATTCATGAGTGTCAATCTGGACAATGATGGCAAACCATAATCAACCATGATAAACAAACCATTTTTGCACCAAACAGACCAGCCATTTCTTGGAGATGGTATTGATTTTTTTGTGAGGCTCCACCATCCATCTTGCCGTAGCGAGCTCGGCGTGCTCGCTGTCAGCAGCGATCGATGCGTCTTTTTCGACGGCGGAGCCCTCTGGGCTGAGGCCAGTGGCATTGAAACTGCCTGGCCAGATTCCCTTTGAGAAGGACGAAATCTGGGTCTGAAATCGGGCATACATATTACAACTTATACAATAAGAGAGAGGGAGGGGGAGAGAGAGAGAGATGGTCATGATACAATGTTGGGAAGATGATGATAAAGCCTGACTTAGGAGTGAATAAAATTGAATGAACCAATTGATACCAATGCATGGCCAGAGCCAGAAAATGACATTATAACCTGTAGTGCTTAGAAGTTTGTTCACTGCAAGTTTTGTTTGGAACCACGGCGAGTTGCTACCTGTTGAGTTTCCTGGCTAACTGTTGAGTCCTGACATATCGTGACTACAGGAAGAGTACGACCAAGTGAACGTCACTGAGATGATGACGTGCCTGCTTCCTTTTGCAATAGCTTACCGCTAATGATGTCTCTTTCTGAGCTTGGCCAGATGCATGGAAGTACCATGATATTTAAATATGTTTGAATAGGCTTGGTTTCTGGTTTCGTTTTACTGGCACTGGCTAAGAGACAGAGACCTGCGCCCCTGTGATAGCATTCGCAGTCAAAAGAGACACTGCGACAATCTGCGACACCTTTGCATGTGAATCCCTTTTGAAGGAGCGTTGTTTGATGTGTAGCTCCAACATCTCCCAACCGGGCACTGACAACTTGTTGCCTTGCTCAACTCATGCTGTGTCCTGCAGGTTGCAAAGAGTTTGTCGAGCTGGACTGGAACGGCCTGAATGTGTGTAGCTCCTGCCTTGCGCACCTTACTGGCAGGTTGGACATTGTGATCCACAGTGGCACTGGACGTGTCAAGATCAAAGGATGTCAAAGGTACAAGCGGACAATTACTGTAACAGATTTCCGGATGAAGATATGGCTGCAGCTCAAAATGTAAGGTCCCGATCCATACCCCGGACCCACAGGCGATCCATACCCCTGGTCCATACCCCATATCCCATACCCTCGATCCATACCTTTTTGAAGAGATTGAATCCATATGAGACCATTTGTGTAACTCTTTCGTTCCATACGTCCGGATCACCGCGTAGCGATCCATACCCGTTTTTTTGAGCCATAGCCATATTTTCGCCATGCGGCATCTCTTCAGTTTGGAGATCTCACATCGGCGTGTCTTGTTTACAATCTTTTACCTCGTTTCGGCGTCCGCATCAGCATGCTGACGCGACTCTGTCTTCTCTCGCGTGGGCCAAAGCTGCCTCAGAAGACTTCTTACCTTTGAAAGTTCGTTTCTATTAGCGTTCGACCCCAAGGCATCCAGAGCCCATGATATGTGACGTCGCCTGAAGTTGATCAGCGTTGTCTGCCGGATTTTCATGGATGCCTTGAAGGGACATTCTCTTGGCATGCCGCAAAGCGGAGACATGCCAAAGACTTAGATCTTTCATTACGGCCAATTAGGGCTGGAGCAATTAAAAGCCACTTGACCTCCGCTAGTATCAACGTGATGGTATTTTGATGCAGCTCAATTCTTGTGAGGCAAACAACATATCTCAGATAGATTTCTTCTCGCTACTAAGGACCAGATATCAGACTGAAAGCGGAATACAGTTTCAATCAGTTTCAGGTCAAATGGCTCTTAATTCATGTCACTTGAAAGCTGTGCATGCTAAGCACACAGTAAATCTCTGACATTTGCCCAATCAGTGCCACCTAATTTGCAAACTTGGCAGTGGCATAAGGCGCCCCTGTCCTCAGGGCACAGCAAAATCTTACAGTGGTGCCCACCAGATTTTATGATACGACCACGGCCACGTGAGACGTGGAACTCTCTGACACCAGTTGCAAAATAAGGCAGCTGTGCTGAAACATTGGAGACAGGACAACTGGCATCGATGTCTTTTAGGGTTTTGTAAGAAGTTTGGGTGCCTCTCAGACGGTGAGGAGCAGAATCTTGTGGATGACGTGTTGGATGAGCAAAAGCTTCTACGTCATCCGGAGGAGGATAGTGTAGCCAGACACCAACAGCCACGCTTGCACTCCTGGGCTCATGGATGCAGGTCATTTGTGTGCGATTTAACGCAACGCTCACCAGAAGGGATTTGCGAGGCTCCAAGATATCAAAAGACATGTGCTGTGAAACGAAGTTCGCAGGTTGCCTGCGTGCATTGAATCAATGTGCTGGGAGTCATATGTATATATATATATATGTAGATAACAGTCTCAAGATGTGGTATTTGTGGTAGATACAGCACGGACAGATTAAGGGGCCTTGGTGGACATAGGGCTCGAAGTTCGCACTCAGAGCTGGAGCCGCTACTAGCGCCATGTCGATCCTTCCTTTCTCCAGTCCCTCAATGGCGCCTCCAATGGCGCTGCCAATGCGCATGGGGAGCATGGCGAACATGGGCATCCGTCAGATTCCAAGGCATCTTTGCCAGCCTAGCCGCTCAAGGCCAGCAATGAGAAGGCGTATAGCTCGGAAAGTATGGGAAGATGCTGCTGCATTTTGCAGCGACCCTGTGGTGTCTTGTGTTGGCTGGGCATTTTTGATCTCAGGGCTGACCATCCTCAGGGTTGCTACGATGGATGATGACCGACATACTCCAAAGGCTTTTCTTAGAAGGAAGAAGCAGCTTGGCAATGGAGTGGAAAAAGCGAGCTCTCCCATTGTTTGTTTGGGTGACAGCATCACCCGAGGCAATTTGTCAGCAGACTGGGTTGGCTCTTTGAGGGATGAGTGGCAAGGATCGGTGTTGAATGCCGGGGTGAACATGCAGTGCTCCCAGAACATCCAACAACGAGTTGATGAAGTCATTGCCTGCAAGCCATCCCATGTGACCGTGCTGGTGGGTACCAACGACCTTAAAGCAGCTCTTTCACCTATTGAGGGCTACATGTATCAAGTCTTTGGAGATCTACCCGAGGTGCCATCCCTAGAGACCTATGAGAAGACCTTGACCGACATCAAGCATCGATTGGTCCAGGCGGGCGCCCAGGTTGCCTTGGTGTCCCCACCCGTCTTGGGAGAGGATGTCCAATCCGAGGCCAACCAAAGAGCTGCGGAGTTCGCCGCAGTGGTCCGGAAGGTGGCGGAGTCCGCAGGAGAGCATGGAGAGCAATGCACGTATTTGCCACTCTTTGAACATACCTACTCTGCCTGTGAAGCTTTACCAAGTGGTCGGCCCTACAGTGGAATGAACTTCTTTGCCTGGTGCTGCCTTCTTTGCTGGGACATGCACATTTTGCAGCGTGACCTGGCAGATATTCAAAAGGAGCGCAACTTGGGAGTCACAGTGGATTTGGTCCACCTTGGACCCAAAGCGGCTAAAGAGCTGGCCGATATGGTCCATGGATTCCTCCAATCTTCGCACGAAAGGGCGCGCTTTGTGTCGCCCTGTGTGCCTGGCTATGAGATGATTGAGGCATCATGCTGAGTGCTGATGCTGTTGGAGCTTTATGGAGCTTTACAACTGAGCCGCGCGAATTCAGATGTATCGCAACAGCCTATGCTCATTTTCCTTCATTCCGAGCACCCTGTATCTGTAACTCATGCTAAAGTCGGAGGTAATTGCCAGTTCATTTATGTCCTGCAGTTTAAGTAACAGAAGCAACTACACTTACAATCTAGAGGCTGGCTGAATAGCTGAATGGGTGACCAGCTGCGAGTCACAGAGTTCCAGGGACTTCGGGATGCTGCAGCTTTTCAGCTCAGTGTCTTCCGACTTGCTCAGGAGTGGTGCCAGGTTCAAACCCACGATATTGGCAAGTTATGGTCACAGAGTCTAGAGGTTGCCAAATACATACACACACACACACACACACATATATATATATACATACGCCACCCAAACGCAGTAAGTACACGCAATCAATTACATACAACTATACTATACTAGTATGTATTGTATATGATGTAGAATGTATGGCACTTGACTTCCATGCACTTCAGTGTCTTCTAATTCCAGGCCGGGACGTCGTGTTTTCAGCCGGCGTAGGATCAGCCGAATGACGCCGGCACCACTCCTCTTCAAGGGAGCTGACTGTGTGAGACATGCAAAATTGCTATGCTCAGCAGTGCTGCGATTTTCAGAAGCTCCTGCAATTCTCAGAGATCTGCAAGATTTGTCCAGCCCGGACGCATTAGTTACTGTAAAGGAGTTTCAAGACATTTCAAGACACAAACCACTTGGCATGTCCTAAGAACTCCAATTTTCAACTGTGTTCAACTTGTTTCAACTTTTTTAGATTTTGTGCGCAAAGGATCTATCTCAGCAATGTTTGGATCTCTGGAGGTTGCGGAGCGTGACTCCATTGAAGATGCACATCTTCACACCCCAGGGCGGCAGCTAATGACATCAAATGTTTCAAGACCAGTTGCACTTGCACGCTCTTGCCGGCTACGATCGACGATTGCTGCCCCTAATTTTCACCTCACTTTGCTGATCGCGAGCCATGCAAAAGTAAGAAACCTCCTTAGCTACAGATGGAGCATGATGGAGGCATTGCAGCTTATGTTTCCATGGGCTGTCGTGAATAGATTTCAGCTACACTTCAGATGGCACTTGTCTGAAGTGCCAGTTTTCGCTAACGTGCTCAGCGAAGTGCTTTGTGCATATCACATACCCACTTCCAATTCTGTGTTTGAAGGGCAAAAGGAGCGGCAGCCTGCTGGAGTGGATTCTGGACTCATCAGCTGCAAAAGTTTGTGTAGCTTCCGGAGCTTATTCCAGCTGAAAGATGACAGCCCTGCTGTTCCTACCCCTCAGGTCTTGCTTGCTGCCCGAGCAGTGGGTCAATGACGAGGTGGGATGTGCAATCTGCCACTGCAACAAGCTGCGCAGCTGCCATCGTTGCTCATCCTCTGTGGATCTGCCATTCTTACAGTATCTTACAGTTTCTGCTCGCGATGATGATTTTAATGTAAGATCATGATAATACTTATACTTATAATAACTCATAATTACACCTTGTAGAATCTTATATACATATATAGACTGGCTACCCAGCCAGCACGGCTGGGAGAGGGTATAAATATATGTATATCACTACCCCTTGGCCACCTAACCCCCCCCATGTAAAGTACAATAACTTTATTCCAACATATACCCCTAAAACCTACTATGTATACATGTATGCTGGGGGGGTCAATAAATGTAATATCCTGTTCTGCCATACGCCAATTGAGTTTGAACATTTTTGACACCCCCCCCCCTTACACTGCTGCAAGTAGGCTTAGACAGGGGGGGGGGGGTTTACAGGAAATTGTTCAATTCCATTTGGGGTACCCCAATTAAGATTGAACATTTTACCACCCCGGGTGGAGGGGGGGCGGGGAGGGGCGGGGGAGGG
>BGPT01000510.1:15503-44632 GCA_003297045.1 Symbiodinium sp. clade C Y103 | reverse complement strand
GCACAAGTTCGTCTTTTGTGCAAGAATAGCGCAAAAGACAGATGGCAAGCGACGACGAAGAGCAAAAACAATCCACCATGCACAACTCAGGCGGCAAACATCAGCAAACCATACCCTGAAATTGTACCGAACATTTTTGGGGATTTCCCAAAATGTACCGAACATTTTTGGTGTTATATTTTGAGTTTAACGAATAACCCACCAAAAAATGTTCAGTACATTTTTGGGGGTGTTATTTTTTTTTTAGCTTTATGTAGACCCAAAAATGTACCAGTACATTTTAGCCCTTTGATCTATGATTTCCTATGTGGGGGGGGTTATGATGGTTATGTGCTAACTTTTGCGTTTTTCCAAACTGCAGGCCACACGCTAGCAAAAATGTAAGTTACAATATTTGCCCCCCCGGGGGGGTAAGGTAGTGGTGATATATGTATATAATATGTGTGTGTGTACAAGATCTAATATGTAATAGGTAACTTGTAACATGCAACATGTAAGTATATATATATATGCTCGTGATGACAGCTTGCGCTAACATTTGCAACATGCCGTTTGCAGCAAGGCGCAAGGCGGAGTCTCAAGCAGCTCTCAAGTGGACGCAACGTACGTGCAAGCATCATCCTGGCATGCAACGTTTTTAAGCAAGATGGCAGTTTTTTGTGTGATCCAGATGTATATGGGATATTGGTATAGATTGTACCTGACAGTAAAAAAGTTTTTTTCTAATATCAAGATAAACATGGGATATGCCAGTAAACAATGGTCTCATTAGCCTCCCTCTTGTCAAAGCGCCCATGCCTGAAGCTTCCAGTTCCTCAGTCGCACTTAGTCGGGAACGAAACCGTAAATTACCGTTTGCCGTTTCCCCAAAGATGCCCAAAGCGAAGTCAGAATCAGATCGACTAGATTAAGACCCCCTGTGATCCTTGTCGGACCCCATGAAATTATAGGACCATTGTGGCTCCTTCGTGCAGGCAAGCTGCATGCACATAGAAAAGATCAAATGACTTGTGAACAACGGCAGAGACAGAGAGAGAGGAAGAAACAAATAGGTATGTCTGATCTCCTGGCGCAGCATAGCACAGCTCAAAAAAAGAGAAGTTTCTTAGCGCTCCCAACATGGATGGAATACAAGTACCAGTGCCTCCCGCCACGAAGACAGGGTACAGCCGAGCCTCTACCAGACCGACAAGTGCCACCACTACATGCAGTGATTCTCCCAGGTCACGGCCCCAACGTCCTCTGAGCGCTCGATCCACTGGTAGCCGTGATGCGCGAAACTCTGTGTGCTATGAGGCAGACTTTGCAACCAACAGCTGGTCAGACTGGCAAAGTGCACCAAGCAGACCCACCAGTGCCAAAAGTCAAGCGGCTCAGGTGGCTTCTACACCACAAACAGCCAGACGCCTCTCCAATGCAAGTGGCTATGAAATGATCCCTGTGCGTCCTGACAGTGCACGATCGACCAGGACTCCTGAGCATCATTCTCTTGAAGAGCAGATCATTGCATCCCCAGATTTTGGACGAAGGTCTGTGGAGGAGGAGTTGAGTGAGCCTGTTTTGACAAAGATCCCCAATTCCATCGCCACCCAACTGGAGAAGCAAGTCGCAACAGCCATCGGACTGAGAGGCAGGGCACGCCTTGTCCCAAGGCTTCCACGGAGCGTTGTCAGCTGCAAACATGGCAGCGACTGTTGCTGGCGTTGGCTCGCCCGGGCGGCCTTGGAAGAGATCTGGGGCAGCAGTTTGGCAACTCTGAGCCTAGCTGAGTGTGTCAAGAAGATCAAAGAGGACACAGATAAGATCAGAGAAGCAACAAAGCCATACAGAGCCTGCAACGAAGCGATACAATCCGTGCGTTCATGTTCGTTACATTGCTCTCTCTCTCTCTCTCTCTCTTTGTCTCTCTCTCTCTCTCTCTCTGTCTCTCTCTCTCTCTCTCTATTGTTCGCTTCTCTTGCTTATGGTCAAAGCTTTGAGATATCCCTCCTGATGATATCCTTGACCCAAGTAGTATATATATATAATAGAATGCGAAGTGAATAAAGACCCACACATGCACGCACACACACACACAGAGACACACACACACACATACGCGATCATACGCGTACTTATATATATATATATACATACACATATCATACGCCGAGACTTGACGAGTTTGTGTGCTTTGTGGAGGAGTTTGCTCAGCTGCAAGCCGATCGAAGAGATTTTGAGGCAGAACAGTTTCGAGCCAAGGCCAGACCTTAATGACTCTTAATGTCGCGCAGAATTTTGTTTGGCCAATCTAAAGAAGTGCGCATGAATTGGGCGGCGTTGCTTCCAAATGATTGCTACATTTGTACATTAATACATCTATCTATCTGATTCTCTCTGATTCTCTCTGATTCTATCTCTCTATCTGTCTATGTGTCTATGTCTCTATCGATCCATGGATCCATCGATCCATCCATCTATCACAATCTATCTATCTATCCATCTATTTCTCCATCCGTCTATCCATCCATCTACATATACGAACAATCTATCTCGTTTGATCCCATGTATTCATCACATCTATGCCATTCCTTTCTGTTTTCCACGGCACGGCACGGCAGCGCAACTCCAGGCAGCGGAGGAGACCGCTGCGCGACTCCAGGAAGAACTCACGGACTGCAAAGTCGACGGCAGAGAGTTCAGGTTCCGGCAGCAAGTGCTGCGAGTGCTGCATCTTGGGGTGGGCAAAATGACAAAATTACCTGGCTAAGTATTGCGAATTATCATATCATATACCATGTAATTATCATATCATATATCATATCATATATCATGCATCATATCATATATCATATATCATATCATCTAAGTGAAGTCTTAGTTCAGTTTTACAATGTTTTGCATATGTTTCATATGTTTTACTGTGCTATCACATCTGTCGCCGGCGTTTTGGACAGGGTGCTGGAACGAGAGCACGGCCGTGTGCAAAGTGAAGCTGTTGAACTTCGAACTCTTGCAGGCCGGATCACATGTTTCGAGGATTTGCGGATGGAGATGGAGTTGTGATTTTCATTGAATATCCATGGTTTATTAGTTGGATGTTTCTGGGATTGAATGGGAAATTGGTGGGATAGAATGCTGCGAACCATTTCTGCCTGATGTTTGGAGCAGCCCGGGCCAGGAAAATTGGAGGCCCAGCTGGAGCTGCAAAAAAAGCAGTGGCATCAACAAAGAGAAGCGATGATACAGCAGGCCTGAAGACCCATCCAAAGAATTCCAAAGACACCCGCAGACCCACCGCTTGTTGCACCCCTTTGGTGTGCCAAGAAAGGCTGGACAACATTGGACATATTTTGCCATCCTTTCACCCCCTGAGCCCTTTGCGACACATCGCAAAGGCTTTGAAATTCAAGGATGATAAGGATGTGCTTTCAATATGTTCATTGGTTACCTTTGATGGTGCCCTTCCACATGCTTGCCAACCAATAAACCGTAAGCACTCAAAATCAAGCCTCCTTAATTCCGAATCGATTTTGAAATCCGACTTGATGTCAAGACTTGGATCCAAGATTACTTTTTGCTCTGTCCATCATTTCGACATGGCGCATGTGATAAAATCTTCAACCCCAAACAACTAGAACACACAAAATATACTCGACAAAATCAAAAAGATCTGCTGTCCCCTGAGTTTATTTCTGATATTCCAATAATCTTCCCATTCTCACCATTATACCACGATTTTTGATAGCTACAGTAAATCCCCTTTTTGGATCCCAAAGAGTTTTTGTGATCCACTGTGGCTGGCCTCCGCTGCAGGCCACAGCCGAGACAGAGGCTTTGCGAAGTCGCGCTGAAAGTGCTGAAGCAAGTGCCGTCCAAGCACAGGCAGGGAATCTCCAGCCAAGTTTCTTGATGTTTTTTTGATGTTTTGATTTACATTTACATCCATCTTAGTTGTAACATAATATGGAATTAATATGGTCATGCCCACGATTCAAGATCCACAATTACAAGTTGGATCAAGTTGGTGAACCTTTATCAGTATATGATTGAGTCATATTGATTCAAGGAAGGTTTTGGAAGAAACGATGGTTTTGCTGCTTTCCTTTTCTCATCAAATATACACGGTTCCAGCATGTTCCAGCAACATTTGCCTGAACCAGTCGTTTGGAACTTTAGAATCTTCGGCAGAGATGTGTCCCGCTTCGACTGCGCGGCAGGCAGTTGAAAATGATCTTCGTGAGCGAGTCAAAGATCTGCAACAGCAAGTCAGGAGACTGCGGAAAGAAGACAAACTGTTTCTCTGCAACCTGGGGCGTGACGGTACATGACCGTAAGATCTAACATTTGTTTTAGCATATTCAATCCACATCATGTCATGGTAATGCATTTTCTCGGGCAGCCTACCTTTGCATAATTAGAACTTGCACAGGCAAAGCGATTGCCACCATCCTATGTCCATTTCCGATCGTTTCTGCAGGGAGCTAAAGTCCGAGTTGCAAGAAGATCGCATCATGAAGCTCACGAAGAAACAGGGCTCCGTGGCAGCAAACTGACCGTCCGCTTCTTCGGGTAGACCCTGGCATAATTCGACATGCTGTAGGACAGACACATCTTTCAATTGGTTTTTGCACTTGCTCTGGGGACTTGCTGAGGTTCTTTTCACATCATTTCGGTTTGTCTCAAAATGGGAGATACCTTACAATTGCGAGTTTCATGCGAGAACATGAGGACTTGGGGCATCCTTCATTTGGAGACAACATGAGACAACCTGCATTTCGTGATTTCCGAGGTAAAAAGAAACCCTTGTCGAAACGATCGGCTTCGCGTCGGAACTCCAAGAGTCGATCGGGGACTTCGCCTGCAAAGTCTCGGAGTAAAAGTCGACGGCGGCGTGGATGACAGTCTTTGGATGATCAGTGCACCTTGACACCAGGAAGTAAAAGCCCTTAGTTGTGGGTGTGTGCTGCCACAACTATAATGTGTATATCACATTATGGCCTTACTAGATCTTACTAGTCTGTACTTGTACCATTTGTCAATTGTTGTTGCAATGATTTGCAATGCATAATGCACCTATATACGCGTTCTTTTCATGTGTACACTTGCAGGACCATCACCGCTGGGATTTTATCTATCGATTATGAACTCATCTCCCAAGGATTTGGCCGAATTTGGTTTTCAGCCCAGCAGATCCTGGCAGCGCTTCACAGGATGTCACAAAATAGCGATGTAATTCGCTTGGAGCCGTGCGTTGTCCCTACATTAGGGTGACTCAATGCACAGGAAGGTCCCACAAGTGGCTTGTAGCAATGTGTAAAGTCGAAGTGACCGATGCCACAGTGATGAAGGCGTTAAGGTACCGACGGAAGATACAGTCGCACATTTTGTTTTGACGAAATATTTGCTGAGCAAGCAAGCACTTCACACAAAATCTGGCTCCTGAACAGCAGGAGCATTTGTTCTTCCTTGCCACGGAATGTTTTGAGGAATGTTTTTTTTTTTGTGAGACATGCTTCTCTTTAACCATTTTTTCCAAGCCAACCATCCTCAAAAGAACAGCCTGCCTAATGTGTTTGTTCCTGGCAGGTGGACAGAGGTTGCCTTGATAAAATTGCAAGTGCAACCGTAGTTTCAGTAGGTGAAGCCTATCCAGACGAAAAGAGAAGATGTAATGATAGCTGGCGATTCCCCCTAACCCCTCCATGGATATCCATGGATACAGTGGCGTTGTTTTATTCCTGCAAAGAGCTGCCACGGAGAACTATGTTGACCGGTTTTCAACATCAATTGTGCCCTGGCTCTTGGTGCTGCCAAATGTTGCTAGTTCTAGTGCGCTGCTCCAGAATCTGCATTCCTGAAAGACTTGCCGTTGAATCATGTTGAATCCAATCCCCAAACTGTGAGAACCTCGACAATTGTGTGCAAAATGCAAGGTGCAATTCGATTGAATAAAACCTTATGAGTCTATCAGATCTATCAGTGGGTTGTTTCATTGTCTGGGCACTCCCCATTTTGGAGCTTGGCATTACCGAGGCCTGGGGATGGCTGACAGTGACAGCTGCAGAAGTGACAGCTGTTCCTTTCGATGATTCGTTCACTCTTTCAGCTCAAACATGCTCAAACCGTTGATGCTGACTGATCTGAATTGATATCCTTCAATGATCTCAGGAAGAATGATTCATACAAATAGTAATCTCATTTGCCGAGTTAGCAGAGTCGATGGTCCCATGTACGATTTCCGGACTCATGGGGGAAAAAGAAGTGTGACTGCACCTATCCGGAGATTGCAGAAATACAGCGGTCAATCGGACAATACTGTGCAGCAGCCGCACCAACAGCTCACCAGCATCAGCGAAAAGGAGTCAGAAAATAGAAGTATACAATAGATTTTGCCGTTGCAGGACACTGCTTGGCCAATCTTCAACTGACTGTAAACGGTATCAATGCAGACTCGTGGTTGCGAAGTGGTCCTTGTCACTGCTGTACCTGCTTGCACCTGACAATCTTTCTCACCAGACTGACCAGATTTCACGCCAAAGATTTTCCACATGCCATGTTTTTTGAAGTGATTTGGCATGAGAAGAGACAATAGACATAGCAGGTGATGAACTGCTACTTGCGAATGATTCAGGTGGGGCCATGGTTACGGAAAGCAAAAGAAAGACAATAGCACAGCAGTTGGGTCCCAGCCCATCCCGAGGAGCAGAGTGATGGGCAACTCTGGTGCCCCAGCAGCTTCTTTTGGCCAAAGCTTGAGGCCGGGCCATGGCCCCATGGCCCCATGGGATCCCATGGGATCCCATGGCTTTCCCCACGGGCCATGGGGGCTTCCAGGCTGGCGGGCACGCTGCGGTCCAGCGCTGGGCACGGCGTGCCGCTGTCAATGTGGCCAGCTGTGATGCCCTTGTGGTTCCGCTGCACCTTGAAGGTGTGGCTGACAGCTGTCTTGCTGCCAGAAGGTCAGACGATTTCGATAGATTTCGTATATTTGTTTCCAGATGTTTGATAAACTTGAGATGACATATTAGGTATATTAATTATAGCAGCATATTTGAGTATCATTCGGTCATCTTGGAGTGACGATAATCAAGAAATAGCGGGAGTTGAAAGTCAGATGCGATTGGATCCCACAGCCAACTGCCAGGTTGCCACTGGTCGTGTGGGGACCAAGCATCCAAAACAACTGCCGTGTTTGGCGCGAACATGTCGCATTCTTTGTAACCCTAGGCTGGCTGTGGTGCGAATTTCACTGCATCAAGCTGAGTGATTACTGGTTCTACGGCATGTCACTTTGAATGCTTTGACATTTGCAGTTGCTGTCCTCAAGATCCTCAAGGCACAATTGCGACATGCATTCAATGCCATTCAACGCCTTTTTTTTTGCATTGAATGGATAGCAGCCCGCCGAGGCACCATATCCTCTACCTGGATTCGTTGGGCATGCCTGTGCCGGAGCTCTTACAGAGCAGGCTGTCAGAGTTTGTCTCCAAAGAAGATCCAGCGCTTTCAGGCCAGCAGTAGAGATGTACATTGGGAATCATTAGGAGGTGTATTCAATCGATTCAAATCGTTTCTGCAATTTCAATGATCTATTTGTCTGTCTGTCTGTCTATCTATCTATCTATCTGTCTATCCAAATGTTATACATATTTGTACGTATACGACTGGATAAACATATGCGCAATTGACTGTAGCTGTAGCATTTTCATCATGCCACCTTTCAGATTCTGCTCCCATAAGTTAGTTTGGTTGTATTTTCCGGTCAGGCTTGTGGCAACTTTATGTGGTCAACAAGATCCCGCGAGCTTCTCAGTCGTTGCGCAGAGTTGTGCACATTTTTTTCTGGGACTTTGGAGTTTTCGGATTGAAGCGGGAAGTTGGCAACTGTCCAGCGTGGAGGACTCAGCTCAACAGCTCTGACTGTGGCATTTTCGTCCTGGCATATGCTGAATGCGTTGCTCGGAGTTTGCCCCTCCGTTGGGATCTCAGGATCTCAGCTCTGGAGTTTCATGGTGGCTGGTGGCGCCTGTCACACTCATCCTTGTCCCAGATGTTGATGTGACTAGGTGTGGATGGCTCTCGCAAGAGCATCGAGAGCAAGGCAGGGTATGGGGAGTTCATTGAATGTCTAAGACGATAGGATCCAATCTACCCTACGTATTTGATCTTGACCTTTTATCACGGCATCATACCAGCAGTTCTCTTCAGCTGACTTTGCACTCACTTTCTTGCGCTCTGACCCTGCAGCGCCGTGCCATTGCGCTGGCGGTTGCTAAAGGAAAGCTACCCAGCTCAGAAAAGGTGTCGATGCAGAGTGGTAGCAGCGGGATGTACTTGTCTTTTTCTGAGGTGTAAAGTGTAAAGTGATGTAAAGTGCCATCCATACTTGCAAGCAAATCAGGAGAAACTCAGTAGCATTGGCTATCTTCAGAGCCTTGCCGGCTTTTGTAGATGTGTGGAGACTGCTAGGTGCTACAGTCATTGGTTGAGAGCTTGAACCAGATGCACAATGTCAAATCGTGCATGGTTGTCTTGCTGACTGCCTTGATATCCGTCTCCAACCATCAGAAGTTTCTGTATCAAGCTAAACAACCTCAAATTGGCAGCTGTCAAGACATGCTGAAGTTCATGACACAGGCAAGACAAAGTGAACCCCAAAGGAGAGGTTTTCGTATTTTTGAAGTCCTGCGACTTTTTGTGACAGGCCAAATAGCGTTGCACAGAAGCAGGTCAAGTTGATCCATGAATCAAGTATCTAGCCAACACCGGCATCACGATTTTTTCAGCAGTCAGGCAGACAACAACCCAGCAGTAGATTCGAGTTGAGATTTCCGTAGACCTAGACACAAGCTCAGCCTCAGAGAGCATGTTGCGAAAAGTAGTTGCCTTGGCCCCAGATGTGCTTTTAGTATTCAGTCACCGAGTTGACGGAACTGGGCACCGAGAAGATCGAAGCAGAAGCTGAGGCTTTGCTTTGCTTCTGCTGTATGGCCCGCATGGCCTGTAGCCTCGAAGCTGATTGGCCTTGATCCTAGCGCAAAGCTATTTTCTGATGACCTGGCCAACATGGGAAGTCAGGCATAGTCAGACCCCTGACAAGGATGAGCTATTCAGATCAAGCTGACCTTCCTATGTCTCAGAAATGGCGAGAAGAGATGAAGGCTGTGGATTTGGGGGAAAGCAACAGGGGCGCAGACATGCAAACACTTCAGAACTGACCGCTTAAGCCATTTCGTCCCAGCCCAACAATCCCCGTTGCAAATCAAAAACACTCTGAAATGTATGACGGTGGGGCTTCGGAGTAACAAATCTCCAAGCATTCGCCGTGCGAAAAAGACGTGACAGGCGAGATCAGAAAGCAACATAAAGAAACCCTACTCGTATCTACTCGTACGATGGTTTCATTGGGGACCCCTTGGCTGTTTCCCTGCTGCATGATGCCAGTCTGATTTCGGACCATGGAACTGGCATTGTCAGCAATGGGTCCAAACCCAGATGTGCCTCCGTTGCGCTCCACAAGTAGAAGGAATGGTGCAGTATGGGAAAGACATTCAACCCGACAAGCATAGAATCCAAAGGCTACGAAGTGATCGCACTTTCTATGGCAAGTTGGTTGCTGATCATGGCATATCGTGATCTATCGTGACTATGGCACAGGTAGAAAGATGAAACAGATGACAGTCCGAAACGACGTTTGCTGTTTGACAGCTATTTGATGTTGGAGGCAAAGCTGGCCAGCATTGATACGGACAAGCTTACGCCTCAACAAAAGAAGAAGTTCCAGGTCAGACTGGCCGCGGCCAGCCTTGACTTAGATCTTAGTTAGATCTTGTTTTGATCTCCAGCTTCAACTCAACTGGAAGTGTCAGATACCATTCTTCTTGGATCTTGTCCAATGTGAATACACCAAGCCGAGGCATTGTAAGGTACCAATTCTCCCATCCATTTGCCCATGTGCTGCAGGCGCTCTGGCGTCGTGTGGAAGGCACTGGAGGAGATTCAACAGCCTCTTTCTCTCCGAACGCCATGGTGCACCAGCTGCATTCCAGTGATTTTCTCGTTTGGAAAGGGTGATGCCCATCCCCCAAATCACCATAAATAGGTGGTATAAACCATTCCAAAATAAGTGGTTTATTATTGTTTTACCCACATTATTAGTATATAAATGTCATATAGATGTCATGAAAAGATTAAAAAATGCAGGGGAAATCCTGTAGCAATTGAATGATTATCACAGCATGCTGATGAAATTCCACACTAGCAAGAGAGAGCTTGCCTTGTCGTTTGCGGCATTGCTTTCGGGAAGCGGTGATTGGTTTTGTTTTGCTCGTGATTTCTTCAATTTCGTCATGGTTGAAGTGTCAAACTCTCTCAGTTTCGTGGTCAAGCCATGCACTGGAAATCCCTGGGACACTCTTTCAATTTAGGCTGTTGTTGCGATAGTGCTGGCAGCAGTACTTTGGCATACAAAGCCATGGCTTGGAACTCAGACGAGCAGTCCCAGTGGAAACAAAAAGCATACATATTTATACATATTTCAGGTCAGCCGGATTCCTTGCCGTGGATTGCAGTAATCGCTTGATTCCATGGACATGGTAGCGTTGTGTATCGTTTACATTCCTCTATGCTGCATCCACCAAGGAACACACTGGCACAGCCGGCGTCGCAAGGGACTTGCTAATGGAACTTGTGTCTTCATGTGCTGCCATTGGTTGACACGAAGTTTACTGTTGCAGAGCGCCAAGGATGGCAGCTTCTCAGAGCAAGCTCCTTAGTACCTGAAGTTCTTGGATGTTCGTGGTTAATATTAGTTGTAATATTAGTGCACCTCGACAAGATTAACATTATTAACTGGGGTGTTGCCTCACAGATAGTGATAAATTTCCATTAAAGATTAGTACCCCCCTATTGATCCATATTGATCCTATTGATAGATTGGGGGTTGATGAATCCACGGTTGACAAAATCTGCCTTGTGAGGCCCAGACCCTGCCCGCAGTGCAGAGCTAAGAGATTTACGCTTGCGCCAGCTGCCCAGCGCTCGCACTGTCACTTCCCCGAAGGATCACACTAGCTGACATAATGCGTATTGAAGCGACACCGCTTGAGTTCATGTCATGCTGCTGAGGTCGATTTGCTAACCAAAGTGCAAGTCAAGATTAATTGCTGAAAATAATTGTGTGAATTGATTCATTTGAAGCCGTGATTCATGTAGAAGGGGCCAGGCCAACTGAAAACAGCTATTGCTATACATGATCAAAGATAAGCAGACTGCAAATTACAAACGTTGTTCAATGAATTCAGTTGGTTGACCTCGCCGGTGTCAACCTGTATTGGGAACATTGGTATCTCAACAAGATGAATGATACAGGAGGCAATTATAAAATTGTCTATATTTATTTTTGAAAGTCAGTCGAAGGGATCATGAGCCTATATTTTATATTTATAAGCCGTAGAATATATAAAAAAATCTAAATAATATATAGATTTGAATGAATATATATAATCTAAAAAATAGATTAAATAAATATATTGATATATTTTTATATTATTTATTTTATAAGAAAAATATTTAATTTAATTTTTATCCCCTTGGGGTAGGTTTTTTTTTACCATTATTCTATAAAAATATTATTTTTACTATATAATGAATTTATCGTGGGATGTATTATGGAAGAACATATATATATATATTACTACTAATATTACGATTTGGGTACACATGAGCTGCCGCGCGCAAATCGCCAGGGTCCGAAATCCCCAAATTCGGCCACTTTTTGGGGAATTCTGCAGAAGCCATTTTAGACTCCCCACATCTTCTTTTGCTCATTTTTGCCTTCCTTTCCAAATTCACGTCGAAAAAGTGCANGCCACTTTTTGGGGAATTCTGCAGAAGCCATTTTAGACTCCCCACATCTTCTTTTGCTCATTTTTGCCTTCCTTTCCAAATTCACGTCGAAAAAGTGCAACTATTTTGGGATTTCGAGATTTCGCGTTTCCCAAAAAAGTGACGNATTTCCAAGTCGTCCTCCGGAATGTAGCCGAGCTCTCCGGCAAATTTTCAGCTTGGGCAATGTCCAGCGGTCGACCGCTACATCATCAAGGCTTGCTCGAATTGGCTGTTTGAGATCGTGGGCAACTGAATTATACTATGAATATGCTGCAGCTGTATGTGCCATATCTGGGATAATGGTATTGTGTTGCACATTGCTGCACGTATAATGCATATAATCTACATATATCCTACTCCATAGACTTGGGTTCCATCCTAATGGTATTGTGTTCCACCTATAATACATATAATCTACACNNNATGGTATTGTGTTCCACCTATAATACATATAATCTACACATATCCTACTCCATAGACCGCAACCTGCCTCAAGGCCCTCGGCATCCCTGGCAGAGCGCGCCGAGGTTGTCCTTGCACTGTCGGTGTTGTAGTTGTTGTCGTTTTTGTCGTTGTTGTTGTGGTTGTCGTTGTTGTAGTTGTTGTACTTGTTGTCGTTGTTNTGTCGTTTTTGTCGTTGTTGTTGTGGTTGTCGTTGTTGTAGTTGTTGTACTTGTTGTCGTTGTTGTCGTTGCTGTAGTTGTTGTAGTTTTAGTAGTAGTTTTAGTAGTAGTAGTAGTAGTAGTAGTAGTAGTAGTAGTAGTAGTAGTAGTGGCGGTGGTAGTGGTGGTGGTAGTGGTAGTGGTAGTACTGGCGGTGGCGGTGGTGATGGTGGTGGTAGTGGTAGTGGCGATGGCGGTGGTAGTGGTAGTGGTAGTGGTAATGGTAGTAGTAGTGGTAATGGTAGTGGTAGTGGTAGTGGTAGTGGTAGTGGTAGTGGTGGTGATAGTGGTAGTGGTAGTGGTAGTGGTAGTGGTAGTGGTAGTGGTATTGGTATTGGTAGTGGTAGTGGTAGTGGTAGTGGTAGTGGTAGTGGTAGTGGTAGTGGTAGTGGTAGTGGTAGTGGTAATGGTAGTGGTAGTGGTAGTGGTAGTGGTAGTGGTAGTGGTAGTGGTAATGGTAGTGGTAGTGGTAGTGGTAGTGGTAGTGGTAGTGGTAGTAATAGTAGTAGTAGTAGCAGTAGTAGTAATAGTAGTAGTAGTAGTAGAGGTAGTAGGAGTGGTACTAGTAATAGTTGTGGTTGTTATTGTAGTTATAGTAGTAGGGACAGTAGTAATGGTAATCGTGGTGGTAGGAGCAGAAGTTCTAATAGTACCGTAGAAGGCGGTGGCGGAAAATTTAGGAATAATAAATTATAGGAGAGGGGAATTGATGGGATATAAGAACGGCAGAGCGAATCTACTTCTGGATCGAAAGGTGGTTGGAGCGTCGGCCTATCTATTTATTTGTTTGCCTAACTAGCTAATTAATTAATTGATAAATTAACTAAGCAAGTTGTTAACGTTGTTAAATTTTTTAAGTTGTTTAGTTATTAAGTTGTTTAATTCTTAAATTAATACATTATTAATTTAATTAATTAATTGAGAGCTTAAAATTTATTTAAAACCCTTAATTTTGGATATTTTTGACTTTTAAATGTATTTGGTACTATAATGGCGTATACTTTTTCGACATCGGTTGGGCATTGAATGGTTTAAAAGTGTTCCGAACCCTTTCTATTTTTTCGATTTTCTTTTCTAAATGTGTTTCGCGCTACAGCGCGGTGCACTTTTTCGATATCTTAACTTCCAAAAGTGGTCCGAGACCGTTAATTTTTAAGATTTTTCACTTCCAAATGTACTTCGCGCCACAGCGCCCTGCATTTCGACATCTTAACTTCCAAAAGTGGTCCGAAACCGTCAATTTTTATTACTTTTTATTTCCAAATGTACTTCGTACCACAACGCGGTGCACTTTTTCGATAACTCAACATCCAAAAGGGCTCCGAAGGTGACAATTTTTAATACTTTTGATTTCCAAATGTGCTTCGCGCCACAACGCCGTGCTTATGCAGATCTTCACTTCCAAAAATGGTCCGAACATGAAATATTTTAATATTTTTTATTTCCATGGCAGATGTCTCCGCACCCGCCGCTTTAGTGAGCCTACTTTTCGACCCTCCGGAGCCAGAAAACATTGGAAAAATACAATATTTCGTGATTTTCCTATCTTTTGGGGCACCTGCATCTATTCTTTTCTGACTTTCTTCCTATCTGATCTTCTCTCTTCTGATTTTCTTCATCTTCTTACTTGCTTCATGGCTGTGCGTTTTCCATGTGTCCATATTGTCGGAAGGTTTAGCTTCTAAATTTCCTTCGAATAATAATAAGAGTAATTTTTTTATTTACAAGCGATCAACCGAAAGCCCACGCTGTTGGAAACAGCGGGCTAACCCTAGTATTGGATATTAAATTAGATATATTAAAAAAAACCATTTATTTATTATATTATGGGAAATATATCTTGGTTGGTATTATTACTATAGAAAGGGAGGATTTATATTTTATATAAAATAATATTTTTATCTAAAATTGTAGTTAAAATATTTTGGATATTTTATAATCTCGATATTTTGATAATAAAGAAAATATTTTATAAAATTTTAGAAAAAATTATTAAAATTTTAATATAATATGGTAACATATTTAATTAATAAATTACAAATTATATTTTGTAATGTTATTTTGGATGGTTATTTTTTAAGATTTGATTTAATGGTATATTAGGAGGGGTTGTGATACGGACTTTTATAGTTACATATTTTTCGTGTGATTTTTGGGCTTTGATTCGAGGGTGTTTCTTAGAGGTTGCAGGATGTTTGAGTTTTGTGTATATATATATAAAGAGATGGAGTTCGGGAATGATGTATTATGATTTTGAAGCGGTAGGGGAAGTGGTTTTGCTGGGGAGGTTCGTATTCTGCTTTATTCATTGTATATTTTTGTTATTTGCTATGTTGTGTTCGCCTTCAGGGCTTTGTTATTTTTTTGCGTTTGCTTGGTGCTATCAGCCCTCTGCGCTGCTCCTTGCGTCGTCTCTGGAAATTTGTATTTTTCGTGAACGATTATTTGCTGCTAAAAATATTCCCAATTTGTTTTTTTTAAATAATTTTGAAATTAGAAATTTGAGCCAAAAATACCTTCCGAAAAAGAATGTTTTTATAGGATGCATTAGCCCAATATATTTTGCGAGAATCCGTTTTTATTTATACCCATTTATTTTATAGGGTTTGGGTTAGATCCCGCATTTTGTAGTTACAAAACGCGGGGTTTACCCCCCTTGGGGTGAATTTTAAGGGGAAATTTTGAGGTAGGTTGAGCTGATCTTTTTAATTTTTTTTAGTGTTTTTTGCATTAAATAGATTTTTATTGCTTGCAGAATTTCATGCCCAGGTATGATGGATAGTTTTTATTCGCCTTCAGGGTTGTGTCATCTTTTTGCGTTTGCTTGGTGCCGTCAGCCCTCTGCTCTGTTCCTTGCCTCGTTTCTGGTAGTTCGTATTTTTTTTGAGCGGTTGCTTATTGTGCCAAAATCATTCTCAAATTTCAATTCTAAATAGTAATTTTGAAATCAGAAATCTGAGTCAAAAATATATTCCGAAAAAGAAGGTTTTTATAGAATGTATTAGTCCAATGCATTTTGTAAGAATATATTTTCATTTGTATTTATCCATTTTGTTTGGCTTAGATCCCGCATTTTGTAGTTTTAGGATTTGGGCGTTCCTGAAATGCACCCGACAGAGCCTATAAAAAAATTCTTGGGGAAAAAAAATTTCAAACAAATTATTGATCAGAAATTATCAGAGATCCACATGAGGAGGCCTACAAAAAGGCATCGCTTTATTTTGACTATTTTTGATGTTATTTTTTAATGAAGATGAAAAAAATCAAAAACCTTTTTGTAGGCTCCAATTGGGTATATGTGGGGTAACAGCCATGATATTTTGTAGTGATGGTTTTTGGGCTGTATATGGCTTTTTGTAAGGGGGGGGTACCTGGATAATCATATTTTGTACATATATTTTTTGGACACAATTACTAACGATGAACGCCATCGAGGATGAAAATACATAAAAATGAAGATGCTAAAATACTTAAAATTTGGTTTATATACAATGGATAGAACGATTAATTTAGAAATTTATTTTTATATATATTTGATATGCTAAAATAATATTATTTTCTATTTTGTAATATATTATTATATTTGATTTCTTTATTTTATAAATTAAATAAATATATTAATATATGGAAAATTCATGGAATTTTTTCATTTATAAAATGAAATTATTATTAGATGGATTTAGAATAATTTATATATATATATATATTTATATTAATTTCAATTACATTGGTAATTTATTTTTATAAAAATAAATTTTATATAATTAAGTTTTATAAGATTATTATTTAGATAAGCAGCATTTATAAAATTATAATATATTTTTTTCATTAATTATTCCTTTTAAAAAAATAGATTAAATGGGGTATTGGGCCAGAATATTGGTAGGGTATATATTAGATGCGGGCATTTATTTTGGCATTATTTATTTGTGATATTTAAAATAAGAAAAATATAGAAAATATATAAATGTGCAAAATAATTTATTTAAATCAAGAATATTTCTAAATTGTATTTCGAATAAAAATTTGGTAAAAAGATATATTTTTCATTTAGGCTCATTGAAAGGATATAAATAATTTTCCTTATTCATTATATTTCTTGTCAAATATAAAGGGGGGAAAAAATGGTTACGAAAGGGGGCGGCTGGAGGGCTCCATTGAATTTTACTTTACGGAATAAAGGGGAGGTTCCCAACCCAAAAATACCGATTGGTCGGACCAAATGGTATTACTCTAATGGCTTCCTCGCCTCCCCCCCCGCACCCCCCCCCTCCCCGTATGTACCATTGCGATTGCGCACTGGGCAGACAATCATTCGATTCCCCCCTGGTCCGTCCTTTTGTCAGGTTCCGGCATACAGATTTGTAAGGATTTCGAATTTCACGACAGGGTAGGTAGCTATCTATCTAGTCTATTTTTCTATCTTTCTATCTCTCTTTTTCTCTATCTTATTATCTCTTTATCCATCCATCCATCCATCCATCCATCCATCTATCTATCTATCCATCTGTTTGTCTGTCTATCTATCAAGATATCAATTTATCTATTTTTTAATTCCCCTTTTTGACGATTTACCTTTCATATTCTCCTTCTCAAGTAATATTTCCAACGGAAGGACGGCGCAGGTCATGAATCGCACAATTCGCCATGAGGAGGTCGTCGTTATACAACGGGGGGACAATGGGGAGGAGAGCAGGAAGAAATGAAATTGGAGGGTTTATGATATTCTCTTTAAATTCTTTCAATATGATTTGAATATCTTTTTCAAAAATATATTAATTCATTATATATCTTTATTTGAATTAATGAAATGAAAAATATGTATTTATAATATTGATTTATGATATTTATTCGAGATATGATGAAGATATTTGAAATATTTATTTTGGAAATGAATTTAGCTAGATTATTTTTTAAATTATTTTAGATTTCCATTTGGATATTTTTCATTTTTTCAAATATTTTAGATTTGTATTTTGATTTTTTTTTTTTTCAATCAAGAACATATTTTAGATATATATAATAAAAATATATAAAATAGGGGAAATAAATCTTTCATATTTTTTTATTATTTCTTTTCAATTTGTTCAATTCATTATTATCCATCCAATCAATGTTTACAAAACGGATCTTTATTTAATATCATCTTCATATTAGACCCATAAAGGCTAATAAATTATTTTCATAAAATATAAGAATATATCCTGAATATATCAACATTCATCAAATTGTTAAATTCATTATTTTATATGATAAAAATCTTTTTAGGCAATATCTTAAAAATAATTAATTAATTTTAAATCTTTATAATATATATTTGAAAATTCTCACCCAATAAAATCAAAAAACAATTTTTCTTTATAAATTAGTCCCCCCCATTTTTTATAATATTAAAAAAATAAATTATTTATCTAATTTAGGAATTTTTTTAATTGTTATTCTAAATTAGATTTTTATAAAATTCATCTAATATTTCCATTATATATAATAAATATATTTTCCCATTGGTAAAAAAAATCCAAAGAAATCAAAATTCTAATCTTTAAAATTAATATAAAAAATAAAAATAAAATTTCGAAAAAAAAAAAAAAATAATAAATAAATAAAAGAAATAAAAATTATATATTTTTTTAATATATTAATATATATTTTTAAATAATATTTAATTATTTTCCGATTAATTTATTATTTTTACAAAGAAATAAATTCATTATAAAATTCCAAAATTTCCTTTAATATAATAAATATATTTAATAATCATTATTAAAAAAAGTTAAAAAATATATATATATAATTAAAAATTATTTATTTATAAAAAAATAAATTTTAATTATTCAAATTTATATTTCAAAATAATTTTCAATATTCTTCAAATTCATATATGTTATATATAAAAAATAAAAGAATATAAATAAAAATTAAATAAAATATCAAGAAAAAAAAAACAAAAAATCAAGAAACAAGAAGAGCAAAATAAAAAAACAAAGAAGCCAAAATAAAAAATAAAAAAGCACAAATCCCAAATATATTACAAAATTAATCAAAAAAAAACAATACAAATACCTCCGTTTTATTTTGAATATGTTTATTAGAATATTAATACATATTTTTTGATATTGTTGGCTTATCGTCGGTATCCTGCAGCTCAATACATCAAATAAATGATTCAAAGTTCCTTTTACAATTCATTTGAGTACGATATGACTCAATATCCCTACAATTGGATGGTTCCTGCATCTGCCATCCCCTGGGCCTATGCAAAAAAAAGAGCACAAGAGCCTGAGACAAGGTCCTGCACTGTAAGGTGCCCGAGATCCTTTCCCTCCATCTGGAGGACCAGGTAGAGCAGCTGGAGGTCCAGCCTTGAGTCAAGCAGAGTAAAATGATGACATGCAGTGATTTTACAATTGTTTCGAAGGATGCGATTAAAATGATCAAACACCTTTGAAGAAATTATATCAAATATATCAGGAAGGATACCAGTACCACTTCAGGCGGAAAAACGATGTGATACCACGAGTACTACGCAACATGAAAGCAGTAGCAGGGTCTGATCAAATCTATTTTTGACACAAAAAGCCACTTGCTGAAAGGGAATGGCTTGAGTTCCCATAGCAAAGGGATCCACTCACACTGGTGGCATCTGAGCTTGCAGCGTTCAAGGCATCATTGAAATGTCGCATCATCAAGAGGTGAGCGGCATAGACCTCATGCCAAAGCTACTTGAGTTTGTGTGTGCCTGACAATGGGCATGCCCCCAAATGGCTATGTTACTGGGAAACTTGGGTAACATGATTGAACATGATCATTAAACCAATGGATCTTGGGATATGCGTACTTTCAAAGCCATTTCTTTGAAGAATGAATTGCTGTGTTCCCAGCCGAGATCAAGGGACCAATGATCGTCAAGGTGCGATGATCCGAGTCCTGAGGGCAAGTGTGAAAATCTTACAGCGTCTTCCAGGTTTTCTGTTGGTAAGACAATAATAAACCACCCATTTGGGAATTATTTATTACCACCTAGTTTATTATTGTTTTGCCAACATTATTCTGTGAGAGACGGATTGGTCTTGTGCATTCCAGAACTTTTTTCCACACAAGTGTGTCTCCATCGAACGCTTGCAGGATCCGTAAAGGCTTTGGCTTCGCCATTGAAAGACTCAAAACGCATCCGTCCATCCGTGTCCTGCTCTTTCTTGCTCAGTTGAACATTTGTCCCTGTTTTTCGTTCAACCTGATGCTGACACAAGACTTGACGAGCTAACGCATGGATGTGCAGCACATTGACATGATTCACTCCAATGCTAACTACGAAACGCTTTTTGAGTGACTCAAGTCTTGTCAAGGTCTTTCTTGCTCTGGAAACAACGCAGTATGATGCAATATGGGTCTGTCTGAAAATGGGGTACCCTGTACCCCCGAATGGCCATTTTGATAATGAGAATCGTGATAAACCATCAACATTTGGGGTAGCATATTTTCAGACAAACCCAGATGCTTTGACAGTTCGCTGCTTGTTTCTTCCTGCCTCGTTGATGTTCTCCCCTCCTCGTCCAATCAAGGCACCACATTGGGCATGGGGAAGGCTGCACCTGAAATTGACCCTTAGGTCTCTGGGGATTTCATGGGGATTCATATACATATACATATATATAAGCTCATACGATCTTATCTTATATAATCTTATCTTGTCTGTATAACAAATATATAGAATTATATGGACATATCAAATCATTAGTTCATACAAGAGCCAAGGAGTTGCTGTACGGGAAGCCTCAGTTCCCGCCCTCATGGTGCTTTTAAGCGCTGGTGTTTACCCCATCAATTTGGGTCGAGGACGTTATGCAGTAGTCCTGGTCCAGGTAATGTGCGGGGACCTGCATAGCAAACGGGGCAAGGCTTAACATTGTGAAATGAGCCACTGCCATATACTGGCATTGATGGATGCAACATGCAACCAGGTTTGATGTCGCATGAGACTCGCACCATCTCGGCCAAACTACCAAACCTTGGGAAACTCTGAGACATGTCATATTTCTTGCAATCAATTTGCTTGTTGGGTGGGAGTTCTAGAGGTGTGTTGAGCAATCGAGAGCCAGGCCATCTAACATCCTCAGCCACTTTGCTGTGGGGAACAGGCTGCATTTCGCGCTCGTAGCCACGATGGTCGTAGCCACGATGATCGTAGTCACGTGCCACGGACCCACCAACAGGTCCTCGGCCAGAGCATGGACGATGAAACTGAGAGCGCTTGGGGGTTGAATCCTCATGGCATATTCTCAGAAAATATCAAGGCCATAATAGGCCATAGAAACTGGAGTTTGGTGAAAAAACATGTTGGGAATGTGGGAAAGCTGTTGAGTCGGTAAGAAAAAACAATCAATACCTTCTGAGACAGGGGCTCGACAAGCCAGGCTGACCCGGCTGGCCAGATGGCCTTGCATAGTTGGCATAGATATTGCCACCACCTGCACTGTGCCGGATGGGCAATGGCGATGATGTCCATCCACAACTTGCCAACTTGTCATGGAAGTCAATCTGTAAAACTAGAAAAGGTCAACCCCGAACTCAGAAAGTCAGGTTGATTAACTAGGGGGCTTCCTCCAAATGGTGATACTTCGTAAAATATCCAATCATCCAATTTCACACTTCCACACAACCTCTGGTAATCAAACGTGGCAATGGAAAAAATGGAAACACATCTAGAAAGGAGGATGGAAAATCATGGAAAATCATGGAAAATCATTGAATATCCCCTAAAAATGGTGGATTTTCCGGCCATTTCTCTAAGGCTCCAGCCGTGGTCACCGTACGTACCCCCGGGTGGAGCTCGACTGCGCGGATAAAAATGTGGTGCAAGGGGTGGTGTGTCAGTGGAAGTACTGCACCAGGCATTTCAGAAATTTCTCCAACATATTACCAGTATATAGTACTATAATATCACATCACATCATATCATATATCATGATCATGATCATGATCATAATCATAATCATAATCATAATATAATCATATCATAATCATATCATATCATAATCATAATCACAATATATCATATCATGTCATGTCATGTCATGTCATGTCATGTCATGTCATGTCATGTCATGTCATGTCATGTCATGTCATGTCATATCATATCATATCATATCATCATTGCCATTTATCATCATCGTGTCATCATTTTTCTTCTATTTTCTGTCTTATTGCTTGTCTCATGACAACAGCCAACCTGTCACGCTGCGTAGGCAGTGGCCGCCGGCCTCACTTCTCTCCAAACAATCCATGGTTTTTTGGGTCCAAACCCCTGGGACCCTACCCTAAAGTCTGGTTTGATGGATGGCTATTCCCCTGACTCATGTGGGGGTTTCCGACGCGATGGGGGTACCCCCAGTTACCATTTATAAATGGGATTTTCCATGAAATAAGCCATCCAGCTATTGGGTTATCCCCATGGCTATGGAAGCCCGCCAAGGCTGAGAAAGGGACTCGCTGGCTCAGCTTCGGCAGTTCGCCCTGCGAAAAATGCAATGAACGAAGCTGCAACAGTTGTGCATGTTGGTCTGACACGAGAAAGCATATAACATAGTGTATATATATATATATCATAATACATATATTACATATATATATATATACATAACTTGGAAATACAATACGCAAATGTCGTGCTAGAACTTTTCATATCACATGTCATCTTTAGATTTATTTGTGTGTTTCTGTGTGTCTGAACCCCGGAACCTCACTATTTCAAGCACCATCCTTCCAAATACATCCAACACTACAGCATACTGCCACATGCACCTCGCTAGCACATCCCATGCATCCTCTCCATTTGATACCACTAGTGTACTTCCATCCTACTAGCACATGAAAAGCACAGGGTGGCGGTGAAGCACATGAGGGAAGCAGAAGTCGTAGAGCTGTGCTCACAAAGAAGTATGCAAGACTGTGCAAGAATGCTCAAACATACCGCCTGATTTGATGCATCTGCATTCTATACAACAGGTGCCCATTGTGAAGTCCTCATGTTGAACAATAGCTGCATTAAGCTGTTGATGAATGCTTTGGCTGCCGTGCTCACGATCTAGCACTGTGTGAAGATGTATCAGCGTGTTAGATTCTGTTAGATATGTGTATATATAATTAACATTATATAATATTGGGCCTATAGTGGCTGGAACTACAAACACAAATGGATTGTATAGATGGTATCATTGAGTTGGAAGTACATGGCAAACCGGCAAACCAAAGAAAGCAGCCAAGTATCATTGCAAAAACCTTACTCAAAGAATCATAGTCTTCCCATGGATGCTCCACACAACAGGAAACCGGCAGAGATCGCGAAGGTCAATCTAATGCCAAGTCAATCTCAACGCAAACTCTCACGTTGAGTCATGATCAAAAACTTATCCGTCTTCAGGGCTCCTCAAGCGCAAAACATCCAACAATGACAATGGTTACTTTTCCCATTCAATCATATTAAATCCACTTGGAGGTTTCCTAAAATAGGGGTACCCCCAAATCATCCATTTATAGATGGAGTTTCCATTATAAACCATCCATTTTTGGGTACCCCCATTTTAGGAAACCCCCACTTCCTCCCCATTAAACCATCATGTTCCATGGCATGTTCCATGGCATGTTCCATGGCATGTTCCATGGCATGTTCCATGGTCTTTGCCGCCTGGAGGATAGCTGTAGCCATAGCGCTTCAACTCCACCGTTTTGCCATCAATGCTGTGGCCCTTTGGCTCAGCAAGGCAAGCTTCAGCTGGCTCCCTGGAAGCGCTGGTTTCGGCGTGGAAAACTCTGGTGAAAACATGAAAATCATCAAAGATGGTTGAAACATAAACATCATGTCAATCCATGAAAGAAATAGAGACCTATAAAACCGGTGGTTCTTTAAAAATGGACCCCGTTTCATCATCCAAGTCATGGAGCATTCGGAGCATTCTCTAAGTCAGCTGGGTCCACTCTGAGGCGAAGGTCACGAAGCCGAAGCCCTTGGAGCGACCTGTATGTGGGTCCTGCCAGATTCGGATCTCATGCCGCCAGGAAGTAACTCGGCTTCCCCTAGGATTCCCCAATTGGTGTTTACCCCTAGGTACGTTGGTATAAAGCAGGAGATGACTGAGATAGATGACTCTCCTATAATTCTATAATATGGTTTATATAATTTATAATCAAATTCAAGATTGAAGAAACACCACATGCAGCTGTGAAGATGAAAAAATGCCAGCTGGATTGGTTCGGTGATTCAGTCCCTCTTCACGTCAGTTTCCACCACCTCGCCAAACCTGCTCGAGTTGTGTCAAGAATGGAAATATCATGAAGTCTTGGCTTTTGCAGCAGTCGACTTTGGCTTCGCTCTTGCAGAAACGATGTCATCCGCGTTTGAAACACATGTTTCATTTTCACTTGATCGCTTGCTTGAAAATATTGTGGATACTGTTGGTCCGATCTTTTTTTTTTGCGCCAGGCAAATCAACGAGTTGCAGCGGTCACTTTGGACCACTGACCCGCACCTTGGAGGATTGGCCACCCCATTAGGTGGGCCTTGTTCAAGCCTGGCTTTAGGAGTTGAGTTTCAAGCTATGGAATTCTCTGAGACATATCCAGAGAAGTGAAATGCGATGTCTTTGCAGATCGGATGGTGTCGCTATGAACCACGAACAACTGAACCAAGACAAGTCCTACCTGATGCAACGCTTTGTTGCTTCAAACAATGTTGTATGACTGTGTGTAGATGTACATTATTACCAGTATTCATACAATCTCGACTGGTCTGTAAAGTGCAAGAGGGAAGATACCATCCACATTGATCTTGCAGGCAATGCTTGGACAAAGTCCCTCTATAGAAACTCTATAGAAAGTGCCTGTTTTGCACAAACCCGAATCAAGAGCTTGTTTCAAACTGCTCTCTGTGCTTCTGGACCTAAGCCCTCAGCCAACTGCTTTCGAACAGACCTGCTGTCACCACCACTGAGTGGATGGCCCCAGGTGATGACCACACCATCTGCCCGCACAGCGGCAAATGCACCACTGGAAGCGTGGACCTCCAAAATGTCAAATAGCTGGTCTCGAACCTGATAGAACCAGGCTATGGCTAAAGAATGCTTAAGAATTGGATAGGAACGGACCCACAAAATGGGTCATGACTTTCGCACGAAACTGTCCATGTCTTGGGACGGCAATAGTTTTGAGATATGAGCCATATCCACCAGTAAACTCTACTTGGGGCCAATTCACTCACAAATAACTTGGCATCCAAGGGATACTAGGTATGACAAGCGGTTGGCCTGAAGGCAAGCTCCTGGGAAGCCCACAATGAATCTTTCCCTCATTGGCCTGATGGAAACATCAATCATGATTCATCAGTCCATGGTCTAGAGTCTACGGTAATTGACCCATTGCTGTACAATAAAACTAATGAAACATGAAAAGATCAGTAAATATGGTGAATGGATGTAAATGGTTTTGTTTACCAAACATATTAATCTACATTGAAAGTAATCAAATCCAGAGTTAATTCTATTCCAATGGACCGGTAGCAAGAGGTTTAAAATCTGGAGTTCACGGCTACCAGGGACAGATTGAACTGTACACAACAATAACGATTTAGGTCATGATGTAATCTTAGTCTTAACTGACCTTAATTGCGTATTGGAATCTACTCCTTTTGATTAAAAGTAGTGGTGAGACCTTCTCGGCACTCCAAAGACTGACATCTGTATAACACCCCGGCCACCACTTCTCTTGACAAAGGCGCTATGCTGCTGTCACCGCCATAAGCGGGATGCCCCCAGGTGGCAACAGCACCGTCTGCCCTGATCGCGGCAAATGCACCCAAAGAAGCATAGATCTGCTGCACGTTTCCTGAGCAAACTGGAATCATGCAGCCTGGAAGTCAGTAAAGTCGCAAGTATCATTGAACAGCAATGGATTCGACTTCATCTGACGGCCTAGCGTGCCACTTCCAGTCAAGTCTCTGAGACGATCTTGAACAGCAGCACTCACACCACCATATTCTGGATGGCCCCACGTTACAACCGAGCCATCATCTCTGATTGCGGCAAATGCTGTCTCAGCTGCATGGACTTGCTGAACTCTCACCAGTTGCATTTGAGCTGAGCGACTGTCGCCACCATACAGAGGATGACCCCACGTGACCTGAAGAGATGAGGGAAATTCAGGGAAGGATGCTGGTGGCATCTGCTTGCACTTGTGACATGTCGTAACCATCCTCAATGATCACAGGTTATCTATATTTATCTATGACAATCTATGATTATCACCAGAACGCCCGCAGGATGACTCGGTGATGTACTCAATACGTCTCCACGGAGTTTACACAGCTGCTGCATCAAAATATTAGGAAGTTTGGCTTCATCTTCCTTGCAGGCTATGGCAGCAAAGCGGTGCAAAGATTCATTGAACATCATTAAACCATTATTAGACATCATTGAACCATCTTTTGTGTGCTACCATGGCACGACGTCACCGCTACGTGTCACGGCAGCAAAGGCTTTGTTCGACACGTAGATTTGCTCTACATCCACCAACTGGCTCTGAACACCGCGGCAATCTCCCCCACTTAGGGCATGACCCCACGTCTGTACCGTTCCATCCATCATGATAGCAGCAAATGCTCCACTGGAACTGTGAACAGATCTGACGTTCTGCAGCTCTTCCTTCACTGCAGAGCAGTCACCACCATATTCACAGTGTCCCCAACTAAGCACGTGACCATCACCCCGAACTGCTGCGAAGGCTTTTCCTGATGCAGCTATGCTCCTCACATCATGGAGTTCATGTCGGACAGCCGTGCTGTCCCCTCCCTGTTCGGGATGTCCCCAAGTCACCACAGAACGATCCTCAAGAATGGCAGCAAACGCAGCCTCTGTAGCATGGACTTCTTGAACATTCACCAGCTGTTTAGCCACAGATTTACAACTGCCACCATGAGAGGGCAAGCCCCAGGTCACAATTGAGCCATCGTATCTCAAAGCCGCAAAGGCTTGCATTGATGGAAAGATCTCCCGCACATGGACCAGCTGGTCTTGCACAGCTGCACTGTCTCCTCCCTGATCTGCATGTCCCCAGGTGACAACCGTTCCGTCAGTCTTGACAGCGGCCAAGGCCTTGTTGGTCGCATAGACTTTCAGCACATTCACCAGTTGGTCTCGAACGGCGCGGCTGTCTCCTCCGTGAAACTTGTGGCCCCATGTGATTACGGTGCCATCTGCCCGAATTGCTGCAAATGTGCTGGCTTTTCGGTGCGATTGCAAGATTGGACCAGCTTTGGAAACGGCCGTCACAACAGAACCTTCTTGCAGACCCAGACTACAGAGGGTACTGAAGAGAGTGGGAACTACATCCAAACGAGTACCAGCATGTGTCACAAGAGCCACAAGCGTTCGGCCCAACTTCAGTTGCGCCATTTGACGCAGCTCGGCGATGCGTGTGCTCCCGTCCACTTCGAGTGTGACCATCTGTCCGCTCAACAAAGTCACGGTCAAGGTGAACGTCATGCGAAAAACGCGGTAAGGGCAAAGTCCGGCAACGGTAAACTTAAAATCTGATGTGGTCTTGAGTTTTCTATGTGGTTGCTTGTTGTTTGTGGTTTTACTATGTTTTATTGAACACTCTCACAATCTATTTATCTTAGTCTTTTGTTGTGTGACATATTTTATAAAGTTCCCCATGACTTGGGCACAGTGGCTTGGACACAAAGTGCACTGAACTTCCACGACACTGGACAGTTTCTGCCCATGAAGGCAACCCAACAAAGGCAACCCATGAATCGCACCCTGAGAAGTACTTGATGAGGCCAGCATTGTCGGTGTTCCTTAGGTAGATGCATTCAGAATTCAAAGGTCTTGGTACGTCTTGGTGAACCATGATAGAGCTATTCAGTGCGATGGGATGCTATGGGTTTGTCTGAAATTGGGATACCCTTGAAAGAACATTATATGTTTTTTTGATCATGAACTTCCCATATTCTTCCCATACCAAATTGCCATAACTTGGGACTTAGGATATATCATGATATATCAATGGTCAACTGCTTGGTACCCCTGCTGAGACAATCCGCCAACAAAAATGACGTTCTTCAGCGCTCCAGCGGAGGGACTGACTGCCCCGCGTGCCCGAATAGGCTGAGCCTACAGGCATGGCACAAAGAGAGGTTTATGTCCCCTGGATAGATCCAACTGGGTCACTTCATTGAGATGGCAAGCTACACTGATACACCTTGCATTCAAGTGATATCTTTCTGACAGTCACAGCGCAGCATCTGCACCTCTTTCGAATGTCCACCGCTATAACCTGTCTTCAGAGAAGCAAACATGGGCAAAGCTAGTCTTAGTGTGATTACACACCCAGAAGTCACGCACAAACATCAAAATTCCAAGGCTCCAAGCCCCCACAGTGATTGCGATGACAAGAAACACCCCGCACTGGGCCTGTGTTGCCAAATGTAGATATCTCCGCCCAAGATGCGAACCACTCCTCCTGGACTCCGGCCTGTGGCGAACAGCTGAGCCGAAATTTGAAGCCCCTAGATCCAATGATTTTTCATTCCCCATTAAGATATTTCAACTGGCCATAAATTGGGTCACACCCCATTTGGAGGTTTCCTAAAATGGGGGTACCCCCAATCCATTTCAATCGGATTTCCACTATAAACCATCCAGCTATTGGGGTACCACCATTTATGGAAACCCCCCATTTCCGGATAAATCCACATTGAACAGCCTGGACAGCCGCATTCCAGTACTCCAAGCCCTTGGCCGAAACAGAACCAGCCAGGGAATGGAAACATCATTATCTTCGAAATTTCAAGCTCCTATTATCACACTATTCACATACATACATACATTACATTGCATTGCATTGCATTGCATTGCATTGCATTGCATTGCATTGTATTGCATTGCATTGCATTGCATTGCATTGCATTGCATTGCATTGCATTACATACATATATATATATATATACACATATTCACATGACATGTAAGATACTTCAGAAGTGCAAGTGCATGAATCGCATGTCCTGTAGTTGAATGGAAACTTCTGGCAAGGCGTGTATACATCAGTTGAGTCGAGAAAAGCCGTCAACTTAGGACAGCGCCAGCAGAAGTTGATCACGGTTTCCCGCCATGACGACAAGCTGAGGGGACACAAAGCTTGAAGTCAGGAGGGAAGAAAAATGCAACATATGTTGAAACATCTTAAAACATCTTATGATATCTACAAGAAGAATAAAAACACAGACTATATATACATAAATAATCCCTGTCTGAATTGCAGGGGTGAAGTTGTGATGGGACATTTTATAGCTAGAAATTGCTTAAACCAACCTCCTGCTACAACATGCACACCTGTAACGCTACAAAAAGTGTCAACACATGTCGAAATCTGGTTGCTACAAAATGCTCAGATGATTTNATACCAAATCTGGTCTGCTAGAAAATGGTCCTCACAAGTAACATGGTGGGCCTACAATGGTTTCACAATGTTTCACATGGTTTCACCATATGTCACCACCCTTCTGTGCAGCACTTCCCAGGATTTCCCCAGGCTCATCTTTTC
>BGPT01000509.1:392885-426676 GCA_003297045.1 Symbiodinium sp. clade C Y103 | reverse complement strand
AATGTGGGATTTAACCAACCCAATTATGACATTGGTGTTAATCCACCAGGGTTGGTTAATGCGATGGTTTATGACATTGTGGGTAATTATGTTATTCACTAATGTGGGATTTAACCAATCCAATTATGACATTGGTGTTAATCCACCAGGGTTGGTGAATGCGATGGTTTATGACATTGGGTGAATCCCACACAACCTGCCAGCACCCCAGCCTTCGCCAGCAAAGGTCCGATCTCTGGTCCCAATCCTTCGCCAAGACCTTGCACTTCCTGGCCAGCTATGTGGTGGCCAACAATGAAACAAAATTTCAGGATGGTTGATGATTGGGTTTCTCACATTTTTCCACACTGTAAAAGATGAAGATACGTTTCTTTCCATTCAAAGAATAAAGGAGCTTCGTCTACAGCGAAAGTGGGGCCAGACCAACAGACACGAAAGATTTAACTCGTAACGACTAGGAACTGTTCAATAGTTATGGTTGGTATCAACAATTATACATAGAAAACCCTTTCGAGCATTAAGTAACGAGTGTGCGAACCAGTTACCAAATGGGATGCGCATCCAAGTTGTGATGTTTTTTTCAACCTGGCGGCTCCAGACAGATCTTACAGTCAAGTTCTGAAACAGAGAATCATGTGGTTGGGAAACTCTCCATAACTCCATGGCTCCCAATGTTTGGGAATATGGATACCCATGGCTCCTAACCGGTCCCTCCGTTCACCACTGGATAGTTGACCCTCCAAAAAGTGGACTGATGTTGGGTCATATCTGGACAAAATCGCCGAGGCTCCAGTTCTTTGTAAAACTCGGCACTCGGAAATTCAAAGCCTGACCAGGCTTTAACGGCCGCCCTAGAAATCGAAAATGAATGAACATGAGAAATATATGTGGAATGTGAGAAAAGGAATAGGATATGACATAGGATATGACATAGGATATGACATAGGATATGACATAGGGTATGATAGGCCATGATAGGACATGATGGATGTGTATGTGTATCTATATATATCTATGCACATATGTATGTGTATATATATATATATACATGAAAATGTGTCTCTACATATACATATATGTATGTGTATATTTATATATACATGTGTCTGTGTGTGTGTGTGTGCATGTAGTGTAGGATAGTCTAATGCAACGTGATGTACTGCAATTTCATTGTATTGTATTGTAATGTAATGTATTGTAATGTAATGTAAGGCAAGGTAAGATAATGTATGTATGCATGTATGCATGCATGTATGCACGCATGTATGCATGCATGCATGCATGTATGTATAGATATATATATATATACATATACTGCATATGTATGTATGTGTATATATATATATATATACATATATATGCGTGTGCGCATATATATAATATATACATATATAAGTACTTATGTCTATATATATATATACATATATATATATATATATGGCTATATAAGCAATGACTATGTGTGGGTGTGTCTGGGAATTTGGTATACCCTCGGCCAGTATGACAAGGGGATACCGATGATTAATTGATGGAATCCGAGTAGATTTAGAAGAATCCTATTTTCGGAGAAACAAATCGCATAGCACCAAGCAATAAAAATGTTTCAGGACCCCCAGATTTGCTGCGCCTGTGTCTGCACTGACTGTGACGATCTCAAGATGCCTTTCATCTGCGCTTTCTTCTTCCTTGCCAGCGCCTCTTCAGGATTTCAAATGGGGGGGCGAAACCAAGCATGGATCTTGAGGGGTCATTGGGCTCCTGGCGTTTCCCTATTCCTCTCTGGGGACATGACCCTGCCTGTACTCAAGAGAATCTGCGCGAAACGTGGGTCGCGGAGCATTCCTCGAGAGAAAAGCACCACGAAATAATAGGCGTAGGGCTTATGTGCCACTAACTCCTGGGAGCAGTGAGCGGCCAGCGGTCACACCCAGCGTAGTACCTTGCGGTATCCCTCTTGGTTGTGTCTTCTGTTAATATCAGGATGCAAAGAACCCAAAGCCACCTAGGAACCGGGCTCATCCACCATTGGCTTTCAAGGGATTCAACCAGCCTTCACCTGACTTCCGATCCAAAAAGGTGGTTCTCAGGTCCTGAGGAGAGCGAACCATGGCACATTCCACGCGCAAATGATTTTGGACCAGGATCTGGAAGACTTCCAAGGTGGCCAGGGCCTCACGGGTCAAAGTCGCCGCGCTGGTGAAGAGCTCTATAATGTGCACAGGTATGCGGAAATGGATTTGCATAGAGTGTGTTTTACATATGCACCAATATATGTATTATATGTCTACTATTTATACACATACACATATAATATATCATTATATATGTATATATATGTATATCTGTATATATGATTATAATGATTATGTATGCTGGGAGTCCCAGATTTTCAGGCGTATCCCGTGAGAAAGTGTGAAAACCTGACCATACAACTTGACTTGGGATCTGTGATCCTCCAGGCATCACACCGCTCCACAGCTGGACTGCGCACATGGCTTTGTCTTAAAAATTGAGGCTACCCCAAAAGTGCCTTTTCAATGGAGAAAATGAGGTTTAGAAAAATGGGATTCGTGAAATGGGCCTGTCTGAAACTGGGGTATTCCCCTCCAAATGGCCCTTTTATTGGGGATGATGATAATCCATTGGATTGGGGGTAGCCTATTTTCAGACAAACCCAAATGGACCTGCTCGCTTCACCCATGGGACCTCTGCATCCGTCACCGAGCCCGTGATCAGAATGCGTGCTTTCACTTTGCCGCCGGTGGAATTCTGATTTGCACCTTGGAGGTTTTAGAGGTGGACAAGGAGCGAATACAAGGCTTTCTGGGGCCAAATATATTGCCCTGAAACCGTGTGATGCAGTGGATCACCCAAGCCCCTCCTGAGCGAATCCACAGTGGATTAGTATGCTCGCTGCTAAATAGTCCCGCAGTTCTGGGGCAAGTCTCCCAATGGGCCAACTGCTGCCAGACTTTGTCATTCTCACTCAGAAATCTCGAACTTGAGTATGATTTCATGTTACTGCATGGTTTCACACCTGGAAACCACATTGTGCTGTGATCATTTCAAGTATCCACCATTCAATCTGGGGAGTTACTCAAGTTGGACCGTTGGACCCGCATACCCGAAACCTGCATCTGATGAGTTGCGGAAGACTTTCATGGATACCTTCGCCCTTTGCACGATTTCGACCACAACGTCCTCCAGAGTGCAAGCATCTGTAGCCCCAAATCTCCGCAGTCAATGTGTTTAAGTAATTTGAAAACTGGAAACCATCTACTGTACTGCAAGTGGAAAACGTGTGTTCTGAGCGTGTCAATATCGGTCAACATGTCAAAAGAGACAAGTCCACATGTCTTAAGGTTCAACAATATTTTTTCAGGCTTTACCAAAGGAAATGACTAGTTGACTAGAAATGAAACAAATGTTGACCCCGTCGCCATCGGTCGCAGCGCTCCTCACGCTGTTGTGTCGGGCCAAAACGGTGCAAAGTTAAGGGCTTCAACTCGTCGCGAAGCCAGACGTAAGCCTACAGAGATCACGCTGAACACACCGTTGGCACTATCCTATCCTTCTTCTGCATGCTGAATCCCAAAGCATTTTAAGGTAAGATCTCTCTCTCTCTGTGTACATATGGTTTACTACATATGTGTATCTATATATATATATATAAACTATACATACATATACTGCTTATATACATAATATTTGTATACTGATCTATGCGTCAGCGTTGTATTGTGAAAGTGAACAGTTGTATTTTGAAACTCTCTTGTGGCAAGGTCAAGGTCATGTCCACCACCAAGCTTCACCATGGAATTGGCTGTAGAGTTTTGTGGAGAAGGTTTGCCTGGGAGTTTCATGTGAAATCCCCGATAAACGGAGCTTGTTATGGGAAAACCATCTATAAATGGAGGAAATTCCATTATTACCCTCTGGTCAACTAACATAACTATGGAAAATCACAATTTTTAATGGGAAAATCCACTATAAATGGCCATTTTCAATAGCTATGTTAGTTTCCCAGAGGGTAAAATGATCCCGAAGCCCCATCGAAGCCGTTTGCCTGGTAGCTTTGAAACCTACCAGAACCGCCCCACAGTTCAATCCGAGCGCCTGCTTCACATCGTCCATGGTGATGCCATAATTGGCCAGGATTTGCTTTTGCCTTTCGCATGGCTCATGACTTAGAGAAAGGGGTTGTATCATGTATGGTGTTTCCAAAAATTGATAGACACGGCTTTTCCTATAACCTTTCTAATCTTTTCCATGCATTTTCCCAGTTCATCTATTCCCGGACCATCTCATAAGCGGGGTCATCGCAAAGTGCTCAAGAGCGTGCAGATGCTAAGGGATCGCTCGTGAAGTCTTGCTGCTCAAAATGGTTGCATCCCCAATTGCCCATCCATATTTCTTCTTATTCTCGTCGTTCCTGATAGACAACAAGTGATATCCCAGGCAGGATATCAAAAAAAGATGTCCTTAATTTTTTGTCAGATGAACAACCCCCTTTTTTTGCCACTCAAGATCCGGCAAACAAATGTCCGCCGCGCTGCTGTGCTGTCCACACGTCAGGAATTGCTTCCAGCGTCTCAGCAGTCAACTGGATGAAACCGTCGCAGATCACTGGCACGGTAATGACCTGGCTGAGAGCCAGCGGCTGAGCTGCGGCTGGGCTGTTCATGGCTTTGAAGAAAAACAGAAATCAGGAAAATGTTCGGGAAATGTTAGGATAATACCAGAATAATGACAATTGGATAATAATCATATCTTCCTGTTCGGGATGATGTTCAATGTTCTGAAAATCTAAGCTGGTCGGAAATATGTTTCATCTGGCATTAAAAGAAAAACTATCGAAAACTCATCTATTGCAAAGGAAAGATAGGAAAGTTACCTGACAATTCGTTCACCCGAATCATCAACAGTGTGTGAGAAACTCCAGAGGGAGGTGGTGGGTCTATTCGTTGTGCCACATGTTTGGGGTCTGTCATCCGGGGCATGAGATTCGTACGAAAAATGGGGGATGATGGATGATGGAAGTCTTGGACCTGCCATGTGACACTCGCTTTTGAACCCTGAAATGGGAGAAGCAGCAGGGGTTTCCACACAATTGTGCGAAAGTATATTTTCCAAAGTGCCAATCGATGTCTTTATGTATATATATATATATATGTATGTATATGTATACTATATGTATACTATATGTAGACAAAGACATAGATCTAGCTATCCAAAATTCATGTGGACGTGAGAGTCATCACAGGGTGGCCCATGGTTCTCAGCCACCTGCCCTTCGCAATACAACAAATGTGGAAATTGACAGGGTGAACTTCAGAGGAGTGGATTCTGATTGCAGCATGAGCCCCACTCTTGAAAATCCGCCGACACTGTGTGGTAAGAACCGTTGATGTCTTCTGAGTTTGATCTGAAAGTCCAATGGCAATTTCCTGGGTAGATGGGAAATCACAATTTTTAATGGAAAATCACCCTGATTCACCGATAGATTTGAGGTCGCCTTGTTCTTGAAGGCGGTCACAATCTCACCAGCACCTGGGATTTCACCGGTTGGGACCTGCAGCACAGACCCCTATACACATATATAAAGATGTGTGTATATATATATATATGTACATATATATGGGTTTCAATCGCCCGTTCTTTTCTGACATGTGGCGATAGCTTTTGAATGCATTGGGGATAGTCGACCCAATGCATGCTACATTGATGGAAATTTCCCNTGGCCTTACAGCCAAAACGGTTCGCAAAACAAGGTTCCCCCGGCAGGGACTGAAAAATTTAAATTACATTCACATATGGCATGTATTTGTCGTCACATCTGCCTCCCCCCTTTTTCGGGGGGGAGGTGAGGGCACTGAAAAAAGGGGGAGCTTTGGGCCGACACATCAGACGGCACTCAGCTCATTCAACCCAAAATTCAAGAGAATTCCTGGGTTTCAATCGCCCGTTCTTTTCTGACATGTGGCGATAGCTTTTGAATGCATTGGGGATAGTCGACCCAATGCATGCTACATTGATGGAAATTTCCCNTGGGTTTCAATCGCCCGTTCTTTTCTGACATGTGGCGATAGCTTTTGAATGCATTGGGGATAGTCGACCCAATGCATGCTACATTGATGGAAATTTCCCCATGCAGGGAATGTGGTCTTCTGACCCTTCATTGTTGGCCTTACAGCCAAAACGGTTCGCAAAACAAGGTTCCCCCGGCAGGGACTGAAAAATTTAAATTACATTCACATATGGCATGTATTTGTCGTCACATCNTGGCCTTACAGCCAAAACGGTTCGCAAAACAAGGTTCCCCCGGCAGGGACTGAAAAATTTAAATTACATTCACATATGGCATGTATTTGTCGTCACATCCACGACCCCCTGGCTCGACTGGCGTCAGCCAGTTGAAAAAGTGGAAGGAGAGGAAAATGGATCCCACTGCTGTAAAAGAGACTTTGCCTTAGGAGAAAAAGTTAACCCTGGTAAATACGAGAGTGCGTCAGAAATGTATATGCGTGCCACCCTGTTTGAAGACCAACGCCCCTTCACCAGGGCAGATTCAAGGCTGCCAGTGGCCTGAAATAGCCACGTGGCGCCACCTCTTCGTAAAGAATACGGCCGAAAGCCGTGAGAATTGAGATCGAACCTGTGAATATATTGTTTGAATCTGTTCCTAAAAGCTTGTGCAGAGTGACACCAAATAGGGATGTTGACACGATCGTCTGTAGAAAGTCTGTCTTTGAGTGACCGCAAAAATTCCAAAGTGAAAGGATCTTCGAATGCTACCATTTCAGCGACATTGTCACGTTGTCCTGTTTTAGTTTGAAAAAGGCTTACGATGCCTGACGAAGGTCCAAGCAATAAATCTTTGGGTCGAACTTGTAAGAGTTCACCTGTTCTCAACAAAGCAAAGAAGCCCAAAAGTAAAAGTGCTCCAAACTCAAAATGATGATGTTCCAGTGCGTAAGCGGCCCAACTGTAGATGACATCTCGCACCAGCGGGGGTGCTCTGTCAGGTGTCTCGAGCTTTCTCCAGACACTAAATATTTTCCACGCCATCGGGATTTGACGTTTCGTCCATGGTTCATAATGATGAAGGCCACACAGTGCATCCGAAACAATATGTAGGCTTTCTCCTTGCTCCCAAGCATGCTGGATCCAGTCGCAAATTTGCTCATCCAGTTGAAGGGTAGTTTGAGGGTCAGTTAAAAAATTCAGAAGAAGCAGAAGGGCAACATAGTATCGACTCTGAGTCTTGTCGGTGATACCAGCGTCTCGCAATACGATGTTCTTTCGTTGGCGTCTGCGTTCAGCTTTTGTTCTCTTCCCGACCAGCTTCCACCGCACGGCTGGCGCCATCAGTGGGATTCATGGTCGATTCAACATGCCCCAAAACTAAATACAACCCATGAGCCAAAAGCAACGCATTCAAACGTTTCAACACTCGATTCATCTGTTGACTCCCAGTTCGACCTTTGCTGACAATGGACATGCAAACATAGGAATCTGTAATATGAAAAATCCTTAAATTGACTGCCGCGAAGTGATTAATATGGTACTGCACAGAAAGCAAAATTGATCGCAACTCCAAAACGTTGATATGCTGCTTGCATTGCCACTTGACTTTAAAAGAAGGGAGCCATTCCCACCAGGTTGCCTCAACTGACTGTCGAGGGTGAGCCTTAGGATTAAGAACGTCGCCTGTTGAAATCCGGACATCTGAGCCGGTATGGTTAGTCCTAGAAAGAAGTATTTTGTTGAGGTCTTGAACTGAAGCGGGAAGATTCAAAGCTGAACACCCATACTGCAAACAACGGCAAAGAGGGGCAGTGAACCGAATGCTTGTTCGATACCCTGGAGAAAGCCCCATCCGGTTTGCTAAATGCTCATAATGAAGACGCGGTAAAAATTCTCTGCAGAGAGCTGCTGCAGGGATCACAAAGGAATAAATGCTGAACGCATCACCAAGCAAAGAATGTCGTTCATCAAAATACCCTTGTGGGGAGGACTTGATATCACTGGCACTTTTGCAAAGCGAGGTATGACGATGCCCATACCCCATTAACAAATCTTTTTCACTGGGACTCACTGTACGCCAAGCACCCGATGAAGAATAAAAAATGAATTTGTCACTATATTGATACGGAGGAAACCTAAATCCGTCCGCTGAATATCTCTGTAAGGTGTCTTGAGAGCATCTCTCAATTCCTGCTGGTTTAACTGGCGGACGAAGCCGCGGGATGGCTTTCATTGCGGTTGGAAGAATAGCGCCTTCCTCACCTCCTGGCCAGCGGCTCCCTGGCTCGATCCACTGCTCTTGTAAAGGGTATGGAGCTTCTGCCCATACCCTGCGCCAGGGTCCCTCATCCCAGATTTCTAGTCCAGCTAAACAGCCTTCAAGGGGTTCTGAACTCCAGCATAAGCGAGGACGGTGCATTGGCACAGCATCTGAACAATCCAAAAAATAGGGGTTGAGGCGAAGATGATCACTGATAGAGTCACATTCTTCCCGAGGCATGGATGCCACGTTTTCCACCACTCGCTTGACAACAATGTAGCTACCTACAGTATTTGTCACCAATTTGTAAATACGCTTGACCTCAAAGAAAAGGGATGAAGCAGGACCAGCTAAACCTAGCCCTCCGGCTTTAGCCGAACTGAGATCCGTGCATGGAAAACCGGCCCAAATATGGATTTCTAGAATGTTCACGTATCGTGAAAGGATCTCTTGTAGTTGCTGTTCACCAAATTCCCTGACATCGCCAAAAATTTCTGCATGCGGCCACCGCCGTGACACAATTCTGTTGGCAGGCTTATGGGTGTCTACCTGCACCAAAGCGACAGGTTTCAAACCGAGTATATCGTAGGTTCTAAAAGCTCCACCAATCCCCCCGAAGAGGGATAATACCAACACTGGTATCTCGCACCCTTGCAAAGGATTGGCCTGGACGCTGCTAACATAGTCACGCCCTTCAGAGCGAAGATCTTTGGCAAGCCCCACAGCCCCTCCAACATTGGAGGCATCAGAGGCTGTAATCCTGTCGGCCACCTTAGCCTTCAGGAATGTGTGCATCAACGGGATAGCAAGCAAGCAGCTAAACAACTCCAGCCGCACATCTGTGTGAATTCCCATTCGAAGATGTTTTGAACCAACAAACTTCCATGTATTGTCCAAAAACGACATGCATGGCCTACGAAATTGCATCACATGAATCCACCTACCTGCAATCACTTGAACCAGCTTCTTGGAGAGTAGAGGCTGTCCTAAAACCCAGGCTGTAGCTTGAAAAAGTTTCATAAACCGCTCTGCAGATCCACCAATGAAACCTTGATCTCCATCAATCAACGCTCCCAGCTCATGGGCTTGGAGTACCGCACTGCGGCGCTTTTTGTCAGCACTAATAACTCCCGCTTCATCCCAAGCTTGTTCAACTAAAGCATGTAAGGCATTACCTGACCCAAGTTCTTCTGGCCTTCTGACACACTGACCACCAGCAAAATTATCCAAATAAATGTGCCACCAATTTCGCCCAGACTGCCGAGCGGTAGTCAAAATGCCAACAAGCCATGGCGGCACCGGCTTGTTTCGCACTAGCTGACTCGTCGGGTCAACATGCTTTAAATGTAAAATTGATTCACTAATTTCTTGCATAAGAGAAACCGATGAGAGCCACCCCATCGGCAGTACTTGGCAGGCTAACGCCTGTTGAATCGGTGCTCCAGTACTAGGGTCAGGGAAAGTACGCAAGACATTAAATGCTAAAAATGCTTCCCAAGCTGCAGGAACCCTGAAAAGATAAAAAGCGTTCGCCATATCTGATTGCCACAATCTGAGCTCCTCGTCTTGCCCCATTACTGTTGAGAGCCACGCCGTAATGCTTGGCAAATTTCTAACTGCTCCAGTGAATTGGCGCAAAATAGAGTTACTCCCTACTAAATTCATAATAAGTCTGAGAACTGGACGTCCATCATCAAGCAGGGTCCCTTTCTCCACTCCAAATAACCCATTTAGTACCGGGGTACCCCGGTACCTAATCACAGAACTAAGGGGAATCCAAGTGCAAACTCCTCGCTCAACCAACGCATCTGCAATCCCATCGATCTCACCCGGTTCAGCATGAACAATACCTGTAAGCCTAGGAAGTTTTTGACCCTCATCAGGAAGCAGAGAAAAACTCGGATTTATCAACAACCGTTTAGTATGTTCCGAGACAAAGTCCACCGCATTAATTGATCCTCCATGACCTTTGGGGGGCAAAGCTGGTAAAACCTGTTTCAGAGTGAGCTTTTTGCATGTTCCTACCTCTTCTCCTCGATAGTTGACCTTGCGGCTGCGCAAATCTTTTTCCATGCTCGGATTCCACGGTGTGTACTCCTGTCCATGGCTAAGTAACCGTTCAACGTTACCACCAACAGCTTCTACAACCCGTCGCTCGGCTTTACACCAGCGCCCTTCAGGTAAAGGACCCATGAATCCATACAGCAGGTTGCAGGCTGATAAACAGGCAAATGTCCAAGCATCTTTGCACCATCTCATAGCGAATTCCGGTAAAACCACCTCCTCAAGCGGCAAACTTTGAAATGTCTGTCGCAAAGTTCTAAGAGTGCCCTCAGATATGGGAAGGGCTAGTCGTCTCGAACTAACCCGAGGCCACATGCCAGAGTCCTCTAAAAACCTCATCAAAAAACGGAGACTTGCGGCTGCTTTGGAGATCCATTTTGCATTAATCAACGTCCATGCCACCGCACACCCGGCTTGAGCCAGAGAGGAACACATCTGTGCTAAACGCTGAAAAGAAAAACTCTTGCAAGATTCCAAAACCGCACTCTCAACGGCAAAGGCCAGAGAGGTCGGCCTCTCTTCTACTCTGCCTTCTCGCTCGGCTTCTCCTTTTTGTCCTTCCAGTCGTTGTTGGTGTTGCTCCAATCCCATGTTGGATTCTTTCCTCCTTTCTTCCCTTTTCCTTTCTTGCCTTTGCCTTTGTCTCCCTTTGTGGTCTCCGATCTCCAGTCCTGTGGCGGATACCAACCGCCACGACCGCCTTTCCCGCGGCCTGCCCGGGCCAGTTTGCCGGCCCTCCATAGCCTTGGGCTTTGGAGACCAACCGGGAGTGTTTCCTGGTTGCCAGAATCATAGCGGTCGACGCTGCACTGGTTTCGCTCATTGGGAATAGCTCCATGTGCTGAGCCGTTCGCCAGTTCTGATCTAAAAGACTTTGATGAAGAGCCATGAATCTTGCTGCTAGCGCATCCCCAGTCTTCGCCAGGTCGCCTGTCCGCAGTGTGTCCAAAGTCCCTGCCAGGGAATGCATTTCTCGCAACTCCCGCTGCTGCTGTGGGAACGCATTCTTGATGTGGAGCATGAAGTAAGTCATAATCTTGACCCCACTGGTCAGATGTGAGCCCCCCTGATGCCCCACAGCTGTAGTTGCTCCCTGGTCGAGGGTCTCGTGGACATGGTCTGTCAGCAGTGCCAGTACTGATCCTGGCTTGCTCTTGCTCTTCTTCTTGATAGGGTTCTCCAACTCGGACTCGCTTCCCGATTTCTCCTCGTCCTCGGTCTCCGCAGATGTTGAAGAGGACACGCTGAAGCTCTCGATCGTCCCATCGGGGTGAGTCAGTCGCTTCCTCTTGGACTTCTTCGTCTTGCCTCGGCTCGAGCTCCCCGTAAGGATCGACTTCAGCGCATTCCCCAGTTCCTGAACTGACATCTTCTCCTTCCGCTTCTTCTCTTTGGGTTTGGGTGTCTGAGTCCGCTGAAGTGCCTTCACCACCAGCTGTCTCTTCAAGCTGAGAGTAGTACCATCTTTTGTATCCTCCAGCGCTTGAAGAGCAGCCTTCTCCAAACCTCGAGAGGTCTTCTTCTTCTTCTTCTTGTCTTTTCTGCGATCCTCTTGGCGCTTGCCCGGCCCGGCGTTTGCCAGCCGAGCGCCAGTGTTCAGATCTCCTCCCGGGATTTGGAGTCCAGGGTCCTCCGCATTGTCGGAACTGCCGGCTCGCTCCCATGAGTCCAGATCTGAATCCCCATCGGACACACTCTCGGCTGCATCCTTCCCAGCAGCAAGCCCAGCCCCTGCTGACTGTCTGACCTTGGCCAACTTTGACTTCAAATGGGCCTTCATCTCGGGGGTCAAGGGCTTCCCTACTGGAGTGACACCAGGCTCGGTGCTTCCGGGCTCCTTCTTTTTGGAGCGAGGTTCTTTGGCGGCTCTCTTTGGTGGTTCTTTGGGTGCTGCCTTGGCTTTCCTCTCTCGCCTTTTGGGTTTGTCTCCTTGCTCTGGAGTGGTAGCGGCAGCTGCTAAACTTTCCTGAAGACGAGCATGCAAGACTTTTAGCCGTTCTGCCTGAGCATCTGTGAGGTAGTCGCACTCGATAAACTGTTCGACACTCCACAATCTCATCCTGATCACATGAACCGTTCCCACAACTTCGTCTGGGGCGCCAGGGCAAACAGCAATTGGGCAGAGGTGCAAGGTTCCTCCCCCCTCGAACTGTGACTCCAAAAGCGCCAGTGCAGGAGGATCTGACACTCCCAGGAATTGCACCCCTAAAGTTGCAGAGGAATCGGCATGAATGCCTACCGATTCTATCAGGAAACCAGCCCATGCGTCTTCGCTTGTCAACCCTGTAGGTTCCATGAAAACCTCGATGACTTGTCCAGCATGAGGCACAACACTGCGCCATAAGGCTGTATCCTCAACGCCGATCTCTTGGCCTAAGGTGTATCCCGCCATCAATAACGATGTTCTGATCAAGGGGTCTCAACTCTTGTTCAGAAATGCTCAATCTAAGAATTCCTTCAGAAGCTTTCCGATGTACCACCAAGTGTGGCTGTGCAGCAAGGCGATGCAATCGTTGATGCTTTCTTCCAGCACGATGCTTCTTCCTCCTATTCTTGCCTTCTCTATGTCCAGCTGAATGACGACTTCTTCTCTCCCTGTCTGACTTCTCACGAGGGGCACGGTGATGGCCAGCCCTTCCAGAAGCAGAACTTTGAGGATGTCTGGACGCTGAATCTGGTCCAGGAGGGGGCTTCTTGTGATCACCTCGGATTGGTTGATGAGAAACCTCAGGAGGGTCTTCGTCCTCCTCTTCACTCTCTTCCTCTTCTGAGTCCCTCTCTTCAGAGGCTTCCTTCTTTGACTCCTGAGGCTCCACAGTGGTGCGCTTGCGCCTGGGCAGAGCTCTGCGGTGGTCACTCCTTGATCGGTCACGGCGATCCTCCTTGGGAGCAAGATCAGCACGGCGAGTGCCAGCTGAAGGAGCTCTTGGGGGAGGAGGCGGAGGCACGGCACGAGCCAGCCCCGCTGCCAGCGATCTCAGGGCTCTGACCTGTCGAGCTGCGTTTAGGACCACGTCCCCAGCAATGGCCCGGCAACCTTGGTTATCCCAGCCACCTGCCAATTCTCTGCCCACAGCCTCCCAGCTGCTGCAAGCAACGCACCACGCGTCACCTGATTGTGCGTTGACTTGTTTGCACCGGCTGCAAATGGCACCTGATCCTACCATAAATCACTGAAAAAAGGGGGAGCTTTGGGCCGACACATCAGACGGCACTCAGCTCATTCAACCCAAAATTCAAGAGAATTCCTATATATATGTATGAAGAAATACCTTTTTTTGGATATGTATATACATATAGAGTTATAGAATCAGAAATATATCATGTCTATGCATACATGTGTATGTATACATATATACATACATTGAGTACGTTTTAAAATAAAATAAGGTAAAAACAAAAAAGAACAAACATGGTCTTCTTGAGATTTCCCTCAACAAATTCCGCAAATTATTCCTTCGCCAACCATCCAACATTGTGCATCGTCGTTCCGACTTTCAGATAATCTGTGTACTTCAGAGATGGTATATATGTATTATTATATAGACACATGATCTTGTCTGAAAATGAGGTATCCCAGAAATAATCTTGATCATCATCTTCTAGGTAACCACTGTCATGGGTACATTCCTGGAGAAATCAACACAAATCTCCGCGACTGAACCATGACCGAGGAACACCACATGCGCTTCAAAAGCTCCGGAGACAGAACCACCACAACGCTCCTGGGAGCGTGCGGATGTCTGCCATGACTGCATAATACGGGCAGCACGTGCATGCATGTGTATGTATATACTTATATATACATGTTGCATATCATATTTCCTCATTCAGAGCAAGAATTCACCCCACATTCATCTACCCTTGGAATTCGCCAGGAATGGTATTTTCAGCTCTTGAGCATGCGTCAAAAACCTTGTACTCTGGGTCTTCACGCCAAACCTGCAAATAGTTATGGATGATCAACCCCGGAATGAGATGGCACATGTAGGTAGCATGACCGATTCCCAATTTGATCGGACAAATCTGGCGGACTCAACTTCACTTCATTTGTTTGGATTTGAAAAATATGTTTCCACATTCACATTGCCATAAATTGAGGTTAAATCCATTTGAATCCACCAATTTTGGACAAACCCAAATATCAGATTGGTTAGACATAAAAATGGTGGGTTAAGAGTTCCCCGTTCCCAAATGGGGGATCTTCCCCATGTCTCACAGCGCGCAGCGCCGCGATGCGCGCCCAGGTACTTGGTCTTGGCCCGGATGGTGTCAAAGATAAGGTCCAGGTCCTCCAACTGATCCTGACTGGAACCACTGGAACTGCTTGAAAAACCTCCCCAGTTATGACAATGTCTGGGTGTTCCATGATCCCCTGGGTGTTCTCGCCTGATGAAACCTCTGACCATTTGTTTGTGCAAGGTATGACCCTTTTTTCGGGAAAACGATAAACCACGAGGTGTTTTTTTCGGGAAACTGATGAAACCCCCATCTCAATGGATTCCAGGGAATGTTCGCAGGAAACTATGGTTTGTAAATGCTTGAAAATCCCCCAAATTGGTGGGGGGGGTCCTAAAACAAAAATCCATTGATCCAATTCTGGGAATGTCATTTCAAATGGCAAGGAGAGTCACCAGCGTAGTGGGAGGTGCAATGACGAGCGGCTACAAATGTGGTCAATTTCTTTCAACCATACCCCACATGTTCGAGAAGAAACCATGTTGGCCTGGTGCAAAACGACACGCCGAAAGCAGGATTTGATTTTATCATAGGTAGCTTACCACGTGACCTATATACATACCCAAGAAAGTGTGACAAAAGCCCAAAAAAAAAACACATCCCCAATTTCACCAAAAAAGAGTGGTATAAGCTTATAAACCCTCCAAACCTGAGGGCTTCATATTCGGTTTCCTATAAGCTTTTACCCACTTGAAGTGGAATCAGTAGCCACCAGTGGCGTGCCAAGGAGCCGAGTCCAAGAAGACGTTGCAGGTGCTGTGCCTGGTGACGAGTCCGACGAGTTGCTGCTGGCTTCGCCACAAAAACCGGGAAGTAGGCAGTAAACAAGGCTGGCTAGGATCATTGGATTGGGTTCAGGGAAAATTTACAGGAAACCCCTATATTTCATAGGAAAATCCATGGTTTCCTGTAAATTTTCCCTTAACCCAATCCAATGATAGGATGGACAACCTCCGAACATGGGTCATTTCTACTTCTCCACGAGATTTCTTTGCTGAAGGCCATCTTTCTTTGCTGAAGGCTAGCGCAACAACCAATGCTCCCGCCTTGAAATCAGAAGCTTGATGAGGCGGCACAAACTGCCAGCACCTGCTGGCCAAGATGTGGATATAACATAAGTAGGCATATGTATGTATTATATATAGACAGAGAGAGCTATATCTATATAGCTATATCTATATGTAGATGTAGATGTAGACGTATATGCGTGTGTGTATGTGTGTATGTGTGTGTACGTGTGTATGTGTGTGTGTGTATGTGTGTGTGTATGTGTGTGTGTGTGTATGTGTGTGTGTGTATGTGTGTGTGTATGTGTGTATGTGTATGCGTGTATGCGTGCATGTGTGTATGTGTATGATGTGTATGTGTCTGTGTATGTATATGCATGCATGTAAAAATAGATGGATCGATGGATGGATGGATGGATGGATGGATGGATGGATAGACAGATACATGTACATGTCTATGTGTACATATATATATATGTACATATATGTACTATATGTATGTACATATATGTACACCTATAAGTACATATATATATGCATATCAATACATATATATATATATGTAAGTTATATATGACTGATACATATATAAATATCTAATTTATACATATTTATAGATAAATATATATATATATACATACAGTATATACATATACTCATATATATATATATATACATATGTAGTATGTAGATATATATATATACAGTGATGCAGAAATGCGAGTTCTTCGGGGGCAATCATACAGATAAATCTGTGTATGAAACCAATCTAAAGGCCTGCGCGTCGGTATTGCATGCCGTCGGGATCCAGAAAAAGGAAGAAAAACGGAGAAGAGCAAGTGCAAAGAATATGCTTTCACAATGGGTTTCTCTGAAAAGACAAACCCATTGTGATTGGCACTTGAAGAGCCCACGCATGCTTGTGACCAACACCTGCAATGAGGGGGGACCATCACTGGCACCTCCTTTGTGATGGCACAAGAACATGCCGAAGACATTGCTGGGCTGGAAATGTCGCCAAATTGAATAACCTCCAGGCTGGAAAGATGAGGTGTACAGTGACTCGACTTCTACACTGATATGGGTCTCTCTGAAAATAGCCTAACAAAATCCAGTGGCTTATCATCGCTTTCCCCAGGTAGGCCACAGACACACCCATCTGGTTGTGGGTCAACAGCCTGTGCCCCTGTAATTTGCATTCCAAAATATCGCCCGAAGAGTAGCAAGGTCGGGATGTGAACAGCAGCTACCCGTTTGGATCGAGAACCCATGCCCAAATTGATATTCAACTACTACCCTCTGGGAATCTACCGTAGCTAAGGAAAATTGCCCATTTATAGATGATGTACCTCTTTAATCCAAACCTTGCGGCACTTGAAACCCCCGCCAAGAAACCGATCGCGGCAAGTCCTGCGAGGAACGGGCCAAGCACCGCTGCGCAGAGAAGCCAACCCAAGATCTCCGTGGAATTGGCCTGCGTTGTTCAGGAGAAATTTGAGTCAGCCATGTGTCACAAAAACCATCGTGAAAATCATGAAAATCCATATGGGGGGTTCCTAAAATGGTGGTACCCGTAACCCCCAAATCAACCAAAAAATTACCATTTTAGTATTGAAACCTATGGTTTTGGGGTACCCCCATTTTAAGAAACCCCCATATGTACTGGATGATTCTTCGGGATTTGTTGAAATGATCCACAGTGATGCATCCCCGCACGAAATGGTAGGATGATCCCACAATACACCAGCATCATAGCGGTTTTCAGAACTGCTCAAATGGGTACGGGCCAAAACTTACCGCCCCAAAAATGGATGGTTTAATACTAAGAATTTCCCATTCTAGTGGATCCATTGGTACCACGTTTTTGACACCCAAAATTTGTTCAACCCCAGTTCAGCTAAAGTTTCTCAAGTCTCCAAAAACTCTTTGAAGATCTGTAAGCGAATCAAAAAAAGATACACTTTTCTGCAAACACGCGAAGCCTTGCAGGCCGAAAAAAAACGAAACTATAGTAGTTCAAATTGCAAGCCCTGTCAGGGACCATTCAGCACTTCAGCCACGGTGTTTTCTCGGTGATTGCCTCGTCGATTTCGAGCAATGGTGCTGCTCCCAGCAGAACAACTTGAAGCAAAGAGGTCATCACCAGATCTGCATAGTTGGCCTGTGGGAATTCAAAAAAAATGTGAAAATCCATGGTTAGTATGGATGATTCATGGATGAGCAATAATGGATAACTCCTGTGCAAAAAAAAAAAAGGAATTTGAACAACAAGCAAATTGGCCCCTTGATGCCAGGACGATGGGACCTCGGGAAAGATCTGCCGACATGTCTACAACTGCCTTGACACCATATTGGATGTGCGTCCAAGTTTAAATGGGGGGGTTATGTATAAACCAACAAAATAACTTGCACATATACATTGCAATACATTACAATACGTTACAATACGCTACAATACGTTGTTACAATACATTACGATACATCATGTATAATACATCATAATACGTTGCAATGCATTACCATAAGTTACAATACATTACAATACCTGATCATATGTTCCTATAATACATTGCATGCACTAAAAAATATATATATATATATAATGCGACAATACTTTAAACAACACTACATTACCATACCCTGCGATACAGTCCATTACCAAAAAAATACACTATATTACATTGCAATACGCTACAATACATTACCTTTTTTTACAATACATTACCTTTTTTACAGTACATTGCAGCAGATTGCCATGCATTACGATACCTTCCAATACACAACTTTAAAATACATTCCAATACATTACGATACATTGTAATACATTGCACTACATTCCAATACATTACAATACATTACAATAATGTACATTGCGTTACATTGCATCCCATTCCATGACGTTGCATTTTAAGACATTGCAATACACCATAATATGTTGCAATATGTTCCAATGCATTCGAATAGATTACATTGCAGTACATCACATCGCGTTGCATTACAAGAAGCTATATTACATGTACACAATGTGTACAAAATGCTACCTCGTCGCTGGGCTCGTTGAATCTACGAACCCTACCTCGTTCCTCGGCTGGGCCCGCTCTAATTTGTACAGACACATACAATCAGATCTGATCTGATGTGTGTATATATATATATATATGCCTAAAAGAGAATCACGGGTTCATATCCCATGATTTATACCTTAGTAGTGACTGATGATTACCGGCAATCTGGGGTCTCCAATCCTGCTCAGTGCGCCAAGGCCAAACGCGAACTTGCAGAGAGCCGCCCACCACAAAGAGAGCGCCCATCAACACCACCTGATGGTGATTGCTGATTCACCCAGTCAGGTGTCTAATTTCAATGGCAATGGGCCATGGGGATCTTTCTGGGGGTTGATTTTCTAGAACTGTCAGTACAACTACCATTTGGTTCAGTTTATACATATATACACATGTGTGTACAGTATGTAAATATATATATATATATGTTTGTTTTCTGATTGATTTATTCATTTATATATATATATATACATATGAGGATACAAACCACCAATAGTCCACCAGAACGAGGATAGAAACCAACCAAAATGCTGATTTAGCGACCCTCAAAGAGCTGGTCATTTTTTGGATGTCATCCTGCCATTCCCTTGCCAAACAGTTGATTTTCTGATTTGGGGGATTTATCATAGTGTAAAAAGACTAAACAGTAGATTCCGCAGTCCTGGTGGATTAACGGGGTTTAACCCCATCAAATTTATGGATGAAATCCAATTTGTTGCTGCTTTTGGGGGACCCTATCGCTGTCAGTGTCTGGGATCAATCTGTATACCAGAGCTTGCAAATAGAACAGCGGACATGCCTGCATCAAGCCCAAATTCGTATACGTGCCAGGACCCTATCGCTCTGCAGTGTTTCATGCATGTTCCATACATGTGTGACTTGTCCCTACTAAATTGATCTACCATGTATTTTGAAGTACCTCCATTAAAATCACTGGTTTAGGTTAGTTGCTTAGATCCCCAATCAAAAGCAATTCACATAAATTCCATTCTTCAAAATTAAAGTGAACAAAAAAATGGGGTAGAGAGAAACCAACCTTTCCCCGATTTTGTTTGGGGACGGGCACCCTGTAAGAAGCGGAAACTTCACAACCTCCCACCTGCACTTCGGGCACTGCCACGAAGAGAACTGGAAACAGTGCCACCAGGGCGTTACGCCACAGCAGAACCAGGCCGTAGTAATAGGTCTCAGGCCTCCAACGGCAAGGGGATCTCAGCCCCCATGACCCCATGGAAAAACGGACAATGGAGGTGATTGGAGATATACAACTTGAATGGATGATAAATAACTTGATGCTGCTTGGAAATCAGTACCCATGGTTGGGGGCCCGTTTGGGGCCCGGTGACTTGGAATTGTCTGGGGAAATGCCCATAGTGACATCCCCTAGTCATATAATATAGGGTTGCAAAGACAGAAGAAATCACCCCCCATGAAGCCACATAAATCCAAATAACAATGATATCTTAAGGCTAAGGAACAAGAAAAACACCTTTGTTCACTCAATGGTGGGAGAAAGTCACCCCAAACATCCCCAAATGCTCAATTGTCAGATTCATATCCACAGGATTCAACAGGATCCGCCTGAATCGCTGGAAGAGGAAGCGGTAGCGATTCACTAACTGGAGCCCTTTACCAGAATTGATTCGTGAAGGGTACATCACCTGCGGCAGTCGACAGACTTCCAGAGACTTCCCAACATGACCAAAATTGGGGCGGTAGAACCATTCCTTTTTGCATCATGTCAAGTGATAGTTAAAACCAAAAAAAAATGTGCGGAAAAAAATCGCCAGACGCATGGACAAGAGAGGACTCCCATCCTTTCTCGCTGATGTGACACGGTCAAGGATGTGAGTCACTGACAGTTTCACCTCCAATGCATATCTTCCCACTATTGTGGTTCCTACCATGCTTCTTACAATACTAACTATGCAATGGATGTCCATCCCCTCATGTAGTTCGAAAACATGCTCAGTTGCTGAACGTGCAAATATTGTCCAGAAGCTCAATTGTATTATCTTTGACGGCTTGCAGTGGGGCTTAACCGCTGACTAGGGCCAGTACAGTCGTGTAGGTAGCCCAAGTCAAGATGGTGAAGGGATAGCAGATGATACCTCAGTGCCGAAAGGCGGGACCACGGGGATTCGGCAACAAGTGCGAGTGATGAATCATGGCAATGGCAACACACAAATTGCTATGGGCCAAAACTGAGTACCTCAAAAATACAACAGGTCAACGGTCAATCCCATGTAAGCCAAGGGGCCGATGACGGATAGAATCACCAAGCCAGTATGTTCACCAGATTGGAAGCAAATGACACCTGCCAGATGACCCACCCATCGAGACCGTAGTCTTATGAACTGAGGACGTAAAGTACATGATGAAGAATCATCTTGATCACTTTACTAGTGATATACAAAAAAAGACTACAAGCTTCTGCCGTCCCGGTACACAAGACGGTTACCAGAAATTCTGCCTGGTATTTCTGCTCAATTGCGATTTATGTATGTCAACTGGGGACTGCTCATATCCCATCTGAAACAATAAGGGTAACACGGTCACTTCAGCTGCAATATTCTCAGAGTCCAGAGGCATGACCCATCATCACAGTCTTGAGGTACAAATACCAAGGTTTATGATGATATATGTACTAAATTTGTACAATCCAATTCTTGAAAGATAGAATAAACCATCATAAACCATTCATAAACCATCTTTCTTATACACCCAGGTATTATTCTTGAAAGACCACCAATCCCCTACAGATGACCCTTCGGTGGCCTGGGTTCGCAGCCATGGAAGATGAGCCATCGGGATTCGCCAGGCATTGGAAGGGCCCCAGAACGGCCAAGGTCAGGGTGATGAAGAGCGCGAAGAGCAGAATGCCGTTCAGGTTAAAGACCTGGGATGAAGGTTTTGAAAAGGGGATTGGTAGTCTTTCAAGAAGAATACCTGGGTGTATAAGAAAGATGGTTTGAATGATGGTTTATGGATGGTTTGAATGGTTAATGATGGTTAAAGACCTAGCCCAGCTGAAGCTTTGAAGCTTTGAAAAGGCTGAGCCAAGACCTGGATGTTTGAAAAATTCGACCCGACCTTGATTGGCATTTGTTTGTTCCTGAAGATGCTGAACAGGTATGGCAAAATTCCGGCGATCTTAACATCCCAAAACTGTCTGGTTTCGTTGATTAGGGATCATGTTTCCTCCAAGTACTTACAGTACTTGATGGAAAATCTGGAGAGAAATCTGAGCAAATGACCGCGACCCAACCCTGGCCGCACTCGCAAATCAATCATGGTTCTGACCGAATGGTGCCAATCATCCCCAAGAATGGCTAAGCAACATTAATCAGAGCTATATAGTTATATCCAATTGTTATCTCAGGTTTGTTTGTTCTTTTCTAATTCCCTTCCCCATTCCCCCAAGATCCGCCAATATTCTCCCACTATCCCCAAGATTCAACGCCCCCGGCTTTGAAGCAGCGCTAAGGTGAAGGGACAGCATCCAAGGACATCTTGCGTCCTCGGAGCTTGGCCACTCCATAGGCGACCATGATGACACCTGGGGGATCTCCCGAAGTCGAAGATTTTTTTGGGTCACCGTGGGGGATCTTGGTGGACTGCCATCGGCCATAGGTCAAATTGAGTTTGGACGGAATTTGAGTGAAATGGTGAAAAAGATCCTCATAGAAGTGATGGGCAAACTGGGATAAACTCCCAATATGACTGGATTGAAAATGGCAGACTGCAACCGTTTTGGCCCAAAGTGCTATCCTATCCACAAATTCCCTCGACATTGTTAGGCAGAGTCCCTTGGAGAACTTTTCGCATAGTTTTCGCATGGTCTCAATCAAGAGGGGCTTGGACGTTCAGATATGAGTATGGGTATACTAGGATGCAACCATCTTGTTGGGTGCTCCAGAATCTTGAGTCACGCCCAATCAGGAAAGTACTGCAATCTATGTCTGGCAAAAAATACACCGCTTTAATTGTGAGAGTGATATCGTGTGGAACTCCTCATGGTGTTGTAGTTCCCTCAGAGCTTTGTTAATAAGAAAAACAACTGCTCACATTGAAGCTGGGTGAACGTAGTTCATGGCTAGTCCACCCATGAGGGCAAGAATTGGCAAGATCAAACTCTCTACAAAAATGCACTCTTGTACCCGCTTGCTGCTTTAGATCAGTTTCCTCAGATCCGGAATTGACTTTGTGAATCTTTTTGTTGGACGAATGTGGACTGTACTCTCAGACAAGAGCATGCATCTCCCACTCCCAAAAACATGGACGATGTGAGCCGAATTTTGTCAACAAACTGCACAGGATGAATGCAAAACACGTCTACCTGAGAAGAATTCAATATTCTTCCTCAGAGGATCCAAAATGTCCAGTACCTTTACAAGAAATATCAACAAGCACCACTTAGATAAGTGGACAAAATGTCCAGAGTGGTTTTGTAGTTGCACCCATTTTTGTAGCACTCTGAAAGTCTCCGGAGTCGACACCAAAGTTGCCTTTGCTCCAGAGTGAATGGGAGTAATTGGAAATGTTGTTGTACATTCATTATTGGCTTTACAGCTGGTTCAGTTTCGGGCAGTCATCTTGTCATGAGATAGATCATCATAGCCCAGGAACATGCGCCCAGGGGACAACACAACAACTGGCCCAAGAACTTCAGGGTTGGGCCTCAGATGCGACGCATCAGAAATCCCACAACATTCCCAAAAAAAGTGAAGACCGCCCCTGGGATTTAGATGAAGTTTACCCAGCACTAGTAGGGATCTCATGGGTATTTGAATGGGCATATATATATATATATATACAGTATATAATGTATATATATATATATACAGTAATAATGGGTATTGACCCCCTAAAATCTGAAACACGGAACCCATATTGATGGCCAAATCCAATGGAAAATCATTTTCAAGACCAATAACTTTGGGTTTCATGTCAATTTAGGGTCGTAAAGGGAAAATCTACAAGAATGGGAGAAAGACCTTGCTTTGTAGGTGTTCCAACCCATTGAGTCCTTCTTCGAGTTCATTTGCTTCAATCATATCATATGAATCTGGGTTCTCACGGACCACCAGAAAGTCCAAACGCTCTGAAATCAGAATGTGGGTAAAATCCAGACACTCCCATCTGAAATCCAAAACAGAAAACGCCATGGACTAACAGCCGTGCTGCTGTCTGCGCCAGTGATGCAAGAGATACGAATCACATCAAAGTCAAAGGTAAGCAATCTGCCGGCAGTTGGAGAGGACCCAAGAATCCCAATTGGTTCATTTCCACTGTGAGTCGAGCCAATTACATGTGGAATACCTTGGGTCGTACATATGTACGTATGTGTGCAGGTGTGTATATATATATATGTATTTATACATAGCGTATAATGTAAATATTTATCTTTATACACTGTGTATATGTATATGTGAAAATACATTTATATATGTATGTACTCAAACGAAGTTTGGTTCGCAAACTTCCGAGCCACCCACGCATGTCCATGGTCACTTTCAGCGTCATGCCAACCACAAGGCAGCAAAAGCGGGTCCCAGGTGGAAACAATAGAGGAAAGTAACAATTCCAGAGCATGTACATTCACGGGTGAAATAACTTGCGCGCGCCAAACCTTGTGTTTTACAGGTATGGTGCCCCTTGGAGGCGCGAAAGACGGGTCTGTGTTTCCGCGGTTTCGGGCCTCGATGCTGACAAAAAGAACACAAGACTGTAGGGAGAGCTCGATTTGCATTTCAAAATGTTACAAAACTGTTACGTTCGGAGTGCTTTTAGAAGACGTGGTCGGAAAAATGCGCACGAGACTGTAGGGAGACCTCGATTTGCATTGCAGACTGCTAAAAATCTGTCACGTTCAAAGCACTTCTGGAGGATGAAGTCTGAAAAATGTGCACAAGGCTGTAGGGAGACCTTGATTTGCACTTCAAAATATTTAAAAAAAAACACGTTCAGAATTCAAAAAGAACAAGTAGCTGAGAGAAGAGAACCTCAGTGAAGAGGTGGCCCAGTGAAGAAGTAGCTCAACAAAGAGCTCACTCATCCACCCATCCATCCATCCACCCATCCATCCATTCAGTCATCCATTCACTTCTTGATTCATTGACTCACTGCTTCACTGATTCAATGATTCATTCATTCATTAATTAATTAATTCATTGATTCGTTAATTCATTGCTCCATTCATTTACTTTTCTTTGACTCATTCATGCACTAATGGATTCACTCATGCATTGATTAAATTCATTCACGTGTTCATGGATTCATGGTGCGCCTCACGACCTCAACATGTCAGTGCTTCTGCATCCCACAGACATTCCTATAGGCCATTGACTTCTTTTAGCAGTGTCATTCTTTATACATCACATTACATACATACATTTATATACATTTACATATATACATATATGCATGTGTACATATATATATATATACATGTATACATATATATATATACATTGATGTATATACATATACATATACATATATATATATACATTAATATACATACATGACAGGACATGACATGACATGGCGTTGCGTTGCGTTGAGTTGCGTTGCGTGACATTACATTACATTACATTACATTACATTACATTGCATTGCATTACATTACATTACATTGCATTGCATTACGTTACATTACATACATACATACATACATATACATACATACACATACATACATACATACATACATACATACATACATACATACATACATTTTGCATGTAGATATATATATATATACACATGCGTTCATATATCTATATATAGCTATACACTCTTTATATATATATATATCTCAGCCGCCATTTCTTCCCGCTGGTTGCCAAGTTGCCCAGTTGAGCTGTACTCAAAGAAAATGGGTGGCTGGCCAGCCGCAAAGACTGGAAGGATCTATGGCTTAGTAAAGTCTCAGCCCTGCCTTCAACAGCCAACTGCTTAAAGATTTATCCCCAGGGCGGGGGGGCGTGGCCCAAAAGCTGAAGCCACAACCAGCTTTGCACATTGCTATGAGATAAGATGACATCTCAGCCGCCATTTCTTCCCGCTGGTTGCCAAGTTGCCCAGTTGAGCTGTACTCAATCTTTTACCCACCGACCGGTCGGCGTTTCTGACCTTCCTAGTATGGCTTAGTAAAGTCTCAGCCCTGCCTTCAACAGCCAACTGCTTAAAGATTTATCCAACCTTTAATTACTGCTTCGCAAAACACGACAAGGGGGTGTGTTGACAACGCCTTCAAAGTTTCAGCTGCTAAACACCACTTCAGGAAAATCAGTAGCCAAAACAGTCAAACAATGTGCCTCCAACAACCGTACTTTCTCCTGCGCAACACCTGAAAGCTCATACAGGAAAAGCTGCGCACCAACTTCTTGGATATAGTACTCAAGCGTGCGCAGGCGATTCCACCGCCCGCGCCAAGCAATCTGTTGGAGGTTCTCACTCTCGATGTAAAGTTGAGTCGCCCCTGAGCCCCGCAAAGTGCCAGGCGTAGCACCACGGCTCCACTGACGTCTTGGGATCCCCAAGAAATCAAACAGGTAATTCCACTGCCGCCTAAACATAGCCATGGAGCCAGGGTAGAGACGAACATCAAGAGCCAGTTTGTAGAAAACGCATCTAGCCAATAAAATCACAGAAACATCGTCGATCCTAGCATGTTGTCGCCGAGCAAAACGTGCAGTCTTTGGACTCTGAATATGAATAAACAAAGCAGGAGAGTTGAACAACGAATCTTCAGGAAAGACAACATCCTTCCTGGTCAGCTGCAGAAACTCATTTGGGTGTAGCATGGCAGCATAGCCCAGCGCAACCAAACCAGCAAAACGATACCACTTCCACAGTAGACTGAGAGTTAGCACCGCTCGCAGCATGGGGCCAGAAATCACTGCGCGGCACTGCCCAGGTTGTTCAAGCTGCCACATCCGATCTACATGCCATGCCAAACCTAGATGACCACGAAACTGTGGCCGCAACCGCTGAACAGCTGTGATGGCATAAACCAACCGGTAGCGAGGCTGCCCCTCTGCAAAAAGAGCCCTGCCATATGCACTCAAAGACAAGTTGCAACTCTCAGCTGTTTCCAGAGCCTCTTCTAAAGAAACATCACATTCCGCTCGCAACCACAATGAAAAAGCATCTAAGCAGCTCTGCATGCGAGTCGAGGTCGCCTGCGTCAGCCCGCCAAACATGTTGAGCTCGCCACGCGGCTCGTAGACGCCAGAGTTCATTGTGGGTCCAGGGTTTCTTTCAACATCGCCAGCCAAAAGGAGCAACAGCCTGACCCAACGGCCAAGTGGCCGAGTCCAGCGAGCAGCCGCCACCATAACTTCGAACGGCTCGTAATTCCCAGCTTCCAGCTCAGAAATCCAGCTCGCTTTGTCAGCTTCAGGGGGAGGAACTTCACCATCTCTGCTGGGACCATCGGCTCGGTTCCAGCTTGATCTGCAGTGAAGACATCCGGGATAAAGGCCCCCGCCAAGAATGTAGCCCAAGCTGGTGCGCAGAACATGACTCAGGGCCTTACTACTACTCCTTCCTTTGGCTGAAGCCCACATAGTGACCCTACTGTCAAGGAGACCTAAAATTCTGTGACCACCCCATCGTTTTGCACAATGTTTCAACCAAGACTTATAGACCCTGCACTCCAAAACGTTTATGTGCCCCGTCTTTTTGAAACGGTATCTGAACAGTTCTTTAAACTCCAAAGTTTCACACAAGTCTTTGACCCAGTCCGGATCCTCATGCCAGGGTCGCACTCCAGAACCAGCATCCTCAGAATCTGCCTCACCCACAGTGCACGGCTTGCTTGAGAACCGCACCGCCTGACCACTGCTCTCACTGCTGTGAGCGGCAAAGCTCCCACGCGCCAGAAGTTCACATAGTGGCTTGGGGTATGAAGCAGAGAAAGCACTGACCGCCTCCCCTCGCTTGGGCATGCGTCCATACACAGCCTCACATCCAGGGCTGCACCGCTGATCGAAGAGGCGAATGGCAGCTTTCGTGAAGGAGCCCTCAATGATGAAGTGACGACCTTTGAAAGCACAAGAGCAAGTGCTTTCAAGACCCAGCATCCACGGTTTGTTGTGCAGCCACTGTGACGGTTTGTTGAAACCACTGCCATGGTTGCAAAAACAAAAACGTGTGATCACGCACCCTAAGTCCATGAGCACCTTGAATATGTGCAGTCTAAACATGACTGAACTTCCAGGCTGCTCACAACTCACATAGCTACCAGCCAACAGAGCCAAAATCAAAATGAAAGCAGTGCGGATGGCCAGGCGGGTCTGACCCCACGTAGTCTCATCTCGAGGCTCAAAACCAGCAGGAAGGTCTTTTGACCGCAATCTGGGACGGCGCAACGTCCCAAAACTCCAGCAAGGAGGACCTGCGTGCCATTCTTTGACTTGTCCGCTTTCAGCCAGCCGCGCCAAGTCTCTGAAAGTGTCATCATCAGCCAGATCAGCAAAGTGGATGCCACAGCTCGCCCGATCAAGTCCAGGATGAACACGCAGACCTGCAGCCGCATGAGCTGCAGACCAATTACCTTGCCCAGCAAAGAGTTCAATGCAATCAAAAACAGGCGCTGATTCCAAACTCTCTGAAATCTGGAGGACAGCTCCAGGTTGCATCACTGACACGTCCAACTCTTCTGCACCAAAAAACTCAGCTTGGTCCATCCCATGCTCATGCAGTATCAGATTTGCACCTTGCTGCAGCTTGGTGTAGTACCCACGCTGCTCTGAGTGTCGCCAAAGGTCCTCTACAGCTGCAGCCGTCAGCGAAGACCGGCAAATAGCCCCCCCAGTCGGGCTGGCATGCATCACAAAAAGCTCAGGGCACACGCCCACTCGCAAGTCGCTCTGAATGAGGGGACCAAGAACCATGAGTGTGGTGAGTTCATTGATGCTTTGAGGACTGAGTCTAAAAACTTCATCAGGATGACCACTTTGACCTTCATGAAAAATGGAGTCGAGAACAGAGAACACAGGGCGCCTGAACAAGCAAACATGGATCCAACATCCTAGAACAGATTGAAGAAGTCTGCGGGTGCAAAGTTGTTTGTGAACTAGCTGTGCAGTGATGAACATCAAAAGCGCCACCCTGCTGCGAGGAGCCGAAACACGGCCTAACGCACCATCCACTTCTGCACCCAAAACCACTGCTGTCTTCACTTGGCGCTGCCGCTTTCCAGGATGAGAAACCAATCCTACTTGCTCATATGCTTTGGTTGACTGTTCAAAAACACGCTTGTCTCGGGTATCTTGTATCTCCAGAGGAACATCTTTCAGAACACGCTGTAAACCTATATGGTCGTCTATAGTAAGCAGCTCATAAAAGGGTCCCCGAGGTAAAACCTTTCTGTAAGCAATCACTTCATCATCCCGCATGCAACCCCCTAGCCTCTGGAGAACCGTATAATGACTTTGCTGAGCAATCTCGACTGCCAGCCCATCGCCCATTGCAAGTGTCGCCAAACAAATAAAAACTTGTTGGTCATGTAGTTCAGGGGTATAACACTGAAGATGTTGAAGATCTCTGCCAACAAAAGAGATACCGATTGCATTCCTTGAAGCACGTGATGGAGATACCTTAAATGTGTAATAGAACTCAGACAAGTCGTCCGTGCTAATCACCATATCCTCAGTATCTTCCAACCGCAACAATCCAATAAGAGCCCCAGGTGCCAAAGTGCGAGTGTAGTTACTATAAGCATACTGTCTCGAATTGATGACCGTGGGGTTGACAATGAGCCGATCATAGGCTTCATCTTTGGGAACAGCAAACAGTCCTACAGGTTCATCTTGACGAATCTGGCTGCAAGGCACCAACGAGCAGGCTCCCAGCGCATCCCATTTTCCTGCCAGCTTCAGCAGCTCATGTCGAGAGCAGTGTACGAGTGCTCTGGGACGGCTCGGCCACTCTGACGCAGGCTTTCGCAAAACTTCGGGATTCTGGAAAGCAGCTTTGACTACTGGATCAGGTAAAAAAGGGACAGGATCAAAACTGGGACCTAGCTTCCATTTTATCCTCTCAGCCTCGACCTGCTTCGTAGTGGTGGTGACTAAAGGCACCCTGCACCCCGTCCCAGCCACAACTTCACTGCCCTGCACAAAAGAGGATTCAGCTGTATCAGATTGCCTAGATGACTCCGGAGACGTCGGGTCTTCAACTGGTGACTGCTTGCTGCTCTTAGTGGATTGTCCATCTTTTGGATTACCATAAGGGTCCAAGTCTTTTGAAATAACTTTTAAAAAAACTTTGCAAATCCTCCATGCCAAATTGACTATCCAACTTGAACGAGGCCCTGCACAAATTACCCAACTTCTCCGATGCCCTTCCAAGCTCGCCCAGTTTCAAATCGGGCGCTCTGATGAAATGGTCGACCATCGACTCCAGCCGCTCGAGCATGAGATGCTGTGCTGGGCTGATGGGCGCCCCACAGCGGGCATACTCAGGAGGGGTCTTCGCATGGCCCAAAGTGAGCCAATTCAGCGCGCAAACAATCTGCTGCAGGAAAGCATTCTTGGTCTGCAGCAGTCGGCGCCTCTTCCGCCTCCTTGGAGAAACGTTGGCTGCATTTGTCCATCGCCACAGCGGTGGGGGACAAGGAAAAAGATCAGTCCGCATGGCCAGACTGTGAGCAGCGCGGGGAGGTACCAGGCTCCTTCTCCAAAACTCTGAAAAACCAGTGTGAGAATGCCTGATCACTTGCATCACAACTAACATCAAATCGGTGCACCTAATTTCATCTGGCGCCAGGTCGCCGGTGAGGGCCACAGGCTGAGAGAGAAGCCCGTCAAAACGTTCACCGGCCTCAAGCGCCGAAGCTTTGGGCCCTGCAGTGGCAGCAAGCGGGGAAGACGTGTGATCACTTCGGGGACTGGGAGCCAAAGAGACTGGGTAGGGCACCCGACCGCACGGTACAGAAGTACCGCTGATTGCAGTAGGATCCGGCAGGGTCCCCCGCACTGACATAGAAGAACGCGGCAAAGCACCTTCCCCAGTCTGGCTCATGTCAACCCGGAAAGCCTCCCGCCCGCTGGCACACTGACTTATGCTTGAGTGCCACTGCTCTCGCCCGCTTCGCCGGAAGTCTTCGGCTTCCGACGTCGGGGCCTGTTTGGTGGGTTCTTGGGCGTCTCTTTTGCGTCGGACTTTGCATCTGGCTTGTCGGTCGATTTGATCCTGTTGTCCAGGAACTCTAGATCCTTCAGGTAGCCCACATTTGCGGCTACCCAACTCGCCGCACTCAGTCGTGAGAATGGTTTGGCCCCATAGCGGACCACATTCTTCTGAGTCACCGAGTAGTTCGGTTCCGGTAACCCGGTCAACAGCCACGACAGTCCTGTTCGCCCTTCGTCCAGCGCCGTCTGCTCCACGAAGCACATCATCTTGGCTGCAAAGCCCTGCATCTCGCGACTGCCGATCTTGTTTCCTATCTCCCATGCATTGGCTGCTAGATAGGCCACTTGAGTCAACAGTCTCATATTGCCCAGGGGTATCCGTTTCTCCACATAGTCCCTCAGGAGACCCGGAGTTACATCCCCGGCGGTCAGCCCGAGCTCCTGCAGCGCATTCTGCTCCACGGTCTGGGCGAAGGTCACCAGGTTCATTGTCACCTTCACATAGGCCTCGCGCGCCAGACAACCTTTGATGCCGGCACTTGATCCTGAGGTGCTTTCGCCCCCGGTGCTCAGAGCTGCATGGATCGCATCTTGGGGTTGCTTGCCAGCCATTTGCTGAGAGAGGAGACGAAGATGTTGCATCTGAAGCAAAACCAGCTTCTGCATAGGGTCTGAGCTGTTCAGCATCTGCATCTGAGTGAGCTCGTCCAACTCTTCTCCATCGATCGCTTCCAAGGCTTGCTCCTGCTGAAAAGTTTCTAAGGGCCCAGCCGCGGCGGGTGTGTGCACCTGTCGCTCGACCTGCCCAATTCGAGCAGGAGGGGGTCCGGCCATCTGCCTCAGCCTCTCCAAAGCCGGAGCGGCAGGCGGTGCAGGAGGCACGCTGCCCAAAAGCCCTGGTGTGCTCGGTGCCCTGACAGTCCCAGTGGCCATGGGGGTGAGTTTCTGGCGCTGCTGCTGGGCGAGCTCGGCCTTCAGCTGCTCCAACTGTTCCTGAAGGGCCTTGTAGGCCGCTGGGCCAACTTGCTCTTCTTCCGGAGCGCCAGGGCCCTCGGAGTCTGCAGTGGCATACTCGCCAGCCGTGTCCTCGTCCATGGTCTCCACAATCCAGGAGTCTGCAACGGCAGCTGCTGATGCTCGATTGGGTCGAACACCACTGCCATCTGCCTCCAGCTTGTAGGTCTCTAAAGCGAAAGCCGCTTTGGACACTTTTCTGAAACCTTCCAGGGCAACTGAGGGCACGTCGATGAGCAAGGCTTGGACTGGCCCAACTGCTCGGCCTCTCACGGTCTCGACCAACAAGGCCTCTTCTTCGTGAACTGCAAAGATCTCCAGGTTTTCTTCCGACACAAAATGCTCGTGAACTTCGGCGTGTGCAGGAGCCACCAACATGAACCCATCCGCTCGCAGGCGCACCACATAGCAAACCATGCGCCACATCAACTGACCAGAAGCATCCCTTGCATAGTACATCAGAGCCGGCAAGGGCCCTGTGGCGCCTGCTGGAAGCAGGCCATGGATATCTTCTAAGGCCAGGGGCCTGCCTGGTACCTCGGCAGCGGCCATGCTGCTCCTGCACCAATGCAGTATGCCTGACACTCAGCCTGTGTGGCAAAGGAATGTGAAATGCTCTGCGGGTGGAACTCTCCAGGTCGCCCGGTGCAAACTGCACGGAAGTACAGCGAGGCGTCTTCCGTAGATCCCGGTGGGTAGCCAGGGGCCCCACGCAAAACCACAAAGATCTTGTTCGGGAAGGGCACAGACGGGGAGCTCTGGAAGCCGCGTCGACCAGCCAAGCGCTCTCCTCCGATCACACCAGCGCGCAAAGCCCGCGCAAGGCGAGCAGCTGGCGTCCAAGGGCCGCCTGAGGCACGAAGCCTAGGCAGCAAATGATTCACTGGGCTGCAATCCACAGCCAGCAGCGCTTCTGGCGATTGTGCCAAAATCAGCTGCTCTTTCCACTCAGCACTCCAGGGTTCAGCGTTCACTTCTCCCTGCTCACCAATGGGGCTGCTCGGTATGACAGCTGTGGAGCGGGAAGAGCCCGCGGCCCGAGGGCCAGCAAGGGGTGAAGAAAAAGTAGAACACGGAGGACTACTATGAACTGTGCTGACTCTAGGTGTCTGATATCCCGAAGGTGACCCAGAACTAACACTAGATCTCAAACTCAATTGGAGGGTCCCAAACTGAATTGTAAGCTCCTCCACACCCTGTCCTGGATCGCTCATTCACCGTGAGCTCGGTAGGCAGCAAGTCGATCTCTCACCAAAGCAGTTCGTGGAGCACCTGCAGGCAGAGGACCAAGGGCTCCCAAAAGAGCCTGCAAAGCAAAAACCAAAGCCCTTCTGCACAAAGGAGATAAAAAGCAGGTAGCCAGGAAAATGCCCAACAGCAAGCCCCCGAGCCAAGCCAGAACCAGAAGAAGGCAAGTGCTGAATCCAGGTCCAGAGCAATCGCCCGAAGCGCCCCACAGGAAGCGCACTTCGCGGAGGACGTCAACTACCCTCCAAACACTCATTCACTTGACCCAAAAGCTGAAGCCACAACCAGCTTTGCACATTGCTATGAGATAAGATGACATATATATATGTACATAAGTCTATATATACATATATACATACGTCTATCTATTTATAGTATACGTATGTATGTATGTATGTATGTATGTATGTATGTATGTATGTATGTATGTATGTATGTATGTATGTATGTATATACATATTATGTACATATACACGTCTATATATTTATTATATTTGTATACATACATACACACAAGCTACTAAACTGGGATGTGCTTGGTCCACTCAACTATGTGCGTTTTTAAAGGGAAATGGGTACAGCACTGGTGTCAACCTAGAAAATACCAAAATCACGATCTTCACCAACAAGAAGCTGTTTCAACCAATTCTGCAATGCTTTTGAACCCAGCGATCACTTACCTGAGCTATAGTTGGTGGTTTTGATCCATCCCAAGCAATATGTG
>BGPT01000509.1:375533-386372 GCA_003297045.1 Symbiodinium sp. clade C Y103 | reverse complement strand
CGTCGCATTCAGCTTGAAGATCATGCATCTCGAGGGTCACGTCGCGCTGGCCATAGAGCTCGCGGACGAACTTGTTGATCTCCTTGAGAGTGTCTCTGTTACCTTTAGGCAGGAGTGATTGCAGGTGACTGAGTTTGGCTGCATGGTGTGGTGCAGTTTGGTACACTCGCCATTGAGCTGAGCCAAGAACTGCGCGGCATTGTCGGATCTCATTGCTGGTGAGATCTTTTCCTTGACCATCTTCTTCAACTTGATTGAGTCCTTCGCAAAACTCGCGTTGGCTCAGAATCCAGNCGGCATTGTCGGATCTCATTGCTGGTGAGATCTTTTCCTTGACCATCTTCTTCAACTTGATTGAGTCCTTCGCAAAACTCGCGTTGGCTCAGAATCCAGTTGCCATTGCTCTTCTGTGACAGCTGAACTCCACAATGTTGAAAAGGTGCCACCTCCCATGGTGACCATTTCATAGACTTGTGGAAGGCTTCGAGGAAGTCGATCCATTTGCTGTTGGTCTCGTCGCCCAGCAACAAGAAGTCGTCGACATGAGCCGCAACCAGACCAATCGTCTCTTGACGTCCAGTGTTGGCATTGAGAGCTCGAAGTCGCCAAATGCATGGCTCCGTCTTCAGGCGTTCCACTCCAAGTCCAACCAAAATGTCGTGGACGAACAGGTAGAACTCGCGCGGTGCAATGGTGATCCCATAGGCCGCTTTGAGAAATTGCACTGCTTGATGTTCTTCCAGATTCATAGCTTCTCGAAGCTCTTTGACTGGCATGCCGAAAATTTGGCGCTGTTGCTGCGAAGCATGTCCCTGGAGAAAAGCCGTCTTCGCGTCGGCTTTCAACATCTGCCAACGTCGATGAACTCCAGCTTGTAAAAGCAATTGGCGTCCTCTTCGAGAAAGAGTGGGGGATCGAACATTCACCGCTCCGTAGTCTGGGTCAGTGAACCCCAAAACCACAAGGCGTGCTTTGGCTTTGACACGTCCAGGAGCATCTGCTTGTTTGAACGTCAATACCCACCTCATTTTCATGAGGCGGTCAGGAGGTACATGTCCAACTGCAGCTTGACATACTTTCGATCCCAGCCATTCGGAAATCTCCAAGTTCTTTGCCTCTTTCATGGCTCGCCTCTGCTCCTCATTGAGTCGTTGATAGGAGACTTCAACTCCCTTTGCAACTTTCTTGGCGACAAACTTGGAAGGATCTTTGACGATGGCTCGCCATTCTTTCTCATTGGCTGGTTCTGGCAGGGTCACTGCGAAGACGTAGTCCACAAAGTTGATGGAGTCCTGCACAAAGTTGATCTGATGTCCACCAAGAAATTCTTGACGTTGAACATGGTGTGGTCGTTCCAACATCTCATGTCGTTGTCGTGCTTGAAGAAAAGGTGGATGTTGAAGAAGAGGTGGAACTTCAGAAGGTGGTTGTAGGGCTCCTCCAGAATGTTGTGGATCTCCAGGTTGTAGTCCTTGGTCAGGTTGTAGAGGCATGTACGTAGGATCGCTCACCAAACGTTGGGCATCGAGGTCAGGTTGTTCTTGATGTCGTGGGTCATTCAGGTCCACGTCCGAGTTGACATCCTCATCACCTCGATCTCCAGAGCTGCGAGCTTCTTTGTAGGTATGCCCCGTTGCCTCCACATCATCCACAAGTTGAGGTTGNCACGTCCGAGTTGACATCCTCATCACCTCGATCTCCAGAGCTGCGAGCTTCTTTGTAGGTATGCCCCGTTGCCTCCACATCATCCACAAGTTGAGGTTGAAGAGGTCGCTTTGCCACTCGCTCTTGATCCACCACCATACGTCCCATGCTCAATCTCCTCTCAGCTTGAGCTTGCTGTCTTTGGGTGATCAAGTCGTCGTCGAACTCGCCCTTGGAAATGAGGTTGGTCAAGTCCNACGTCCCATGCTCAATCTCCTCTCAGCTTGAGCTTGCTGTCTTTGGGTGATCAAGTCGTCGTCGAACTCGCCCTTGGAAATGAGGTTGGTCAAGTCCTGGAAAGTCCATGGTGTAGCCAATGGAGTGCTCGATTCTGCAATGACTCGTTCTCGGTCAGAAGCAAAGCGCAGTTGATTCGCCATGACTCGCTTCAGTCGTCCTGATGCGATGATCCAAGCAACTTGTTGAGCTTGTCGAGCATATCCATTGTAGGTCACTTTAGTTTCCNAGTTGATTCGCCATGACTCGCTTCAGTCGTCCTGATGCGATGATCCAAGCAACTTGTTGAGCTTGTCGAGCATATCCATTGTAGGTCACTTTAGTTTCCATCGCAAGAATTCTTGCAGGGCCATACCATCTCGCTATTCTCCTCCTTGACAAATCCAAAAGTTGATGTGCTCGTTCTGACTTGTCCGAGGGTGCTTGAAAGCGTTTGTAAAAGACAAGGTCACCTGGCTGAAAACGAGCAGCAGTGGTCATTCTTGTATTCATAGCTTGGCTGATCTTCTGTTGGTAGGTCAGCTCGCGGTGTCGTTGTTCGGCTTCAAGTCGTGCTTGTAGTTGTCGTTGCATGCGCTCATCACTGTTGAGGCCGCTCCAAAAGGGGAGGTCTGGTCCATCATGAAGACGATCTCCTTCTGTCATATTTCTGCCGAACACCCACTGCATAGGCGAATATCCGCCAGTGTTTGTCATGGAGTTGTGTGCAGCGATCATGGCCCAAGTGGCAATCTCAGGCGACTCTGCGGAAGATCGCAGATGCTTCATCAACTTGTCCTTGAGATCTCCTATCAGCCTTTCAACTTGGCTGATCTGAGTATGGGCTTCTGCTGGTATGCCTTGAACTTCTATTCCACGGCCTTCGGCCCATTCTTCCAACAATCTGCCTCGATGTGCTCCCTCCTTGTCAAGTTTGATCAATCGAGGAAAACCAAAATGTTGGATCCAGCCGCTGTGAAGAGCTTGAACAACTTCTTCCGTAGTGGGGTTCNTGTGCTCCCTCCTTGTCAAGTTTGATCAATCGAGGAAAACCAAAATGTTGGATCCAGCCGCTGTGAAGAGCTTGAACAACTTCTTCCGTAGTGGGGTTCCTGCTCCTCGTCACATGGTGTTTGAAGAGGAAATTGGCTGCCCCGTAGGATGAAGCTTCGTCGATGATGACCTGGAAGTGGAATGTCTCATCACCGACAGTAACTTCCATGTTGTCCAGCTGGATGCATTCCCAAAGTTGAGTAGCACCTTCCAAGGTCACAGCTCTTCTCGAAGGTGGGATCGTAGCCTCCTGACAATCCATGCAGTTGAGGTTGGCTGCAATGGTTCTGACCATCGTAGAAGCTCCTCGGTCTCGAAGCATTTTGACGAAAGCTTGTTTGCTCGGGTGGCCAAGTTTGCGATGTAGCGACATCAAGTCGGTGGCCACTTTNCATCGTAGAAGCTCCTCGGTCTCGAAGCATTTTGACGAAAGCTTGTTTGCTCGGGTGGCCAAGTTTGCGATGTAGCGACATCAAGTCGGTGGCCACTTTCATCAACTCCTGGTCAGTGTGCTTCTTGAGGACCTCCACGTCATAGTCAGGGGAGTTCTGCACGGTGTAGATTTGGGCTTCATTCTCCAAATGGATGAGCTTCACAAGTCTTGCCACCTGTGCGCATAGGCGTGGTGGATACAGAGCTGAAAGTCGGGCCAACTCACCACCCTCACAAGGAGTATGCGGATGTTGGCATTGGCACAGACGCTGAAGCTGCCAAATCTTCTTCGTAGTGCTCCTCCATCGCCAGGGCTTCTTTATCAATCCACCGGCTGGTGCCTGAAGTCCATAGGCACATCCATCCACATGGGCTTCATAAAAGTCCATTGAGCCCCAAAATCCACGGATGGATCTGAAATGCCATGCCTTGTTGTGGCGTGGCCACTCTTGGATGACTTCTCCTCCTTGTCGTACTTGTTGCTCCATCAAAGTGACGGCTCGGCTGGCCAATCGTTTCGAGCGTTCCACTTTCTTGTCGTTCTTGATGCGCCCGTCCTCAGTGAGTCTGTTGAGCTCCTGCATGCTGGATGTTGGGCCGCAAGGCAGCGACACCAGCAACACATCAGGCTTTTCGGTCTGGATCAGGGTGAGCACCTTGTTGAAACCAGATTTCTTGGATAAGTCGCAGCCGTTGAAAAGTCCACAACGGATACCACGACCTCCTTGTGCTTCAACTGCGCGGGTCACTCCACTGTCTTCCTCACAGCATAATTCCATCACTGTGGGAAGACGACCCTCATAGTATGGTGCATTCACGCTATGAAAGAGCTCCTCACACTCCATCACATACTGCTCCACCTCAGAGACCAGAAAAGCTGACTCCTCAGGCGTCATCTTCTCCTCATTCTCCTGTGTAGTCTCTCCGGATTGACCTGCCGTCTTCCTCCGCTTTGATGAAGATCCCTTCGGCAAAATGCCTTCAGGTGTGAGACTTCGCATTGGCTTCTTGCTGTCGTCCTCCATAGGCTCATAGAGTTCAAAATCCACTCCACCAACCGTAGGTCTCCTCAAGGATGTCGAAGGACTTGAGGATGTAGAGCTCTGCAGTGGCCTCGAAGTAGAAGGCGATGTAGTGCTCTGCAGGGGTCTTGACGTAGAAGGCGATGTAGTCCTCGGTTGGGAAGTAGATCTCTTCAATGAAGTCGAACCAAAACTTGCAATAGGGCTCTTCGTTGGTGAAGTTCCCCGGTGTGAAACGTCCTGGGTCTGCGTCTCGCTATCCAGGTTGCCCTCCGGCATCTTCTCATTCATTCCTGGTTCACCTTCTGCCAATCTTCTTCCTCCTCTTTCTTCTCGATGAACTCCTTTTCCTCTGAGGTCATCTCCGCTTTGCGAATGGCCTTGCGGCCGGGTGTCTGGCTCATGGTGTGGTCCTGCACGTTGCNGATCCCTTCGGCAAAATGCCTTCAGGTGTGAGACTTCGCATTGGCTTCTTGCTGTCGTCCTCCATAGGCTCATAGAGTTCAAAATCCACTCCACTAACCGTAGGTCTCCTCAAGGATGTCGACGGACTTGAGGATGCAGAGCTCTGCAGTGGCCTCGACGTAGAAGGCGATGTAGTGCTCTGCAGGGGTCTTGACGTAGAAGACGATGTAGTCCTCGGTTGGGAAGTAGATCTCTTCAATGAAGTTGAACCAAAACTTGCAATAGGGCTCTTCGTTGGTGAAGTTCCCCGGTGTGAAACGTCCTGGGTCTGCATCTTGCTATCCAGGTTGCCCTCCGGCATCTTCTCATTCATTCCTGGTTCACCTTCTGCCAATCTTCTTCCTCCTCTTTCTTCTCGATGAACTCCTTCTCCTCTGAGGTCATCTCCGCTTTGCGAATGGCCTTGCGGCCGGGTGTCTGGCTCATGGTGTGATCCTGCACGTTGCCACCAACCTGAGAAGGCATCGAAGTTGATGGGGTCTTGTCGTGGCCCGATGGGCCTTTCGGATATCCTCCATCTCGCTGGTTGGTGGCCTCTTCCTTGACCTTCTTGGCGTAGAGGTTCTTCTTCTCCTGCATGTTGATCCAATCCTCCTTCTGCTTCTGGATGGTGCTCAGGCGATCCTGCAAAGATCGTTCGGCGGCATCCAGGCTGATCTTCTTGTTCTGCAGGTCCATGCTCCCTTGTGCTGGTTTCTTCTCCTCCATCTGCTTGTTCACGTCGCTCGGAAGTGGACCTGCTTTCCGGTACATGGAGTGGGCGCCAAACGCCGGCACATACTTCAGGCGAATCCCGCAGTGGAGACATCCTTCCCACATCCCGTGCTTGTTGGCTCCTGTCACTGAGCCTCGTCCCGGAGGAGCTACTTCGTGCTCTCCGTGACATGGAGCTCCGATGGCCCGAGGATCGCTCGGGTTCATCACTTCCATCCTGCTGAAGTCGTACTTCTCCTCGGGTGGAGCTATCTTCTTGGTGCTGGTGGCCTTCTTGGGCGCCATGAGATAGCAACGCAGCAGGTGTGGAAGAAGAGGTGGAAATCAGGGCTTGAATGATGCCGTCGCGCATCGTCTGATCTGCTTGAACCAAAGGTTGTCGTGAGTGATCATGGGGGTCAAGCATGAAAACAGTGGTATGCTCACCAATCTCACCTTCTTCACCTGATGCCTCATGTTGTTCATCTGCCTGGTCATCCACAGCTTCGGCCATCCATGCTGAAGAAGTTGACATGCAAGTGGTCTCAACTTTCTCACTCAAGTCAACCCTTCGACCGACTTCAGCAGCTTGCACTTTGTAGACTCCAACAGGTTGAGCCTTCAGTGGTTGACCAACACTAAGCCAGTCGGATGTCAAATCCACCAGCAAATGCCCTGCATGGCTTTTGCCAAGTGGGATCTTGAAGTCTGGTGCCACATTCGCCAGGACCATGCATTGTCCTTGAACATCTATGATTGCGCCCAACTTCTCCAAAGTCTTCATGCCGATGAGGATTGGCACTTTGTTGGCATCAATGGTGTAGAGTCCCAACATCACACGAGCTTCTCCAAGGCGTTGAGGGATCAGCACATAGGACTCCGAGAACTTGATGCCACCATTGCCAAAGCGAAAGGGCTTGTTGACCGTGGGACCTGTGAAAACCTGGATCTCCTCATCTTCTCCAGCTTGTAGATGTCGAAGTGCCATCAAGCCTTCCAAAGCTTCAAGGGATCCAACTGTCTCTGTCGCTCCCAGGTCCAACACTCCGTATCCAGTTGTGTCCAGGATTCGAGTTGTAGACGAGGTCACCATGCCCACAAAAGCCAAAGAGCTCGGTGTCACCGCTTCAACCCAAAAGGTGCCCTTCTTGGTGCCTTTGTTCTGATGGCTCGATGGGGAGCCTGTGTTGTTTCGCTTTGGGCATTGTCGAAATCCATGACCTCGATCTCCACAGATGAAGCAACCCACATTGCCATTAGCAGCCATGACATCTCCTTGTGCAGAAAACGTAGACGCCGGCAAGGACATAGAGGAACTGTGTGAAGTAGTACCCATGCCTTTCCCCTTCTTGGTCTTGCCTTTTCCTTTGCTCTTACCTTTCAGCATGCCAACGGGGTAGAAGCCTCGGCTCTTCCCTTTTGCTCGTTGTAGTTGACGGCTTTGCATAAAGGTTCTGGCCTTAGCTTCATATGCAGCATAGGCCTCATTCAGCTCCTTGCTCTCCTCTGGTGAGAGATCATCCCATCCATCATCTTCAGCACTCCAGTAAGTGCCCATGCCATCGGTCTCCAACCAGTAGCCTTGCCCATCCTGCACATAACCATGCCATCCATCGTAGTCATAGTTCCAGTAGATATCCTCATTCTCCGAAGTTCCAGGTAGAGCTCCATCAGAAGGATCGTGGCCATATACTTCAGGAGGTAGACGATCTCCAACCCATAGAATGTCCGTGGTGTGGTTGTCCTCAGGCATTGTCAAAAGTCCCCATTGTCCTTGTTCTTCGACCCAAAAGGTTCGCTTCCTTGGTTGATGTCGTTGTTGATCAGCTTGAAGAAGTTCTTCTTCTTGGTCACGAAGGGCCATCTCGATGTCCCTGAAGTTCAAGGAGTTTTGAACGCTTGCTTGCACCGACAACCTCGAAGATGCCGAAAGGTTTGCTCGTCTGAGCAACAACCATCCAAGGATCTCGTCCGGTAAAACCTTGAGCTCCTCAACCTCCAACTCATCCCATGGTAGATCCTCACCTGATGATGAGGAATCCTCATCCCATAGTCGTCGTCGATCTTTGTACCATTGCTTCCATTCCTCATCTGTCCATTCTCGAGGCGCGTCATCAGGATCTTCTTGGGGAAGAGTCTCATAGCCTTCTCCGGTCTCCTCAGTCTGCGATGCCTCAGTCCTTGCTCTTGCCGTTGGTGATCTCCCGCTTGTAGACCTCACCGGGCTTGGTGGTTCTGCTTGAGGTTCTGATCGTGCACTCACACTCTCAGCTTTGTCCTTGGTCTTCTCCTTCTTGGGTGACTTGTCACGCCTTTGCTGTTGTGCACGCATCAGCGCACGCTGGACCTTGCGATACGATTCCATGACTTCAGTGCTCCACTGACTCATAGTCATCCCCAGCGGACGCCGAAGTCGTATGAGCAAGTCTTCTAACCGCGCACCAGCGTCTGGAACGGCGGTGCGGCACAATCTGTCGCGCAACACACGCAACAAATATTTGGTGCCATTGCGCTTGGCCAATTGCCGATGGTCAAGGTCAGCTGTCACCCCCCAAGCTCTTCCAGTCAGCCTACTGGCCAAGTCAGGCCCCAGCTGTCGCCTCTTGTGAGGTTGAGTTTTCTCCCATTGGAGCCTCACTTTACGTGAGTAATCCGGCCAGGTGACCGGATCACCATCCCATGTGACCACCACCTCCTTCGCAGTGATCGTCGCCATTGCCGTAGGTCTCAACAGTCTCCTAGCCAAAGGTTTCCTCAGGAAAGTAGTTGGTAGAAGTTAAAGTTGAGCACCCGTAGGGCAACTCCAGAACCGGGTCAAAGGCCAACACCAATCGCCAACGTAGGAACTCAAACGGAGTCCTCGGTCAGCAAGAGGTAGAAGGTCTCAGCAGAGATGTAGCAGCGACCCAGGAGATGGCAGACCGCCAGAGCTCCGCTACCAATGTCGGTAGCCCCTCGGTTCAGCTAGATGATGCAGATGTNTCTCAGCAGAGATGTAGCAGCGACCCAGGAGATGGCAGACCGCCAGAGCTCCGCTACCAATGTCGGTAGCCCCTCGGTTCAGCTAGATGATGCAGATGTTCTAGTCACTCTTCTTGGTTGTGCAGTCCCTGCACCTCGCTCAGCCGCAGCGGTTTTCCGNTGTGAAAATGTTGGAACATGTTTCTGACCAATCAAGCACCCGTAGGGCAACTTCCGAACCCTGAATGAAGCTTCGATTTCTGATGCTGAAGATCTGACAAAAGTGGCCCATGCAACTTGGATTTGGAATGATTTGGAAGGTCCAGTTGATTCCTAGTGGAAAAGGTTGCGCCCCATCTTATAATCATAATATCAACTCCAGAGTAGTAAACTCTGGTTGATTAATTAGGGGGCATCCCACAAACAGCGATCATCGGCTACTAAAATGGTACCCCGGGGCTTCAACAGCCCAGGCGAAAAATATACATTCAGGGTTGACAATAATTGACACCAATCATGAAGCCCTGGCTCAATTCCAGAAACACCTGAAGCTCAAAGCCTCAAGAAAATGCCTACGGTACTGGTCTTCAATCCTGACAGCTCAAGAATCACCAGCCATTTGGCCTTTGTCCAAACATCAGGCAAACCCCAAAACCATTGGTTTATCATCATTTTCCCCCTTGATTTTGTTCTTTTTGGGTAATCCCAATTTGTTGCACAAATGCAAACAGCCAAAGATGCTGATTTAGGTCAGCATTCACCGAGGAAAGCAAAGCGATGATCACCTCGTAGGTTCGGATGAGGTCAGATTCATCAACAAAACCGGCGGACTTGTCAACCCAGATTGTGGAGTTCCTGTTTGGACCAAATAAATTTGGTTGATCATGGGGGTCCAAAGCTCTAATTTTTTTTCAGCCGGTCTGAAGGACTCCAAGCCATCCAGGATATCTTTGGGCCCAGGTAAGATGTGCCGAGTTCACATTCTGTCATTCCCACTCATTGGGTGAGAGGGATTTTTGGAGTTTGAATGCGTGATCATTTTGTGTAGTGGTAACAATGATTGATGATCAGTGGTGATAAGAATAAGAATATAATATAATATTAGTCAATAATGATCGAAGGAAGTTTAGAAGTGAAACTTCCGACAATATGGACAGTTGAAAAGCAGAGGTGAGAAAAGTCAGAAGTGAGAAGATCAGAGATGAGNCGAACAGTAGGCTCGCTAAAGCGGCGGGTGCGGAGACATTTCGGCAGATGAGAGATGAAAAATTGCACGCCGTTGTGGCGCGAAGCACATTTGGAAGTACAAAGTGTTAAAAACTGTCAGCGTCAGAGCACTTTTGGAAGTTGCGATGTGGAAAAAGTGCACGGCGCTGTGGCGCGAAGCACATTTGGAAGTAAAAAGTGTTAAAAACTGTCACGGTCGGACAACTTTTGGAAGTTTAGATGTCGAAAAAGTGCACGGCGCTGTGGCGCGAAGCACATTTGGAAGTGAAAAGTGTAAAAACACCACATGCTCGGGCCACTTTTGGATGTCGAAAAAGTGCACGCCGCTGCGGCGCCAAGCACATTTGGAAGTCAAAAGTGTCAAAAACTGAGGGTTTTAAGCACATTTTGACATGTCAGTTATAACTAACTGAACTAACAAGTTAACAACTTAACAACTTAACAATTGAACAACTGAACAACTTAACAACTTAACAACTTAACCACTTAACAACTTAACAACGTTAGTTAGTTAGTCAGTGAGTCAGTCAGTTAGTCAGTCAGTTAGTCAGTTACTCAGTTAGCCAGTTAGTCAGTTAGTTAGTTTGTTAGTCAGCTAGTTAGTNTTAGTCAGTCAGTTAGTCAGTTACTCAGTTAGCCAGTTAGTCAGTTAGTTAGTTTGTTAGTCAGCTAGTTAGTTAGTTAGTTAGCTAGTTAGTTACTCAGTTAGTCAGTTCGTCAGTTAGTTAGTTAGTTAGNGTTAGTTAGTTAGCTAGTTAGTTACTCAGTTAGTCAGTTCGTCAGTTAGTTAGTTAGTTAGTTAGTTAGTTAGTTAGTTAGTTAGTTAGTTAGTTAGTTAGTTAGCTAGTTAGTTAGTTAGTTAGTTAGCTAGTCAGTTAGTTAGTGAGTCCGTTAGTCAGTCAGTTAGTTACAGTTAGTCAGTTAGTCGGTTAGTCGGTTAGTCAGTTAGTCAGTGAGTCAGGCAAAAAGTTAGTCAGTTAGTCAGTGAGTCAGTTAGTCAGTTTGTTAGTTAGTCAGTTAGTCAGTGAGTGAGTTAGTCAGTTTGTTAGTTAGTTTGTCAGTCAGT
>BGPT01000509.1:353635-375521 GCA_003297045.1 Symbiodinium sp. clade C Y103 | reverse complement strand
TAGTTAGTTTGTCAGTCAGTCAGTCAGTCAGTTGGTCAGTTAGTTAGGCAGGCAGATAGATAGACACATAATGACAGATAGATAGGCCGACGCTCCAACACCTTTTGATCCATCAGTGGATCTGCTCTGCCATCCATGACTCACAACAACGAACCTCTCCTATAGGTTTCCTATTCTGAAACTTCCGCCACCGCCTTNTCTGCTCTGCCATCCATGACTCACAACAACGAACCTCTCCTATAGGTTTCCTATTCTGAAACTTCCGCCACCGCCTTGTGCGGTACTACTGGTAATCATGGTAATAGTTGGTCATGCTTGTAATAGTCATCATTCCTGCTAAACCAGTCAGTATAGGGTGCCGACAGAGGCTTTGGGCAGTGGATCTATGTTTCAGCGGAGTGACAATGATTGCGAAGATGCCGGTGAAGAGAGCAGGCAAGGAATCTCCGGGTCCACATTGCAAACCTTGGGAATCGCATTATCAATGCCATCAAAAACCATGGGATACCAAGGGCTGATCAGTAAACTCGTGGGGAACGTGGCAGAAAAAACTGGAGCCATTCATCAGTGCAAATGGAGGAGAACTCGACTGGATGTTGACCTCTCATGATTGTTTGTCATACAAGCTATTTGGAGAGAAAACGTCGCACAATTCTGCTCATGTCCCATCTAACTTGCCCAAAGAAAAAGAACTGGTGCCAGTTCCTCTTGATCTTGGGCGTGTTATCAAGGCGTGTTATCCTCGCAGTCATCTTCGTGCAAGCTCTTGTCACTTCCATGTTGGTTCATTCATTATCTAAGATACTGAGCGCTTGCAATCTCAATGCAATTGCCTAGTGAGCGCTCCAGGCACTTTCGGTCTCTTGTTTTAGGTGGAGTCAGCCAATACAGGCCCAAGCTCCCCAATGTTCAGCTGGAATCGTTTACCCTTCTGTCATCGAACATGGCATTGGGTAAAAAAAATCCCCTCGAAACAGAGGTTTTCATCGGAAAACGATGTTTGATTACCGGAGGATAATTCTATGGACCTGCAGAACTCAACAAAGCTGATAAAGCTAGTCACTACCCGCGAGACGCCTCGAAAATAGTTGATGAGTTCATCCCCCCTTTCAACCGATGGTCACAAGTGGCATGATCCATCACTCTGTCACAGGTGTTTGGCATATGCCAATGTTGTCCGACATCGTGTTGAAATATTTTGAACAGGCCAATCATACAATCCATACGAATCCCAACCACGGTCCCCATATCTTCACAGCCTGTTTCAATTTTGCCTCCACCCCGTCACCTGCTGTTGATGTCAGGGTGCAGGTTCCGTCATCCTGCGGATAGTACCCCTCCGCACAGTTGTTGCAAGCGATGCCTGGAATCCGGAAGGAATCTGATCAGAGCAAGACATACAAACCAAACAAACCAGGCTGGAGTTTGTGCCAAGCAACAAATAATTACATCAATAAAATTAGAAAATAAGAAACAAGCAGAACGCCATTGAAGCCGCCATTGACTTTGAATGCATCACACTACAAGAAGGGCCACATTCACAATGCAACTATCTTCCGAGACACCTTGACGGCCCGAAGCACAAGTGCTCAAGAAACTTCCAGGGCATTCCAAAGTGTCACGGCAGCGAATGACCTCGAAGCTACACCTTGGAAGCAACGGTTGCAATGAAATCATCCATAAGGTGGCCATCAAATGTCAAAACTGGGGCAAACCAAAACCTCAAAGAACATGACCCATCACTTTCCTGTGGCCAGTACCACGTCAATCATTCCGAAGCCTTGAATTCAAAGGATTCAAAGGCACCCAGCAACACACCAGAATCCAGCAAACATCATCAAACATCATTAAACCATCACCTTGGTCCACCCCACAGCTTCATCGGTTCATCAGGCCAAAGCACTCTTGATCTCCGGACGTCCAAAAGCCTGGTTGTTGCGTTGGTGGATCCAATCCTGACACGTGGCCGTTGTTGATCTTTGCAAGCCATCCCATTCCAGCGGGATTCATTTCAGACCCATGGCCCATACCTATCACATGACCCATCATAGCCTGCAACAGGCAATGTGACCCTACTGTCCTGCTGCGCAAGACAGCCCCTCTGGACACTGCTGGCAGCCCACAGTGCTCGAAGAATTGCACATGAAGGTTCCTGTCATCGCTGAGCACATCGCTCTGGAAGAGATCAACTGTCCCAAATCAACTTTGTCAAGCTCAAGAAATAGGTCAGTTGATCCGAAAGATGTGTTTTTAGGGTCGGGTTTTGCAAAAATACCCAGAATTCTACAATGTCAGCTAGTGGAATGCATTTTGGCCAGGGGATCACTTCTACGCGAAGATTCGGATCACTTAGCCCCCTCCCCACATCCCTTGTAACTACCCACGTTAATCACAGCTACCCCCGAAATCAGGATCATGATGCCCCTTTTGGGGTTTGGATGTTGTTGCACTTACTTTAAGGCGGGCTAGTACACCTTCAGAGTTTCACCTTGCTGCACTTACTTCAAAAAGGCTGCTATACCTTGAGGGTTTTGATGTTGTTCGACTTTCCTTCACATACGTTGATGATGTTGTTGATGACAATGTTAATGAAGATGAGGAAAAAGAGAAGGAGGAGGAGTTAGATGATGTTGATCTTGTTGATGAGGATGACAATGCCCATGACGATGACGAGGACGAGGACGAGGACGAGGAGGAGGAGTAAGAGGAGGATGATGATGAGGAGGATGACGATGACAATGACGATGATGATGGTGATGGTGGTGGTGGTGATGATGATGCTGATGCTGATGATGATGCTGCTGCTACTGCTGCTGATGATGATGATGCTGATGATACTGCTGATCATCATGATAATCATCAAGATGGTCATGATGATGATGATGATGATGATGATGATGACGACGGCGACGGCGACGGCGGCGGCGGCGGCGACGACGACGACGACGACGTCGACGACGACAACGAGGATGAGGATGAGGATGAGGATGAGGATGATGATGATGATGATGATGATGATGATGATGATGATGATGATGATGATGATGATGAGGAGGAGGAGGAGGAGGAGGATGAGGATGAGGATGAGGATAGTTGTTGATGATGTACAAATTGATGATGATGTACAAGTTGCTGATGATGTACATTATGGTGATGATGCTGTATAAGTTGTTGATGATGATGTGTGAGTTGTTGGTGATTGTGAATACCTTGTTGATGATGATGATGATGATGATGGTGATGATGATGATGATGATGTACAAATTGATGATGATGTACAAGTTGATGATGATGTACCAGTTGATGATGATGTACAAGTTGATGATGATGTACAAGTTGTTGATGATGTACAAGTTGTTGATGACGTATAAGTTGTTGATGATGTACATCTTGGTGATGATGCTGTATAAGTTGTTGATGATGATGTGTGAGTTGTTGATGATTGTGAATAAGTTGTTGATGATGATGTAAAAGTTGTTGATGATGATGCATAAGTTGTTGATGATGATGTGTGAGTTGTTGACGATTATGAATATATAAGTTTTTGATGATGATGTAAAAGTTGTTGATGATGATGTATAAGTTGTTGATGATGATGTATAAGTTGTTGATGATGATGATGATGATGAGGAGGAGGAGGAGGAGGACATGGAAAATGAGAATCACACTGAGAACCATAAGAGGGTTACAAGCAATGCACATCAGGGGGTTTCATGCGATCCAAATTTCGGGGGTACAAGCAAACCCGCAATCACTAATTACTAATTGTCATGCAAACGATGCAAACGGGTTTTCATATATGTATGAGTGTCTTTAAATTCAACTTTAATCTGAAGATGAGTCATCAACTGCGCGTCAAAAAAATGCAATGATTTCCACAGAAAATGACCAGATCATTCTTGAACCCCCAAGGCCGCAGCCGCAAATCGTGACCATTTGTGACCCTGTTCGCAGCCCCGCGCGCCTTCCGCGCATCTGCATTCCATCTGTGACTGCGAACCACTTTCTTCAGTCACTTGGCCCATGCCGCACCTGAAACCAGCCAAAATTCTGCGCAACAATTTTTCCCCAGTTCCATGGAGAAAACTACCCAGTGCTGTGGATTCCCTGTGTGTGTGTTCTTTCCAGGTTTCATACTGAGGTCCACTTGTGAAAATCTAGAGGTCTTGCATCGCACTTACCAAGAATTGGTTCAGGTTTCAAGAAATCACCATCCAAATGACAACTAGAAATGGGTATGTGGTTCTCGCTTGTCAAAATGAACACCAGCCAACAGACAAATGGTTGATCATTTTACGTGGCTTGGAATGAACCATCAGAATTTTGAGGGTGAACGGGTCTCGCAAGCCGTGCGAACCGACTCTGGAAACTAAGGCACGCAATGCACTCGGTTGCTTCCTTGTTTGGCATATAGGTACCCTTGGGGCACTTCATGCATGCCTGACGGGACCAATTCTGCTCCCGGATTCTCGGCAAGGAGAACAGCAAAAGGTTTGGCTCAAACTGAGGTAGGCATATTGGACCAACAAAATTGAAGATTTTTTGTCTCAAGTCATCCAATTTCTGGATAGATCACAATTTGAGCCATGACTTCTTGGACTCATTCCACTCACATACTCTGGAATCTAGGCATGCCTTGGTCTTCTCCTCAAGACTATGCCGCTCGAACCAGACCCAGAATATCTATCTTGTAAGCACATGCCAACGTCATGACACTGCCAGGTCCACACTGCCCTGCGCCTCAGGCGCTTTGCATTTTAAAAAAAACGTTAATACACTATGGTAGTGAGTGAGAACCAGTCAACTGGTGCTTATGTTTCAAGCAAACATGTGTCAAACCTTTGCCTTCGTGGGCCCAAAAACAAGTATGGTTCAATGCTTTAAGCATACAAGAATCTCCACGGTGTCAGGAAGTGTGCGAGTTACTATGGGCAGGTCTCAAAGTTTTGAACCCAATATTTTCCCTTAGTTTACCATATGTTTCCCGGGAAAATCCTTAATCTCCCCCAACCAATTTTGCCATCCCCGAATTTATCACTGGCTCTCATACTATTTGGATGATACCACCATGGGCCTCCTGCCCCTCCAAGTTCGTGTAGAAGCCCGCGAGGCATTGACCGCACTCGGCAGAGCCCACCTGGGAAGTGTGTGGAAACTGAACTGGGTGATCTCAAAAACTGTTTTGGAAGATTTGCCCGTGAAAACCGAGAGAACATTGACAAGTGTGACGTCCAAAAAGAACAGATATTTTTTTTTCATATAATATAATCTCATATTACAATATAGTTTAATTTAATACCACATAGCACAATATAACATAATATAAAATAAATCTATATATATATATATATGTGTATATAAAAAAATAAATGAAATAACATAATATAACTTGATATAACATAATATAACATAATATAATATAATATAATATAATGTAATGTAATGTAATGTAATGTAATGTAGTATAATATGATACAATAAAACTTAATAGGATATAACATCATACAATACACTATAATATAATATAATTTATAATGTAGTATAATATAATATAATGTAGTGTAATGTAATGTAATCTAGAATATCCTATCACATCATATAATGTGACGTAATGTAATATAATACAGATATCAATATAAGTATAGATATAAATATGAATATTAATAAAGATACAAAAACACATGTGAATGTAAACATAATATACTATGTTTTAATATCATATAATATAACACAATATGATGTATTCAATACAACATAGTATAAGATAAGATGATAAGATATAATAATATAATGTAATACAATATAATACAATATAATATAATACAATAAAGTATAACATAATATAACATAATATAACATAATAATATATAATATAATATAGTATAATATACTATAATATAATGCAATGTAATATAATACAATATAATGCAATGTAATATAATGTAATATAATGTAATATAATGTAATATAATGTAATATAATGTAATATAATGTAATATAATGTAATTGAATAGAATATAATGTAATTGAATAGAATATAATATGATATGATATGATATAATGTAATTCAATACAATAGAATAGAAATAGAAAAGAATAGAGAATAGAATAGAGAATAGAATTGAATAGAATAGAATAGAATGTAATTCAATGCAATAGAATATAACATATCATAGTATAATGTAATGTGATATGATATTTGGATGGCAATGATCCCTAATTGGCCGTTGAAAGAATGGCATTTGACACACTCGACCAAATGTGACAGCTACTCCTTGCGTCGGATGTTTGAATTAAGAAGGTGGGAGGTAGGTATAATCATGTGAACGCCATCAAATACGTCGAGTTGCTGAGACTGACATTTTGATGAATCCAATGCGATGTTTCCAAAACATATGGTTGTTCTCAATATGTTGCATAAAGCTATGCATCTACGCATACCCAATATACTCTACCCATGGACAAGGAAAGCAAACAAAAACGCACCACTGAAAGTCACAGAAAAACGCGATTCCTCACAAATTCCAGACCTTCGGTTTCCTGCAACCAGCATTTGCAACCAGCATTGAGTAACACTGACATTTCTTCTGTGAACTCCATGCTGTTCACCCTACCCCCTTGGCAAAACTTGGAGAGGTGCATCATCGAGGGATCCATCCAAAAACGTCAACGGCAGTTCATCACCCCCAAGTCCTTCAGCTGATTTGTTGTCCTGTGCTGGTTACCCCAATACTGTTCGTCCAAACAAATGGATGGTTGCATTGTTGGATTCCTCATATTCTTCCAATTTTGAGCCGTGCCCAGTTTCTAAAAACTATTTACTGGTTTTATCCCACATTTGTTTGTTATTGTTACATCCTCACTTTCTTGGCCGATTTGCCCATGCTATTCAGCTTGGACCATTCCAAAATTTGGTCTCAAACAGATGATTTAGATATCTGGATTATTGTTTCCCATTGAAAATCAATGGTTTCCAGCCATTTATAGTGGATTTTCCCATTAAAAATGGTGATTTTCCATAGCCATGTTAGTTTACCAGAGGGTATCCAGCTTGAATCTTCCCAACTCCAGTCCACGTGCCTCCGCAGCAAAGTTTCCAGCGGCGCAAGGGCGGCACTCGACCCTGCGGACAAAGTCCATCCGCTGTGCTCGAAAGCATCCGATACCATTGCGGGTCATTAAGAAGGGCTATCACTTTAGTTAACATGCCATTTAATGAGGTATCATTCACCCCAATCAACCCGTTTGTTTCTTAGGGTATCTTTGGGGCAGTACTACAAAAGATGTCCATGTAAATAGAGTTAGGGGACGATGGTTGGTCACTTCAACAGCTCAATTCATCTGCTGCCTGTGTATGAATCTGCGCACAATGACAAGATCAAATCGGTTCAAATCATTTGGGGGGACTTTCTCATGATGTCTTGCCGCAATATCTGACTGCATCCACAGGCCCTCTGACGAATTGGGAACTGCCGGAGAAATCACAATCGTACATCACTTGACCTTCGATAATTGACAAGCCAGTGGTTTCGTGGCGCCCCATGAAAACCCCAAGAGGTGCGATCCAAGCATCATCCCAGTTTCATTGGCAAAGTAACCTCGACCGCATTGCTGGTATGGCAATGCACCACCTGGACATTTGAAGCCTGCGCCAGTTCTGTGCACTTGCTGTCCGGTGACAATGGAGTGAACAACAAAATTGTGATCTATTAGTGTATGTGTATAATGCTGCTTGAATTAGAATATATGTATGCATATATATATATACATATGTACACACTTGTGTTGCTATTGGGTGCAGCCGTATTTACTCTGTCTCTGGAGCCCAGTCAATGCTGAGGTATGACTGGGTCTTGTCAACAATAACATGCTAAAAACATGGACTGAAGCTTTCCGGGCCTCGAGGACAAGCTTTGCACTGGCCTGAGGTCTCCTCCTAGCAAATCCATAGGTTTCAAGCTCGGACTGTGACTGAACACTGAATGGTTTGGAGGTACCCTCTGGTAATTAAACGTAGCTATTGAAAATGGCCATTTATAGTCGATTTTCCCATTAAAAATTGTGATTTCCCATAGCTATGTTAGTTTACCAGAGGGTAGAACGAACCAAATCCTGCAGACAACTCACTTTGAATTCCTCTCAAGATCCCTGTCGACCCTGTTCAAATAACCTTTGGGGATTTGACGCATGGAAAATTGAGTCATCATGAGTCTTCTATTTTCATTCGCCAATTCTAATAGCTATGTGAAATTAGCGGCGGGCGGAGAGTTCTCTGGGTCCTTGTAGAAGCCAGGATCGCAGTTTGTGAGGGCAGCCGGAGGCTTCGGCCAAATCTGTCCATCCATCCAGTAGAGTCCGGAATCTGTGCAGCGACACTTCCAGTACCCTCCGGTTCTTCAACATAGCTATGGACAATGGCCCATAGAACCAGTTGATTTATGATGATATAACTACTAAAAATGGTGATGTTCAATAGCTACGGTCAATAACCAGAGGGTAGATTTCATAGAATCTCATAGAATCTCATACAATCTCAATAAATTCTCCTTTCTGAAAGCACTTTTCACCTGTGGTCCAACTGAGTCGACTACCTTGGATGGTCAACTGACCGGTTGTTGCACTGAACATTCCAGCCACTTGCAGAATCTTGCCACCCGATCCGTCCTGCAGGGGCAAACAGCATCTGTATCTTTGGGTTCATGCTGCAGATGGTCTTGAGTGGAACATGTTTTCTAAAATTGAGATTTAATGGAATTGGAATGTATCAAGTTGTTGTACCAAACGAGTATACAGTGTATATATATATATATGTATCTTTTTCACACCGTTTCTTCTGGTACTTTCACCCCGTTATTTGGTAATACATGGATCTCCAAAACGATAGCTTTTCCAGGATATTTCGTATGATATTTACTCTACAAATTCCAGGTTTCAAATTTTGCCTATCTAATTCGGGGTTGCTATAAACCCATCTCAAGTTGAGTTTTGCAGCTTCTGCTTCCGGCTGTCCGGTCGCTGGTTCAAGAGCTCATAGGACGCCAAGCGATCCCCATTCGCGTTGAAACTCACTGGTCCTGCAACATTTTCCGGCAGTAGTGATCAAAGTCATTTTTTCGGGTGCAATTGAGAAGAACCGTCTGATTTCAGAATCTTCATCTGTCCAAAATGCATGGATGTTGGAGTCTGACACACATCATCCCAAGTCCCACATCCACTTGGGTCTTGGTTTGAAGTCGTTACCCAACTGACCTCCAAATGGGCGGGTCATCATTTGTCTGTCTGATCATTGATCCATATGAGGTTCGAAACACACTTTGACCTATCCTCAAAAAGACCCTCCGAAGCCACACGCTGAAAAAATGTCTATCGGCAATCGTCATCCCAACTAGGGACAGAAATTCTAAACATACGTCTGAATTCACAAGCAACCTATATATCTACTATGGTATACTACATTAGAAAACATAGTGCATTATATTTTGTCACATCATCGCATGTCATAATATGTTATATTCTGTTTTACTGTATCACATCGTATCATTTTTTTGTTGTATGATACTATCTTATAGCATATAGTATAACATATAATATTATAGTATGGTATATTGTAAAATACTATCATGTCATATTGTTCCAGTAGATTATATCATATCCTGCATATCATGCTTTAGTATTGTTTATCATATCATATCATATCATGTCATGTCATATCATATCATATCGTATCATGTAATATCATGCTATGTCAAAAGTATCTTGTATTATGTTGTATTACCGTATATCATATGTCATTGTATTTCATACATATGCATATATAATGTATATAGCCAGTTCTCAATCCATTGTTGTCAAGATCTCGCCTGAAATGCCTTCGAACTGTGTGATTTTCACCTGGTCCAGCAAGGTCTGCCCTTTGATGTCTGTCAAGGCAGTGCCCTCGGAACAGGGAAACGGATGCACTGGACTGAACATAACAGACCAACATACATCATCTTGCTTCACACTACATTACGGTACAGAACTATTAAAAACATATACATGTACATATGTACATACATGTACATGTACATATCTATATATTCATACATACATATAGAAATGTGTATTCTGCATGCAGCATGCATACACCTATACAACACACATACATGTACGTGTATGCTAGTATATAGAGCACATATGTGTACATACATATATATATATATAAAGCAAATATGGGTATGTTTGTCAATTTACCAATTGGGACACACCCATAAGGCCACAGCCCGCCAGGGGACAGCGTGCAGCAAGGTATTGATCGCAAAGATGAAGGTGTAGCATGCATCGAACAGGAAGGTATCCTGAATCAGGAAGCTCTGGGGCCAATTGAGCCCCATGTACGGAAAAGAAAACAATACTTTAATCTAAACCCAAAAAGAGGACTTAAATCTGTGGTTTCTTTCAACTTTAAGCTAGCTACTGAAAACTTAAGGAGTTGTTACCAAAGATTTGATTTTTTCCAGAAGTGGATCCAGGGAAAAACAAAAGCGCTGAATGACCAAATCTCTGTGAACCTGGAGAAATTGGATTCAAACTCCTCAGAACAATGTATTTATTGGGAAGGAATTACTGTTCCTGCTTGGGGCATGTTATAGTCGAAAAAGATTCCCCTGTTGTGTTTAGATGGCCTATCTTGCAGAACTATTCACTAGTCTCACATTGAGTCGTCGCAGAGTCAACACCCGATACTGAGCACTCTACATCTCATTTGGATCTGAAAGTTTGGTCCCATATCTGATCGTCATCTTCCCATGCAAATTGCCATGTTTGGGCTCCCCGAGAGCCACATCTCCCAAGGTTCATCGGCCAAGGTACATAAGATGGCAGGTCCCCATTGGCGAAGTTGGCATCTGTTACCGCCGGCACGGTGGCTGATGACAAGGGCACCTGGCAGGGATGGCAGTGCGAACATTCGAAGTTTGGACCCCTAGAAATCTTCGGTCTCCTCCTGTGTCATTAAAGCCGGCTGGCTGGGAAATCCCCTAGAAATAAAGGGATAAAGATTTATAATTTATAGTTAGGAAACAAACCTCTGTAGGTGTGGGATATTTTGTAGCAAGCCATGTTGATGACTGAGGCCACGCACCCCAGTAATCATGGGGAAACAGGTCAGTTCCCTCTGCATGTTTAGCCCCCAAAATAGCTGGCACAGCTCGATGTTCATCCTGCTATCAACCCATGGACCCGGTCGCACGACCCATCCACATCTCATAGACCAATGTTTGTGGATGGTGATGGGTTAAATAACGTCGTATTATAGATGTTTATGGCTAATTCATTGAACAATCCCAAAGATCAGAATCACCCGGCAGCGGAAGTTTTCACTGCTGCGTTTATGCCTTGAAGTTGTCGTACTTGTAGCGAGCCCTTGCGGCGGCAGACATCACATCCTTGGGCGAAGGTGATCTTCAATGGCCAGATCCGTAGGATTGTCCTGTTCTATCTTTCAATTGGGACGTGCTATATGTAGTAGTCGCATTGGAGGCAACTGCAAGGCCAGCAACTGCACACAACCAATCCCTGCATTTTTGCTCCGAAAACAAGCAATGCCAGGTCACATTCTCAGTCAAATTGCCCCAAAAGCTCGCAAAAGCAGGAAATTTGGGGCCTGCAATGAATGGCTGTGTCTGAGATGGGGTAAATGCCTAAATTTTCAGTTTGAAAGGAAAAATGATGATAAACTGATAAACCATTTTGATTTCGTGGTACACCATCTTCAGACAAACCGAGCCCAAATGAGAGCCTAGGCTGCGAGCTGGATTTTGGAAAGGGACTAGCCAGATAGCATGGCATTTTGTCATCTCCTGGAATCCTGCCAAAATCCCTCAGTAGGGTTGCAATCCCAATTGTCCAGTCATTATCTACTCGAGTGGATAGGTTCCACGGGTTGATTGAGAGGACTTGTTGTCATGGATCAGAAAACCCACAAGAAGCCGAATGTTTGAATGCAAAAGATGGCCGCGCACATGGGTGAACCCTACCAGACTAGGTACATTATCTGCAAAACGAAGGAAACCACTGATATCACCAAACAAAACGTAGTATAACCAACGTCCATAGGTCTATCATGGACTTGTCACATACATACACATACACATAGGGATCTGTTTGAAAAGAGGGTACCGAATTTCATCCACTGGTTAAGTTTATACTGGAAAATTTCCGTTACTTGGGGATAGATATCCCATTTTCACGTGCACCGTACACCCATACATCGTATCGGTTAAGTTATCTCAGAACAGTACATATCTTCATCACATGGTTGGCTCTGTATTCATATACACATTATATTCTTGGCTTTATAATCATACATGCTGAGGGGGGAGCAACCATACATAGTCATATGATATTCCCCCTATTTACAATCTCATCTATCTATACCCCTCACGAATAGTATATACGTACACATATAGTACATATAATACACATAGTAGATATAGTAGATATGTAGTGTGTGTGTGTGTATATATATATATATGGTACATATATATATATATATATTGTATATATCTATACGTATATTTAGTACATATATATATATATAGTATATCTATAATATATATATATAATACATATATCATATATATATATATAGATATCACCACATATCTACGTGACCCCTCAGAAATCACCACGAATCTCTGCCACATCCTCCCGGGGTCTCCCTGATTCTGCCTCGACTCACGGGATTCCAACGCATGAGGCCCACCGGTAGATCCGCCTCCGTGACGGCCGGGCCATACCTCGGTCACCGGCAGCCCAGAGCTGCGATGGGAGCCCAAACATATAAAAATCAAGCATGGCTTTCTGGAAAATCCCCATAGATATAGACATATATATATATAGATGAGTTGTAGCATCAAGATCAGTGTGGATAATGATGGTATATGACCAGCAAAATTGAGGATTTCTGTTTTATTTTGGAGCATCCAAGGAATCACGACTGGTGAATTACCCTCTTGAGGATGTTTTTCTGTAATTCCCTCAGTCCTGGGGTTCTCTCATGCTCATATGAGCATGTGACAATCCTTGCGTGGAATAATGATCTGCTATTTCAACATGCTTTCGCAATAGGTGACAATAGTACCATCGCAGGCTCATGGACATGATTCCCTCATCAAGCTCCAACGTAAAGACCGACATGATTTGAATACTGGAATCCCACCATCATATTTTATGAGATCGGCCATGTTCCATCTCTGTAAATCATCCAGAAGATGGACAATACAGATATGTGATTTTGATATAATATACTCATCAAAAAAAGGAAAAGAGAACTTCTGTCCATCAACCTAGGCCCAACCCCCTGGCGACTGATCCTGGCGGCCACGAGCCCAAGGCAACCAAGGATCGGAGTAAGAGCTTCAGAGCCCAAGACTTGCCAGCCAGGTTCAAACATCCCTTCCTTGGATCGTAGGCGAAAGTCCCACAACGGCCCACAAAACGTGGGTAGATGTGAGCCTCACTGCTTGGGAAACTGGTAACCACAGCTGTAACACATGAATCTTCAAACAAAAAGGGGATTGCAGCTCCAGTCAGGGGACTCCCTGGCTGCACAAGACCTGTTGAGCTGGGATGGTTGATGTTCCTACCTTCATCTAATATGGAAAATCATAGGTTTCGACCAATCCCCAAGAGGGTGAACAAGTAAGCAATTCGCAGTAGCAGTGATGGAAAAGGCCAATGCCAATGCCCATCAAGCTAGGCTGCAGATACCATGACCGGCAAGAACTCATTGACCATCTGGCTGTTCATCGATACCTGTTTCGAGACTTGCCAGTGGTGTTAAGATTCATTGGGTTGGCTGAATGGAGCTCAAACTGATACCCTCTGGTAATCTAAGATGGAAAATGGCACACTTTCATATAGATGATTTACCTATTGAAACTGGGTGTTTCCCATTGCTATATTAGAGAACCGACTGGTTAAATCTCCATAATAATATCCATTATCTTTTGGTATGCATAGATAAATCCTTATTACGTGTAGATTACTAAAGGGTAGCTCCCCCGATCCCAAGCATACTTCATGGCTACTGTTGGCCATTTTCGGTCCCAAGGCACAAAAATGAAGCGAGAGCCCAAGGACTTCGCAATCTGGATCGCACCACGTGCCTGAAGCGAAGGCCGGTGCGAGACAAATCATGGAATTTAAGGAAAAATGTGCGGGAAAACATGGTTTCTTGTCCTTTATCACAGGTGTTTCCTCCCTTTGTTCCACCAATTCTGGGATGTTCCGAATTTTGACCCGTGCCCATATGGGACCAGCTTTTGGATTGGCATGCATTGCATCTTCAAAATTGCATTTTGCCTATAGACTAGAGACACTGGATGCTTTGCACAAAAACCGTTATATGGGATGGGTCATGCCACCAAACTGGGAGCATGGGTTAGGGAATGAACCTCCAGTTATGCAACTGCTCGGGCGCCAAACACCGAAGCTTGCACAGGTCACCCTCCTGGGCCTCTTCTACCACGAAGGTAGTTGGCATGTAGCGCACGCTCACACCCTTCAGGCGTCCTTCCTGCAAGCTCGTGCAGCAGAGGTTCACTGGCTGATCGGCACCGGAAAACGTGCCTTTCCGTTTCATTGGGCTTGTGCATTGCATGAATGATGCATTCAGCAAAAATCTCTGCAAGTGCCGGCTGGAAGGCTGTTGATTTTTCATGGATTCTTGCCTCTTGACCCATCACCGGGGCAAAGCTAAGTCCTCACCAGCCAGCTTCGACTGTTCTTCAATGGCCAGGAAGAGGCCTTGACCTTGAAAAAAGCATTGGGAGATGGTGAACCCCTCCAATTCCTCCTAAAAACCTAGAAAAGTCATGAAATTTGCGGTGTTCCCAATCACTGGCTGGGTTTCCAATCAACTCTCAGGAACCCTGGTCTTTTTACGGGGCCCACCTAGAATTGATTTTGTTGCTTAAAGCCAGGTCTGGAACCACATGCTACAGCAAGTTAGAGGTTTGTCGGACTGAGTCTACCCTTCCATAGAGAGGGAGTAAGCACCGGAGCCCCAATCATTTTGTTTTTGCATGACCAACAGCACCCCTGTCAATCATAGCCTCCTAGAATTGAAGGGAAAAGTTATAGGAAACCCTTATTCGTATGTGTATATATGTATACATATACATGTATACATATATATATATATATGTATGTATGTATGTAAAAATTGGGGTTTGCAGCTGTGGATTTTCTGGTCAACTAATCCCTACCCCATCTCCAATCTCTACGCAGCCTTGCATCCTTGTTTAGACGATGCGACCGAGTCACCGTAAGGCTCCACCGCATAGAGGCAAACAGCCAAAGGTACCTCCGATGGGAAACGAAGCACGACTTTGAAGCACTGGGACACACATCGAAAGGAAACAGCTCAGTCTACAAACATCCTCGGCGATGATCCATTGAAGTCCTTTGTAAATGTCCAAGGACTCCAATGATCCAGAACACACATTTTGACATCATCATAGATCATGACTTAGCCAAGAAAGATAAATCCAGCCGCATTAACTTCTTTGGAAAACAAACAGCCAGAGCGAGCCGGCCTCGAAAGTAACGATCCAGTTCCAAAATGCTTGCCCTTGAATACTGTCAGGAGGAACCGTGCGCAAGAAGTACGGATATGTGTCCTGGCAGCCAGCATTTGGTAGTAAGTTTCATGCTATGGACGCTGGTTTCAAAAAGCCGCGTGTTTCACAAACCATCAGCAAAGGTATTGCAGCTTTTAGGTGAAGTCTTTCGGTGTTTTCATTGTTATTTCATGGCTGGCTAGGTTTCCCTGCTCTCGTCTTAAAAATCGATGTAGCCGGCAGATGTTTGCCAGGGTAAGCTCCCAGAGGCTCATATTCAGAAATGGAAAACCGTCATAGAAAAGTCGAGTTGAAATTCGAACATGAAAATCAACCATTGGGTAAAAAAAAGGGCAACCATTGGGTTGGCAAACCATTGGCAAATCCACCATAGAAACGGGCTGTCAAAAACAAGGTTTGCCAACGCCCCAACTTTCCTTGTTGGACAGCGCAGGGCTTGTGGATCCATAGGAGATTTGAGGCACCTTCCTGGGGGCTGGATGCGAACCACACCTATCTGGGGACTATGACACTCCCCCAATCCGGTACAAGACCAATGACACCACTCAGCTCTGAACATGAAACATGCCTTGGAGATGTGGTCCTTGACTCAGTTGGACTATGTCCCAACTTGTCTGGGTATGTTAACAACCGATTCTTTGGGTCGCTTGTCCAGTGTCAGATCGAAAAATACGCATCATCAGGCTGACAAACAAAAAATCTGTGCCAATTCATGCTAGGGTCAAATCATGTCACATGACAAACCCTGTGAGGCTTGCATTTGGCGACTGACCGTATTCAACAACTCTTCAGGAACTGCATTCCAGAACAGGATCCACAGGGGTACAAGATTTGTTTTCCAAAAAACTGGAAGAAACTAGAGGATGATTCCCCCATTCCTATCCGTAAGCCTAAGTGGATGTGTGAAAGTACCCCTCAGCTTGCTAGGCGGATTGGGTGGATTGTCTCCCCAATTACCATCCCCAAATTAAGATAGACCCAAACTAATCAACAATGTTAGAGGAAAGTAGTCTTCGCCACAGTATTTGGCAGGGTCTATGTTTTTTGAAGGAAAATATCCCATCGAATAAACATCACTGTCCAAGCATCTGGACAGCCGCCACACTGGCAATCGGCATCGAAATGGACTGGGGTTGCGGTCAAGGTAGTTCGGCCCCACAAAAAAAGCCTGCTAATCCTGACAATCCTGTCTTCTGACATGGAGTTGAGCCCATAACAAAAATTGTCATCTGTATCATTGGTATATCAGAATCTGGATTCTTTCCATCTATACAGGTGTGCGCAAGAGATTGACTTCTCACCTGTAAAGTTGAAGCACCCTTTTGAACGTAAAGCGATGAAGCAACAAATTTTGGGGCAACACCATCAAGCACGAAGCTGCATAGGGATGTGCACTAGACATATTCATGCAGTGTATCCTGGCGTACAACGCGATGCGGAGCAATGGATCCACTTTCGATCCACTACACAGACAAGATCAGATAAGGACATCCCAGAGTGTCAGACATACCGCGTACTGATAAATTCGATGTAGAGAGGTCAAAAAGTGAGTCTACTGGGGAATTTTCCGCAGCTGGAGCTGAGCTTTTTATCACAGTTCATGGGGAAAAAAAAAAACGACATCAAAATTGGTCCAAGTCGCAGAGAAAACTCCGCCAACCTGGGGCAGCTCCCAACGGTGATCTCCAAATGATCTTTCCCAACCCTGCTGTTGGTCAACCACAACACATACAGATCTCTGAGTGGTTGGCCAGACCCGAAATCGGTGTCTCACCATCGAGTCCAAGCATAAAGTCCAACGCGGTTGCAACGCCGGTTTCCGGCCTCACAGCAGCTGGGTGGTGGCTTTGTTCTACAAGAGGCAAGATTTGACGCCAAAAGCATCCAAAAGCCATAAAAGCCACCAACCTTTGCCAAAAAAGGCCCCCAACTTGGGATGCGTCCACCTAATCTGCGACCTGCTGAACTTCGAAATCTGATGGATGGATTTGTGGCCCATCCCAAGCGGAAGTCCAAGGTGCGTCCCCGCGCTGTTGCCAATCCGAACCTTGACATTTGCCAATTGGGCATGCCTAAGGCTGCGGAAGTCAGGTCGTAGGATAGAGCATGACAGCATGACGTATCTTTAACCAGCCCAAAGCGGATGCCCCCCAGAAATCGACGAGGTGGTTAGATTCCATGGGTGCTTTGAGGGGAATCACAAGCCATCTTGTGCCGCATGTGATCCTGTTTGCGACCCTCTTTGGCCAGGTTGCGGATTGGGGATTGCAATCACGGGATCACCAAATCTGGATCTAATGGCGGCCTCATTCAAATTGTTGCGGAGATCGAGATCGAAGCTTGCCTTGACAGGGCCACAGATTGACTCAGAGGAACTTCAAGTGACCCATCTCGTGTTGAGGCTGGTTGCGCAACGGTTGAAATGAGTTTGCTGAAGCAAGCTTTGTTGCTAGAGTCTTTGTTTCATTTTGACCCTGCGGCAAAAAACCTTGGCAATGGAAAATTCAGAGAGATCCAATCATCAACCGGTTGACATTCATAATATTCATACATGTAAAACCCATATCATATCTAGGCTATAGTCAAGCCATACTGAACCTCTTACTGATCGGCAAGACAGGAGAGCACCCGGCAAGTCAGCTTGGCAGACGCTACCCATTGCCAGGCAAGACAGGTATATCGGAGATCCACCGTGAAAGCAACCAAAATGACATATCATACATATAGAAATGTATGCATGCATTCCTTTGTGTGTGTATGTCATAGTATCTATGCCTTTCTTTGTAAGTATGTATGTAAGTATGTATGTAATGTATGTAGGTATGTTGGTATGTAAGTATGCAAATATGCAAGTATGCAGGTATGCAAGTAAGTATGCAACTATGCAACTATGTAAGTATGTAGCTATGGAAGTATGTATGCATGCATGCATGTATGTATGTACGTATGAATGTGCATATAAAGATAGAATATGGAGCGAGAGAGACAGATAGATAAATTGAAAAGAAACCCCAGCAAGAAAGACGACCCTTATACCCCTGCAAAATAGATTACTCTTATATGATACTAATGACTAAGTGGTCATGGTTCTTCATCTTGTCATCTGTCTGGATATATGCACGACCATCGCCAGGGTGCCACCATGGCCAGGTATAGCTGAGATCGAGTCGTCACTGGGCCATACACACCCAACGCCAACTCCTGCGCCAACCTGGGATAGACGAGACAATGGATCATGTATGTGGTGAATATGATACTGTGAGGCTGTGAGGTGCGTCTGTGTATACACACGTACCAATCGTGCACACAAAAAGTTTGATACTACTGACTTCAACCACCAAAATACAATTAACGACTGATTCGGCCCATTTGATGCATCGCACATCATCCCGATTTGACCCATTTTGGAACTACAGAGGAAGGAAATCATGGTAGGGATGGTCTGATGTCGTTGCAAACATGCACCACCTTTCGATGTTGAGACAGACTCTGCTGGGCTAAAGTGTCTCTCCTACTACCGGCTCCTACCTCCCTTCCCGGCGGGCAACGTGTGCCCACACAAGCACAGAGCGAGGATTCCTCGCATAGCTAGTACCATCTGCACTCAAAGATTTTCTGGCAGCTTCGATCCACAACAGCTGCGCAGGAAAAGTGGCTTTGACCAATTTGAGCTGTCCGCCGACAACCGAGTATGCTCTATGCAGAAAATGCTGCAAAATCCTGCGAGTATCTGAGCCTCTCTCCTTTTTCATGTAGAGAACCTCGAAAGCGGTTTCACTCTCACGTCCGTGGAAGCGTGAGCAATCCACCCCTCAGCACTTGCCCCTCAGCACTTGGGCAATGCTATTCCCAGTGCAGCTAGTTTCAGGTCCTCACAACCCAAAATCAGCCAGTCGTCTCTTTGTGGAAGACTAGGCCAGTTGAATGAAAGATTCAAAGCCAAATTGTACCCTGAGTGTCCAAAACTGGTGGTAGCGCAAAAAATGTCAGTCATAGTAATCTGGGAATGATCATAAACCTGCAAGAATTTGGGAGTTACCAACATTTGGACAAACCCATGTATGCTTTTTCGTACGCTTGAATAGTTCTCCTCTGGGTCCTGGCTCACAGTCACCACACGGAAATGGTGAGAACTCACTGGTCGGATGCCACACGGCATCGCAGACGGAAAATGTCCCGCCTCAGGGTGCCTTCCGGATCAGGCTAGCCTGGCACAGCGATGTGACGGAGATCTGGCAATCTCCCTGGAACCCCATTTGTCCATGGGTTTTATGATGTTCTATGCCATATGAACCGATTGGACCTGAGGTTTGTCCGATTAAGAAACACAAGACATGATCCAAATTCTGACTCCTTCGCACATAGAATTCCTAGACCAACATGACCAGTCGGTTGGAGGCGTCCCAATTCAGCCGTGGGAACTAAAGGCACAAAGATGGAGGCTCCAGTGGACAAGATTACCTCGCAACTCGTGACAGCTCATGGGGCCACAGGGGGTACTCTGAAGGAATCCACCATGAATATCCACAAATGGAGGTTCTCATAGGAAAATCAACTATAAACAGGAAGGCTGACTCCTCAAAACTGTCAACATGAGTGGTCCAATGTGAAATGTGACCCCTTCCAACTTGGGGGCCCAAGGAAACTTCCCAAATTTGGTCCACTGAGTACCCTCTTGAGGGATTGCCGGGTAGCACATCTTCAAAAACACGTTGTTGGCACTGACAAACATGACAAATCTGCAGACAGGTCGGTCTTAAAACCGAGTATAGAGAAAAGGAGCTGGATGGCAATGGATTGAAGGTCCGATCCACTTTGTGCGCAAGCTAGCAAGCAAACACGAGAGTCAAAAACCAAACGTACAGGTTAGTTCATGGATGCATTGAACCAACTCGTATTCCACCCATTCGAGGCAGCACCATCAATCATCATCCAAGACTTATATTCTTCAACATCATATCAAGTTCATTTGCCAATATCTCGCTGCTTTAACTCTCAAGGCTTCATTTCCCATCCCTCCTTAGCTCAAAGACCACTGGGCCCCAGGCGGTGTAGGGCACGGGACCACATCGGTGATGTTTCCACCAAAGAACCTCCTTCACCACGCCACGCTGCCAACCCGTCCTCAGCTCAACATATGTGGTGCCGATGTGCATCGCGGTTGTAATGACAATAGTCACCATAGTAATGAAAATCAATAGTATGAACATCGCCATCATCGTCGTCGTTGTCCTGGTCGTCTTGATCATCATCATCATCATCATCATCATCATCATCATCATCATCATCATCACCATCATCATCATCATCATCATCATCATCAGCAGCAGCAGCAGCAGCAGCAACACCAACACCAACGCCACCACCACCACCACCACCACCACCACCACCAGTAGCAGCAGCAAGGAAGTTCTGTCCCCCATCAAGTGTGCTTCAGTGAAGGATCTGCATCTTGCATTCCACTTGATCATCCACCTCGGCATTGCAGGGAGCATGTGGGTTTAGTCCCAAGTCCAAGGGATGATCATTATGTTTCCAATTTGAATTGCACTTGGGGGTAAACCCAATGTTCGAACAAAGCCATGTCACATATGCAAGACTAGCTCCAGCACTGTCACATGACTACCTTAGCCTAACTCTCCTTCGCAGTTTGCAGTAGCTGCCGTAGCTACTACCAACCGACTTTCTTTCACTACCCCCCAGCACTCAGCGGCGCCACAAGCCAGAAAATGATCAAAATCAAAGGACATGAACTGAGCTGGGCCAAGGCAGCTAACATCAGCTGTTTCCCCAAGGCTCAGACCTTGAACTGCGGTTCATCTTCCAAATCAGGGTCAAAAACTGGCCTTAGCTGCCTTCTTGGGTACCACTGGAGCCCAATTCAAGTTGGCTTGGTTGGAAAGGCAACTCATCATCCAAGCTGTTTGCCGCAAATGAGCCATATCCCGTTTCCCTCGCGGTGCGGTTGGTCTATTTTTGGCCAAGAGACACAACTGCTAAGCGTGGATACCAGATTTTGCACTCACAAGGTCCAGAGGTTTCCACAAGAACCTGGTCAAGATATCCGGTAGTGTCGGCACGCCCCAAGAGCAACCCCAAAAAATCAAGGCAGAAAAACTAAATTGAATGAAGCCCAACGTCCCAAGATGTGTATATATATAATATACCAGTAGTACCGCACAAGGCGGTGGCGGAAGTTTCAAAAATGGCAAACCTATAGGAGAGGTTCGTTGTTGTGAGTCATGGATGGCAGAGCAGAT
>BGPT01000509.1:322521-352735 GCA_003297045.1 Symbiodinium sp. clade C Y103 | reverse complement strand
TTTCTTCATCTCTGATCTTCTCACTTCTGACTTTTCTCACCTCTGCTTTTCAACTGTCCATATTGTCGGAAGTTTCACTTCTAAACTTCCTTCGATGAGCTCATATGAGCTCATATACATATACATATACACACATGTATACCTTATCCAGCCAATTTTCACATCTGACATGTCTGTGCCCATAGGCATGTTTCTCTTTTTCGTGGGCCAACTGAAGCAGGGTATGACTTCAAATCACCTATTTTTCCCAGGTCGCCAAAGTAAATGCCTTGGGAATCCCTGAGTTGCGATGGCTGCCTAAGTAAATCAACTTTAGCCCCATCCCCGGAAAATAGGTACCCACACATGCCAATACTGTACCAGGATTCTAGGGACGGGGTTAACTAATGGGAGAAGCGAGTACAACAATCTCGACGCTGCGGACTCTGCTGCCCAGCAACTGTATCATCGCTTGGATCAATCCTAATTGATGGACAGCAAGGGCTGTCTGCATCACGTTTATCTTCATCAAGTATCAAGTGCGGATAACCGGCTTAAAAGGAGAAGAGCGCTGAAACTTGTGGGTGCCAGGTACACCCTGTAGAAAACTTGCAGGAGAGCTGTGAGGAGGGATGAGGACAGCATTTTCAAAATGTTTCAAGATTAGTTTATCAGCGAGGTCTGCCAAAATCACCAATCTATGTGACTAGCCATCTGCTTCAACTACATCGGCCTTTCTTCTCTTTCCTTTTCAAGCCAGCTCTGGGTTCAAAACAAAGAAAAGCAAAGAAGCATCGAATAATCTGACTCTCCAGCCCCAACCAACAAACAAAAACTGTGACAGAATGGTAACTCCGGCCCAGTCCAAGAAGAATCTGTCGATTGATTTGAGGTAGTCACCCCAGGCTTCTTGAAAATCAACAACGGTTCAAACCACTAGTCAGTTCGTGGATGCATGGGGATGGATAAAAAAACATGATTCCCTATATAATATTTGAGGTGGATTGAACATTTATAACAACCAACTAAATGGTGTGACAACCCGGTGGCGCCACAGCCAAAAAGTACCCAAGACATTCTGACATCCCCAAGGTTGCTGGTTGAGGTCGGGCTTCCATTGTTGGGGTAATCCCGGGTGAACCACTTATTTCACCGCATACAACTCAACCAACAGCAGAATTTGGGGATGGAATGCAAGAAAACTGCCAACCGCTTTTTTTAAACCCCATAAAAACCATGAAAGATCTGAGAACCGCTAACCACTTAGCACAACAGGGGGCATTTCAACATCTATAAAATCCCGTTTGTCACCCTCAAACAGCCGAGGTGTCGATCCATAATGTCAACCCTGCATCAAGTAGAAGCCTTCGTAAACCCCCAGTTTGTCAATTGCTGGGGTCCCCAAAATTGTGAAAAAATATATTTGAATTAACAAAAAAATGGTAACTCCCATGATAGTAACCCCTTTATCCTAATATTGAATACCCTGCTTAAAACCCTAGTCTAGTATTGCGTCTGTTGATTTTGGGTGGTATTTGATATTATGGGGATGGGATGATATTTCCTGGGTGAAAAGCCGCTCCCATCCGTTCTGACCAAGGTGCTGCAGCACCATACCTTCACGTCCCAAATGCTTCTCGGCACGTGAGGACCACATCACGCCACCACAGCAGCCCGACTGTCTACATTGACATGGCCTAAACTGACAGTTCCCCAGGGCCCGGGCCACCAGGGCCATGGAGATGAAAGATAAGGATTGAAGCATCGAAAATATTTGACTGTGATACACAATTGGGAACCAAGAAACCTGGGGTCCAAACACCAGGGGTTGAGAGGTTCCAATCAGCTTACCTCCTGCTGCCCACCCAGGTGCTGTCAAAGATGCTTAGATTTGTCGAACCACTGTTGCACTAATCGTTTGTCCTCGGTTTGACAAACTCGGTGTGACTTAGCCAAACACAAACAATCCCGATTCGGAGAGATGGGTCAAGAGTGACATCAAAACTGAAATGATTTCCTGCTGAAAATCATCAGAAATCAGTGATTTCGGACTTCAATTTCGGCCCAGTCCATTTGACTCATTCTGATTGTCGCAACATCTCAGTGATCTCAGGAAGGAACACCTGCCCACTAGCACATTGACCTAGACCTTAGGAGCCATTACTTCCGGGTACAGTAAATCCGGTTTTTTTCGCGTCATGTTTGTTGCTTCATCAACCGATCTACCCAACTCACCAGTCGCCTTACTTCTGTTTGCCATGGCTTTCCACATTCCCTATTTCTGATGGTGAAATCCCCAAATCGGTTGATTCCCCTCTTTCGATGCTTGCTGAAAAATCCCCATGTTTTCCTGCTACAATGCCTTGCCGGTGATCGATGCAGAAATCCCACTTCTTGATGGTCAAATCCCCATGTTTGATGCTTAAAAGCCTACAGTATCTGGTTGTTCGGTTGGTTGGCTGGCTAGTTGGTTGGTTGGTTGGTTGTTTGCATGTGTATGCAGATTGTACGTGTATATATGTATATATATATATACATATATATTTATATGTATGTATATGGGTATATATATATACATATATATATATGTATGTATGTATATATATATATGTATATATGTGTATATATATATGTATATATATATATGTATATATATGTATATATATATATGTATATATATATATGTATATATATATATATGTATATATATGTATATATATATATATGTATATATATATACATATATATATGTATATATATATATATATATCCGATTCTTGCTTGCTTGATGTATAGAACCCAAACTTCATTTGGTAAATCCTGTTGTTTGTTGGTGAAAATCAGATCTTGCTGCAAGACGTCTGGCAGCAGCCGCACGCGGTGGAAGAGATCGGGCTTGCGGCGCAGCTGCTCCTGGACAAACCAGTTCCGGAGTCAGACAACAAAGTGGACTTGTTCATCATTGAGTATTCGTTGATGGGCAAACACATGTGTTACATTCCATCAATATATCAGTTCATTACTCGTATATTTGTTTGTTTTTGTTTTTCGTACGGAAGGGTATTCATATATATATATGTATATATGCATATATATACATTTATATATATATATATTATACATTTATAATCATTTATATAGATATATATATATATTATATATACAGATTGGAAGTCACTGGCTACTACCTGAAGCCGGGATGGTGCAGTTCACCCTGGTACCCTGGGTGTAGACCCCAAAATACCTGGCAGTAAGCTGGATGTTTAATCCACAACAAACGATTTCTCTCACTAGTGGCATGATCCCTGTTTCAAGGGCAACTCTTTATTTGGCTACCCTCTTGCAATCCAAATTGGCTGCAAAGCTCCCATTTCAATCGGAGAATCATCATCCGTTTGTGAATATGGATGACAAAATCGAAACATAATAGCTGTGAAAACTTCCCCTGATTCTGGTTCTGTGGGTTTCACAAAATTCGGATACCCCAAAATCATTGCTTTCTCGTTTAAAAATTGACCAATGACTCGGATGATCACTTGGGTTTCACCAGCAATGCGGGATGTATCATACATCATGGCAAGAACACGGATGCTGAACCCAGATACAATTGGAATTAACCCAGCCAACCCAAAAGCAGAGGTTCCAGGGTTTCACTCCCAGGCCTGGGGATTAGACCCCAACAGTCACTGCTTTTGGTACTCAGACACTTTGAGAAACCCCGAAATGGGAAACCGAGCCCATGGCTGAAAAACCGGTTGCCTCTCCAACTTGACGCCCACAGTTTGCCAGGTCCTGTCGCTGAAGTTGGCTGCCCCAGAGGTTTCGAGGGGCCCAACAAACGGCAAGAAGTTGTCTCGCAATGAGTTTTGGAACCAATTGACCAAAAAAAATTGGCCAACTGATTTCCAATCTATGGATGTTTCACCTGCCACCCTGGAAATGTGGCTAAAGAGCCGGTCCTCGAGAGCGACCTGTTGGCGCATCTCTGGTGGATGCACACGCATTAAGAGCTCCTGATCATCGAACATGGAGATGTTCCATCCATTGAGCATCATTGAGCCATGAAATGCTGATGATTGAATGGGTATTCCTGTTTTGATTTAGTTCACACTTAGCATTAAGGAGGTATATCCTAACAAAATAACCCACCAAGGGGTGAATTTTCAAACGCACAAATGGGCGGCAAAGAGAAGTCAGCAAAGATTGGAGCATTTCTTCTTCAGAGAATCTAAGCGCTACCATCATGGAACAACCATCGTGCTTTGGCTCAAAATGATCAAGTCCAACAAAATGAATGGCTATAGGAATCACCTGTGGTTTGATGCACACCCATCAGAAACCTGGGAAAAGATGCCGTTTTTTATCCCCCAAAATCCATCCGAATTCCCCCTTCTCCCCAGCTCCTCTGCCGCAGCGCTGCTCAACCCCGTTCCAAGATGAGGCTCCAACTGGTCAGAATAGGAGACTCCACTGGGAACGATAGAGACTTTTGTCTTTTTCAATAAACCCGTGAAAATAACATTGGTATTTATTGGTGTTGAAGCCATTCCAATTTGGGCATTAAAATTGAGTGTTCAGAGTCTACACCTGACTCTGACGTAGTTCTTTTTTAAAGTTTTTTTAACAGTTTTTTCCAGATTCCAAGAGATTCCATGCGGAGTAAAGCGTGCAACCGATCTGCCAGGAGACTTTCCGTTTCAGCGTTTCTGATCTGAAATCTCATCAGCTTTGCCACAGAATCACTTCATTGGATTTTGAATCGGATGCACCATTGGTGACACGGATTTTTACAGCTGGACCTGCCCAAAACAGGTCGGCTTCACTGTGAGTCCCTGGAGTTTCTGCACATCCGGCGCCACTTCGGTGAAGGAGGCCTGGGCGGGCTCGGTTTTTTTGCGTGTTGAAAAGGACAATGGTCATGAACCAATCACATGAGTTTGACAATGGCCATTTTGATAGGAAATGTGTCGAGTCAAATGTTGGGTTAGTTGGGGAAACCCATTTTTTGGACCACGGATGCAATCCTTGTGTTAAGCTGCGCAAAGCACCGGCTTTTCGGAGATTTGCTGGCAGGTGGCAGCTTGCAAGACTTCACTGTCTGGATGAGGCCAGCTATATTGATAAACCTGGTCACACCGTCCCAGCTTTGCAAATAGAATCAAATAGAATGCCATGAAAGAAAAGAGCAACGTGTTCAGCTGACACCCAAGGCGCTGCAGCGACCCAATGGAACTCCCGACTCCAAAAATCCTTACAATGAGAAAATATACCAAATTATAAATAGCAGGCATTTAGCAGAATGTGTCTGCTCTTGAACAATTGCTTGCGTTTGGAAGAAATACTCAGCACCAGAATCACAACAGCGTGGAATCTAAGAGCTCATTTTGCTGAGACAACTTCAGCCCAGCCTTTGGATAACGGTCCCACTTCACAAGGACACTGCCTGCGCACATGCCAAGTTAGTACTGGGCAAAGACAGGGATCTGCTTGATGCACTGCCCGCAATGGTCCTTTCATCCCAATAAAGAAAAAGAAAAGCGTCCACCAGTGATCGATTGAAACTCTAGCCTTCCAGCAGCCGCACGATGCTGCCCAACTGCCTTGGTTTGTCTAAACCCTAGCTGAATCGAATCTGGTAGCAAATACCTGATTGCCAGTGACAGCTGTAGTTTTGATCCGGAAATTTGGTTTTGTGTGCATGCATGGATGTATGCATGCATGTATGCATGTATGGTAATGGAATGTAATGTAGTCTAATTTAACGCAATGGTATGCCGTGTTTTGTTGCGCACTGTTGCGGTGTGTCATGTTAAATGATGTTATCTAACGTGAGGTGACGTAACATAAACTAGCATAAAGTAATGTAATTTTAATGTAATCTGTAAGGTGATGCAATGGTATAGTAGAGCATGGTATGGTATTGTACAATAGGGTATGGTATGCATGCATGGTAAAACCCGACAACTGATAACTGTCTCAAAGTGTTAGGAACAATTTGAACATATCTCACTATCATGATATATCAGTTGCGGATCATGTTCAACCTGCCAGCACCATTTTTGTCGCCAAGGGTCCCTTCCAATATCTTGTCCTGGAGGGTCGGAGTCTGCACGGGTGGAGGTCCCTTCACCCATTAATGAAGTTGCAAGAAAAACACCATGGCTTTGACGGTCAATTTGCTACACTCAAAAAGTTGGGATGATGATTCATTCCAGAAAATACATCCTAATCAAAAATGAGGTTCCTCAATTCAAACACCCAGGGTGTCGTCAATCTTTGAGTTGTAGATGCTAGATTCCCCACATGGTGGATGTACCCACGAGAAATTCAACATGACCTTCCCCAAAACCGGGCAATGCGGAGTTGCCCTCCAGCAGGTTGCCATAGATATGGAAATCAATGGGTTTCTGTAGGGAGATGATCTACAACTTTTTGTTTCGATGCATCTGTGTTTTTGTAACACCCAAAAAGATAGAAAAGTTTAAAGTCCCACTAGATGGTGATAAATTATTTGTCTATCTTCTTTGGGGTTGCTATGATCCACTAAAAGATAATATCAAATTTCCGTGTTCTCCTCTGTCTTGCTGCAAGGGCCACGCTTCACACGGTCGCCCCGGCGAATGTGCATGCGACCGCAGCGGCAACGGCCTGAAGGGTGGCACAGTTCACCCAGTTTTCCCGAAACCTCGTGGTTGGTTGATGGTATGAATGTCTCCAAACATGGGGAACACCGCAAAACAAAGTGCAGCCTTTGATGAAATGCGATGAACCAGTTGATCTTGGGTATACTCCATTTCTAGACAAACCTATATTGACCAAGGTCCCAGCTGCTTCGTTTCGTCTCCTGGCATAAGGCGCGGCTGCGAAATGTTTTCTTAAAGGGCGGATCGTCCAGAAATCGGGTCTATATCTTCATTATCTTTTTATAAGCTGTCGGGAAAATATTGTAAAATTGTATGTCACTTTCCAGGGATCAGACACTTTTTGAAGGAAGGAGAATTCGCAGCGAATCCCCACCTCTTCCGATGAACTCTCTGACTCGACGGTGTTGGGCAGGTAGTCTGAAGTGGCGCTTGAGTCAGCTGACGGTTCTGAATTGGACCAATCTGGGAGGCTGGGGGGAGGGTGTCCAACCTCCCAATTTAATCTATACCTAAGACAAGCAAAGAACAATCCCTGTGAAAGAAAAAGGACTTTCAGTATCACAAGAACATCAACATGTGCAGTTGGATGTCCATTCAAGGAGATACTTCTCCACTTTTCGCGGCGGGAAGCCAGTTGCAAATGAAGAACCAAGGCGCCTTGGACCGACTTCAGGACTTCTTCGAGGGTCTCAGCTGAAATGGTTGCCTCCTCACCTTTCCCCTCCGGCAACAAGGCATCCACCTGCAACGTGTTACACAAAAAGATAGGTCAGACCCACAAAATAACAGGCTGAATTGATTGTTTGAACACAGATTAAACAGTTGTGAGGTGAATATATTGATATGGATTGGATAGGTTCAAAGACTTGGAATCCCCCATGTTCAAACCATGTTTTGAGCTGTCGCAGGTTTCTCATCTGCCTCTTCAGGGGGCAGCTCTACACATGCTCGCAGGCCTCCAAAGCAAGCAGGTGCTAAGGCAAATCGGCGGGCTATCCATTGTAGCATTCATATATATATATATACACACACACCTATACATGTATATATAGTATGTATATATATATATACAGTATACATATACATGATTATATATGTGTATGTGTATATATATAATTACATGGATATATATATAGTTATACATATGTATATATATATATACATGTGTAGAAAGAGATGTGCATATGTATAACTATACATACACATCATATCTTCTTTAAATATCATAATTTGTAGCAATACATCTATATATATATATATATATGGCGGTAAGAGTTATCAACATGCTCAATATTATCATCATTACCGTCCTATGCGTACTCGTATCATTGTCATTCTTATCATCATTGTCATTATTATCATGATTGTCATTTTTAACGTAATCATCCCTGTATTCATTATTAAGACTTCACTACCATCTTTATTCTCATTAGACTCATTGTTATCACTGTTATCCGCATTTCCATCATTGTTATCAGTGTTATCATTATTCTCATCCTATCATCATTATCAGTGTCAATAATCAATAATTATCATAAATAGTTGAATAATAATTATCAATAATCCGAAACAGTAATTATTGTCAATGACTATCACCCACAATTGTTATCAATTATTATCAATAGTTATTATCAATAAGTATTATAAAATTATTATAAAGAAATTATCAGAAATATCATCTGTATTGTTTCGGAATCACGCGCACATACAGACAAATGTTCAATTCTGCATTTGCCACAATTTCAACCTCTACTCTAGAGTAGCAAGCTCATGTTTTGGGAACCCTGTGACCTGTTACCCTGGTGAACCTTTCAAAATGCTGGCAAATCTGGAGCTTCATCTTTCCATTGTGGAAAATCATAGGTTTTAACCCATCCCCAGACCTTAGCCCTCCATTTCTCCTGAAAGTCTTGAGACCTTGGGGCGCCCAGTTGCTCTGCCTGCAGCCACATCACGACGCAACAAGGTGGGCGCTACCAGGCGCCGCCAGCCGTGGTCATTGACACGTGGCAAAGGTGCGCGCCGAAAAAAGCGGCTTCGGCATTGGGGACAGTTCGCGCCTATGGCAAAAGCTGCCACTGGGGCAATGGCACAGACGGGTCATGAACACATTGAGTAACTGAGTCAACCAAAAGAAAGTTTGGCCAGGGACTTCTGATTCGGGTTCTATCATTCCTTCCAGGGTTCGGTTCCGGTTTTGGCATGGCCAGTCAACAACACCCCACCCAAAGACCTAGAGATTGAAACCGAACAGGCACTGCTGTTGGTAATACCCATGAATTTGGTCAAAATGGTGAAGCGACTCTAACTTCAAGTGATGGGCTGGAAGAAGGTTTATCCATTCTCCAAGAATTTTGTCATGACCTAGGCAGTACTACTTCAATCGACCAGTACAATCATGGATGTCAGCACCCTAGCTATATATACATATATAAGAGATGTGTCCTTGCAAGACTGCTATGGATCAGAATCATTGGTTCCAAAGGAATGATGACAGTTTGATACGTTGTTCGGTGGTTCATCCTACTTGGTTAGTAGGTTCCAAACCTTAGAACTAGGGTTTCGACCCTATTTCATAAGTAGAAAGAACCACCAAGTTCATCATTACTAGTTACAAATTACAAACCAGGTAAAATGCATGGGGTTGCCGGCCAATGACTAGAAACTCTGAAATGTCAGGTGCATCTTGGGAATGAACCACTGGACCAACTCCTCGCCTTCGACTCGCTCCAAACAGCGCAAGTGAAAGAAGTGGCCGCAGCTTCGTTGTCCGTGGAGGTCCACACAAACCCCCAAAGCTTGGTGGCACAGCACATCTAAACCTCGCAATTTGGCGCTTTCTGAAGCCATTGGGAGCTTCAAGCTAACGTCCAAGTCTTTGGTCATCTAAATTGGAAACTAAATAGTCTTAGGGTACCCCGGGTACCCCTGATTTCCAAGAAACCGCCAAAGCTCTGGAGAATTGTGGGGACAAAAAAGAGCTGAGAGGTTGGCTGCTAGGCTAGTTGGTCCCACATACCAAGGAGAAATGGACAGCACCTTCTCATTGACGATCTCACCATGCCAGGCAACAAATGGGACAAGTTTCCAGCTCCGACATCGATGCATCCGCTGCGCTGGACCTCGGCGCTGTGGGCACATTGGTGGACTTCAATGTATATGATGCAGGTATCAATCCAGAAATTTATGTGTATATATATATATACATATATGTACATATACATGTGTATATATATATATATACACATGTATAATGCATATACATGTGTATATGTATACTTATGTATATGTGTTTCTTTAATCTATATATATGTATGTATATGTATATGAATATATGTATATATGTATATATGTATATATGTATATATGTATATATGTGTATATGTATATATGTATATACGTATATACGTATATATGTATATATTTGTATACATATATATATATATGTGTATGCATGTATATATATATACATATAAATACTTATTATATGTGTATATAAATGTATACATATATCTATGGATATACCATATATGGGTTTCTGAAAATAGGGTCTACCTCCATTCCAAAGGGGCAGATTATGATCAAGCAGCGGATTTGGGATATCCGATTTTGAGACAAACCCATACATAGAAATATTCTCATCCTCAAGTACATAGAATATATGCCACAGATAGAGATTTCGATATAGACATCATAGAGCACATACGCGTGACATGTACTACAGGAACTCATGTAGTGTGGTTTGCTCGTTGCATGGCCGCGCATAGGTTGGTCGTCCCACAGATCTGTATCTGACTTGGCTGGGACCCCTGCAATGACCAGGGTCTCTTTTGTCGTACTGCTGCCACGCCAGAACCCACTGCCTGCGTCTCAAAGATTGCTATCTGCTTGGTGGTTTCAATCTGCCCGAAACATATTAGTCTAGGAGATTATCATATATATATATACATATGCATATATATATATACATTTACGGATATAAATATATATATATATATACACACGGAACGTGTATATATATATATATATGTGGATGATGATCTGCTAGACTAATATGTTAATCATCCCAAACAGGGGAAAACAACAATATTCAAAACCACCAGCTATGGCAAGTCGAGACCTTCACTGCTGTCCCTCCGCTGTCAGCGAAGCATCACATTCTCAGGGACTAGCTTAGGGGTTGTGAAACCTCTCATTTGAACATCACTCAAGCTAAGATTACGGAATTACAGAGTGATATCAACATCACCAGTTAAGGGTTTGTTTTAAAAGAGGCTACCCGAAAATTCAATGGTGTTTCACAAGTTTCCCTAAAGTAGCCTCATACTGGGGTACCGCGGGACCCATTTATCCGGCCCCATTGATCTGCAGTGGCACCTTGTCAGAAGCTGCTGGTGGCCCTGAATTCTCGTGCCTCAAGGGAGATGTGCTGAAGTCTCAAACCAACAAAATACGAAAGTTGCTAAACCATCCAAATTTTGGGTTGATAATCTGGTGCCTTTTTTTGGTACCGAGACCACAAAACGAGCCACTTTGGGTGATGTGGAAGTGTTTTTTGGTGCTGCTACAGCATCCCATCTTGGTTAATAATTGGGAGGTGCCATGTAGGGATGGGCAAAGTTTCTGGGGCCAAAACCATCCAATATTGTCCAGAAGATCCACCATCTAAACGGGTTTGTCTTAAATAGGGTACCAACATGTTGATGGTTTATCATCCAGTAATTTTCTTATGAGAATTGCCACGATTCGGGGGTGTACTGTACCCGATTTTCAGACACGCACACACATAATTTTATCCTATTGCTTGGAAATAGCTCTGTAAATATCCCGATATCATAGTCCCATGTTTGATTTTCAAACAAGCTGCCATGAAACATGGCTTGCTGGAAAGTCCTCCATTTGTAGATGAGGATCTTCCCAGCTGGAAACCTCTATTTGTAGGGATTTTTGCATTGTTATGATTGATCAATGGCCATTTCAATAACCTAAATAGGAGATATCTACCATATATAAAACCTATGTAACCTCTATGTAGGGGAATATCCCCACATAATAAGGCCTTATCTGTTACAGTACCTCCACTTTAGGATCCTGAAATTTCCACTGATTTGATTCCCGGTGAATTCTGATGTCAAACCCAGGGTTTGATCGTCGTCCGAGCCGCAAATCGCCCTCGCAAAGTACCGCCCCCAGTCTCGCCTGAAGCAAATCAGGGCGTCTGACGTATTTGACGTCAGGGTGATCTGGGGACGTATGCCATTCACCAAGCAAAAATGCTGGAATTCACCAGAAGTGGGGATGCAACCACAAAAAATTAGGATCTAACCAAGAAAAAACTAGACTTTACCCGGAAAAAAAGTGCTAGCATTTTAAATCCTGTAACTAGGTGGTTTCCAGCAACATTGGAATGTTCACCAGGCTACCAGGCTCCTGACCCATTCCCACCTTGGGCGATTCTGCACGGTGCTCTGGCTGCGGCATTGATCCACATGAGGGCCAAAATCACTCACTAATGTGTGATGCATATCATGTTTGAAGGTCGCTGACATTGCTTCCTTACGACATTTGAATGTGTGTGTATATATATATATACATATGTATATATATATATATATATAATTATATATATATACACTCATACAATACACATCCATAATTATTTATGCCAGCAAAGTGTGTTGCACAATGTGCAAAAATATTGAAATGACTTCTGCTCAACACATGCATCAGCCCCTTTTCCAACCAAACCTTTGCAGAGCCAGTAAATAAACGGCAGAGACGTTGCCAGTTCAAACTCACTGCTGCGGTGTGCCCTGAATCATCGCCCAAAGCCTTTGGACCCAGTTGATTTCGCTTGGCATCCCCAGTTGGCCCAGGGTAAACCAACTTAGATGTGGAAAACCATCATTTGTAGCTAATTTTCCTTCAAAAACCATGGGTTTTCTACATCTATGTCAGTTTACCCCAGGGTAATCTCTCGTGTCTCGACCCTGGGTGCAGAGGGCCAACCTTGGCAGACTCAATCATCTGGCGCCCATAAGCCTCATAGGGAGGCTTGGAAGTGTTTCGGAAAATGAGGGACCCCAAGTCATCATCCAAATATTCGCTTTTTTCATGAGGAAACCCATGGTTTGGGGGGTCGCCCCACTGAGTGGACGAGTCCAGGAGCGTCGCAGCAGCTAATTCAGATGGATTTGGACACAAAAATTGGCAAGAATGGACTTGTTCAATAGGGACAATGATGATAAATCATTTCAGGGTAAAGTAACCTATTTTTACTTTTTTATGACAAACTAGGGTATCCATCAAGGAGATGCCGTGCATTGCACCCACAGAAACAAGATAGCAGTAAAATGTGAAGATTTAGAGAATCGTACATAGACCATATCATATCTGAAGGCATGTTGCTGTACTATACAAATGGGCATGCTGATGTGCATCTTGAGTTTGTGCGGGTTCTGTGGAATGCGTCGTGTGTCAAGTCCACATGAATTACATTACGTATCGAACGTACTCCGGATCATGCATGAAATGGCTGCCCAAAAAAGATCCAAGGTTTATGATCATTTTCCATCCCACAGACGCCACGATTTTGCGAGGCATCGCTTCCGTCCACCAAGGTGCCGTGACTGAAGCTGCAATGTCTTGGCAGGGCAAAGCACCCTGCGACATGCCTCGCGGGGAAGTCATGTTGATGTGTTCGAAATTGGTTGGGCGAACACTGTTGTGACAATGATGAAAATAGATATCAGCAAGAACAGCAATAATGATAAAGAGTCACATGTAGAATCGTTATCGGAAAAGAAAAGCAGATTTGATAAGAGTATCGTTTTTGACGATGGTCATAAGAATTACACTATTTATAACAAGCAAAATAGCAATAATGATTCCTTCATGGCAAGCGCCTGTGAAGCCATAGACGGAATTGGCAGAGATCCTGGATGACATAGCTGGGCCCTCATGAATAGATACAATACTGAACTGGGGTTACAGAAAGGGGGTATTTGATCTCAGTGGGAAGGGATTACAACTCTAGGTTTGGATAGAACCCGTCTACAGCTGACCTCACTGATTCGGTTGCAGCGAGCGTTGCACTGTGCATCCAAGGCAACGCGGGAGGAACTAAAAGAGATATGGCGTGGACTGAAGATTGTGGGAGAACCTCAATTTCTCCAGTTTGATCATCATGTTACCCATTTGTTCATATCTTGAATGGCGTAAATTTCCCAGTCCAAACCCCACATGTCAACCACTCTTGGAGTTTCAACAACGGCACGGTGCAGTTCTGCCAGTCTTGAGAGCCAGCTGTCGACCATCCAACACCGCCCGAAGTTGAGGATCTCCTGCAACTCCAGATGCGGATCATCAGCGCCATCGCTGTTTATATCTGACATATCTAGTCTATACATATTAAATGTATATACTGAAAATATAATAACTATATATATATATACCAAGTATACTATCTTCGCTAGTATTCTCCTTAATGAATAGTCAAAGTAATCATGGTGAACTCTGTGAACTCCCCATTTTGCTGGCCCCGGGCGCTCCTCCCGAGGCAGCCACCTGCTTGAGCTCCTTCTTGGCCTTGGCACGTGCTGTGAGCAACTCCTCCAAGACCATGGGAACCAGACCTGCACACGGAGGGGGCAACAAAAGTGCTGTTTTAGAAGATTTATCAGCCAACAAATCTGCATATGTGTAGACACATCTGTATATTATATATATATATACATCTAATCATAGACAATTCATACAATGTATATAGTGCATATATATATATACATACATGTCTCTACAGTGTGTACCTACAATATAATGTACATGTCTGCTATATGTTGGATGTAGATGAATGTCTGCACATGAATTTGTTGTAAGGAATTGCGGATTATGTTGTGGCCGTGTGGCCACAGAGGAGCGAGGTGGATTGGGAACCCTGGATGATGCAAACCAAACTTACAAAGTTCCACATCAAGCGACATCTGCCTAGGTATCACGCAAATCCCATTCCAGAGACGTGTCACTTCTTCTCTCTGGCTGGCTGGGTTGTGTGTGTGTGTGTTTCCTTTCCCATGGATCAATATGAGCTGGATGAACAGAATGGCTGGTGGAAAGGCACCGTATTTTCGTCCCAAGAACGTTCAGTAAATCACAAACCTTGGATTACATACATCTCAACCACTTCAAAATTGACAGCACAATCCTCTATGAACTTTCCAAAATTCTCAGCTATGATGCGAGTTGCTTTCACTTCTGGAGACCCAAATTCACACCAAAAATGATGGTTCTATATTTAAGGGACCAAATCTCTTACCAATCACCATGGATGGCTTGAAACGCAACAGGCTCGGGCAACCTCAGCTGCTACCATCTGGGTCAATACAAAACTAGAGTACCCCATTCGATGCAACGGTTTAGAAAAGTAGGTCCCATTTCTTCATGGCCATAATTCCCATCAGATTTGACATAAATTGATGCTGGATCCCCCATATCTGGAAATATCTCATCATATCTCATTCAATATCCACATTTTGTCCTCATGTTTGCTGCTTAAATTCCTTGTTTTTTCCAACAATCCCAGTATTTCCCCATAGCTCCATAGACATCCATTTGTGAATGTATAAATATGTGTATATTTATATATATAAAGTAACCCCAAGAATAAAGAGGTAGTTCATGACTATTTTATCAGGATTTCACGATTCTATCTTTTGGGGGTTGCTCTATACGTATATACCAATATATCCTACATATGTATATTTAAAACATATATATTATACATGTATTTACAGTATACATATACTATTATATACGTGTATATATATATAATCCTATATGTGTATATATCCTATATACATCTCCTATATACATGTCCCATAGCATCATTGGCTACCCCATTTTAACGGTAACAACGGCAACCCCCGAAACAGAAAACGACGGTGACCTCGGCGGATCTTTGAGGTGACGAAGCGATGTCCCAAGGTTGGCACCTCCTGCTTTCCAGTGGTACCCCAATCGTTGGATGGTTTTTATCATGGAAAATCCCAAAAACAAAGAGATGATTTTTGGGGGTAGCCCTATATTTTAGGAAACCTCCATATGTAAATATGTATGTTTTAGATGAGTGTATAGCTTTGTGTGTGTAGTACTTTTGCCACCATGCACTTTTGCCATCAATATGTTTTTATGTATGTACTCATTCTGGAGTAGAGCAGGGTAATCACAAGAATGTTCCGATGTTAGTGGGGATGTACATGAAATGTCCTTGGGGGGTCCCATAGATTTTCCCTTCCAATTCTGGGATAGAAGCAACAAAAATGGATGGATCAACTCTTCAACTATTGCAAATGGGGATTCAACACCGACAAGAGTGGGAACGTCTTCTGCCCAATGGACTCAAATCCTAATGGAAATGTTGGCCAGGAAGTGAGTCAATGGCCAAGAAAATCGGATGCCACAGTCCAACATGCAAGCAACATGCCTTGTTCTCCTGAAAAGTCTGTCCACAGATCAAAACATTTCTGAAGTTCAGCAGAAAAAAAAAGTATTCCCCTCCTCTGTCGTAGCAGCATCCTCACCCTGAGCAGTGAGGTTGGATATCCTACCTGATCTGGGCCTTGCAAGGATGTCCAAAATTTGGACCCATCGAGGGTCATCCAGAAAGAGAAAAAGATTATCACTTAGATAAATGATGCACATTTCCCATGCTACAAAGCCAGGAGGAAGGACACTCCACATGTGATTTACACACCCTTGATGCAAGACCTTCTGCCCCAGTTTGGCCTGCGCTGGTGGAGGGTGAGATGCTGAACGCAAGAGTGTGCTGTAGCACAGATTATGCTTCCTTGGTTTCGGGGTGCTGGCATCACACATTCCCAACACATTTCCCAATGGCAGATTCTCCCCCATATGGTCCTTTCCCAAATGGATTTGTCTGAACATAGGATACCCCATTCCATCCCATTGTTCAGTGGCCACAAATTGAAGGTAAATCTCCCCTTCAAGGACAAACACTGCCCAAAATCGGTATCTCACATCATTTTCCGTCGTACAAATCCCTCACTTGTGCACCCATAATTGAACTTTTCCCACATCCCATGCATGTCAAGCAACTGCATGATGGAAGGATACAAGGAGGCAAAGTCCAAGGTGACCACAGGCTCGTCATAGAAGCCCGTGACAGGTTCCAGGACAGCCGCACCCTGACGAAAAGGGCGGTTGCCATCCATTCTCCCTGGAAGCCATGGAAAAGACTTACAATCTGCGCCTCATAAGTGTTGCCACCTTCTTCCAGAGAGCTGCTATTTCGCGATTGTGGTGGCAGCACATAGCCGAAAGCTCGTGCCTTTGGAAGCGAAGGTCATCATGCTACAGTAACTGGCCCCATAACCCAGGTACTACGAGGGCTTGGAACTACGAACTGGGCATCAACTAGACATGGATAGGGATAACACTGGACCCATCATTGTAGCATGCGGTCCTGAGTCATGCAGCAGAATAATATTATGTTTGCTTCTCTTGAAGGGATTGCCTAAAACCAGTACCAGAAGCCTCACAGTCACTGGTCAAATCGTTGTACTGTGAGACAATTTCGTATCACTCTTCCTTCAAATCGTTTTTCTGGCATTGCTGCAGCATCCTCCAATCCCTTCCAGCCTTCCGCAAGATCATGGAGACAACTTTCACACTTTGGCCTCCAGCGGATAAAAAAAACCTGCGAGTGGAATTGTATGGAAATGGATGGAAATGGTGCACATGGCACCCTCCTCTAAGAAGTAGCTTGAAATGGCACCAGAAGTGGCTGTACCGCATCAATCGGCTCAAAATCATTTGACTCTAAACCATCCTCAATGATGGTTTCCGGCGTTAGGTTTTCCACATTTGTCACACAATGCGTATCCCATTCCATGCAATGGAGACGTGTATATATCATCATGCTCCCCTCAAACTATCTTGTTGGCAAATCCCCCACTTAGCCCCAATCCAGATATCATGATATTGCTTAGAAATATTCCGAGCAAAAGTCCATTTGATATCGGATATGTCAAACAATATCCCTCATTGGCGTTGTATCAAATTATCTTGATTCCTCTGAAAATAGGATCAACTCCCAAATTGGATGGTTGATCATCATCTTCCGTCTCAAAATGCCAATAATTGGGAGTGTCTCCCATTTTCAAACACCTCAAAATTGAATATGTATGGTTAGAAAAAATATGTGTATGTATATGTATATATATATATATATCCCCATCAATATCCCATTAAACCACCATGTTTAATCCTTAAACCTTCATGTTTGATGGTTAAATCCCTTCCTTGGTTTCCGTATCCTCCAGCATTTTCGGGTGACCTCAAGCCCTAGATTTCACCGGCCGATGACCCGTGCCTTTGTTCAGCAGGTACTCCATGGGCACTCCCGTGACGCGCGCCATCTCCACATATCGAAAGAGACAGTGCTGGTTGTGAAAGAGTCGCATCGCTAGACCTGGAGGATTGACGGGAATAACCATAGGAACAGGCTATAGCCGCTATAGCTATAGCCAGATTGGATTGGGGGGAGTTGGGGGAGAACAGGGCTTTCGCTAGATTGGATTTTCTTAGAGTTAGATTGGCTAGGAGAAATTTTCCCAAAAATCTGTGAGCTTGGAAACCTACATTTAGGGAATGAAAACGGTGGTTTCCCGCTTTTTCCGTACCCAAGTCATTGGTTGGTTGTGATGTAGACAACCAACAAACATGTGGGACTATTTCAGTATAGCAACCCCAAAAACAAGTGAACGGCAAAGTGTGGTAGATTCTGCCGAAAACCAGGACTTTTCCTACATTTATCGACAAAACGGTGGATTTACTATGGTTCACCATAGGGTCATATTGTAACTCTAAATGGAGGTTAACTATTGTCAACCAACTAAAATGAAGGGAGATATTACGAGTGAACCATAGTGGAAAGGCCTTCCAACTGCCGCAAGCAACATAGTGCCGGCCTGCATCGCGTTGCGCCATCTGTGCCAAGACTGGAGGATCCTCTGCACTGAGCCGTTCCAAATCACTTCCGCCCAACTCGAGCCTGTCAGGACTCCGGAAAAAGCCTGCATTCTTTGGGGGCAGGAGCTTCACATCAAAGTTGAGGATGTTGATATTAAGATGAAAAGCTACTTCGGGGTGCAAAGAGGCGGACACACCTCGAATTCTCCAAACCAAGTCCTTTCTCCAAGAAATGCACCTTTTTGGAGGTGCCATATCCTACCTTTTCGAGGGGAATCCTGTGGCCCTTCACCAAGAGCAGAGGATTCGCCTCGACTCTCCGAGGAAGTGTAGGACCAAAGCCGAAAGTGTGTATGAACCTCGATCCACAAACCATTGACATCACGACAAAATCGAAGCGTTTGGAGGATGGGGAGCGCAGGGGGAGGAGAAGAGATTCCGGGATTCAGATTCATGTCCGATCTGAAATTAATGGATATCTGCTAGCATCAAAAACGTCGTACATGCAAGTTGGAAGAAAAGAGAAAAAACATTAAAATCCCTCTGTTTGGTCACTCATCCACCGGCAACAATGACCAAGCTGCAGTTTCAAGTTTCAGATAAGTTGCTTAGCTTGTGTTCCCGCTCTGTGACAGTCAGCACATCGAAGAGTAGCCTCCCATCAACGTTGATGTTTTTCGTCTCGTGTTTGCCTGGCAAGAAGGAAAAGCAACTCAGACTACTTGGAGCTCATTCCAGTTGGAAAATAAATGGTTGATAACTCTAGCTGGATCAGTCTGAAACTCCAAAATGGTTGTTTCAATGGGAAAATGATGAACAACCATCAAATTCAGGCGTACCCTAGTTTCAGACAAACCCAGCTAGTGAGTCCCCTGACCAAGTCTCAACCCCACTTTTGTTGACAGTTACTGACTGGGTCAAATTGCAAGACCCAACTATTGCAATTTCCAAACCAATCGGATAAGGCATTTTGGGACCACTAAACTTTGGATTTGCCTGAAGTTGTTTGGGAACAACCACAAATCCCCTGGGGTTGAGACCTAATTTTCCCAATAAAAAGTGCTCTAAATTGGGATTCCATGCCATTCCCCCCCCCACACCCGTTGGACCTTGCTGACGTGTCTCAAAGGTGGCATTCTTCACCCGGGAAGGGATCTCATTAACACGGCCCAGCGAAAGTCCTCCTTTGGCTCCTGCCACGTGAATCCCATTCCCCAATCAAAACATTCGGGATTTCACCAACAAAAAATTGGTGTAATCGACAAAAATGCAACCATATACCAAATATATACAGTATATATACAGTATATATATATATATATACAGTATAATATATATATATATATGCAGTATTATATATATATCCACTCATGCTTCGGCCCTTTTCACCATCCCTTGCGTTGCTTGTTCAACAGTTTGGTGGGCCCTGTTGACTCCACTGCTGATTCTGCTATTGTAGTGCCTGAGCTCCACATTGCCAGAGATGCAGTAATGTCTTCAGAAGGCCCTCCAAATTGATAGCTTTCCAAGTGCAATAGGGCTGGGAAGCCTGCGGGGAGGGTGCACTTGAGGGTTTCATGGCAACAGCAATCGTCGATACTGGTCATCCACTCATGCTTCGGCCCTTTTCACCATCCCTTGCGTTGCTTGTTCAACAGTTTGGTGGGCCCTGTTGACTCCACTGCTGATTCTGCTATTGTAGTGNATCCACTCATGCTTCGGCCCTTTTCACCATCCCTTGCGTTGCTTGTTCAACAGTTTGGTGGGCCCTGTTGACTCCACTGCTGATTCTGCTATTGTAGTGCCTGAGCTCCACATTGCCAGAGATGCAGTAATGTCTTCAGAAGGCCCTCCAAATTGATAGCTTTCCANTTGACTCCACTGCTGATTCTGCTATTGTAGTGCCTGAGCTCCACATTGCCAGAGATGCAGTAATGTCTTCAGAAGGCCCTCCAAATTGATAGCTTTCCACTCTTCCCACCGTTTGACATCCGTTTGTCTCTTTTACACTTGGAATAAAGTATGCCATGCTCGTACAGGTATTTGAGCTCTCACATAGGTGTCAGCTTGCTGCACCACATCCAGAAAAGAACCAGCTATCGATAAAACCAGGTCTTTGGATTCCGGCGGCACTTTGCGCAGGTACAAAAGAGCTGACATCTCTTGGACATATATCTCCATCATACGGCGATTAGCCCATCGGCCACGGCGTTGAAGAAGATCGCCATTTTCCAAACATTGGATAAGCCAGGTTGCTGCTCCAGCTCTAATGCTGGCTAGTTCCAGGGGCCTCGCACCATTGTAAGAGGTCAAGGGCAGCTTGAGCGCTTGCAAAACGCTTTTGAACCTCGATCTCAGTGTTGCGCCACTTAGCGGCCACAATTTCTGATGTGGCTTAAGTGGCCCCAGAAACATCTCGACAACCCTCAGCATGTCTGGCATGTCTATCTTGGCAGATTGGTGACGCGCCACAGTGTAGCGTGTCTTCGGGTCGTGGATTGCTAAGAGTCCAAATGGGACCGGCTGATCCCCATCACTTGGTAAAAGCAAATCACCACGTGTGGCTGCTAGGAGCTCTCCTGGCCTCAAAAGCCCAGCCCACATCAGCGCCACGCATCCCGAAAAATGGGTCCAGCCCCACAGAATACCAGTTGTAATGACAGCTAATGCCACTGAACCTGGCATTGCAGAATGATGAGTACTCGGCTCATGTCTATTCCAGCTGAAACCAAAATCCCACGCACCTTGCAGCAATCGCCGTACAGCCGGCTTCCAGTTTGTAATGGCGTTTATCGTCTCAGCATACTTCGCATAGCTCTTGCCCGCATGGTATAGCTCTCGGCCATATCTCTCCAAAACCAGGTTAATATCATCGATATATTTCCCATGTTCAGCAAGCATCGCCATCATATCAATTCCCTCATCCAGAGACCATAACAGGAATTCATCCAAAAGCTTAGCTCTCTTCTGTTGAGTTGCAGGCAAAACAGGCCTACCTGAAGGTACAGGCGGGCGCGCCAGTCGCTGAGCTGCCTTCGCTCGTTCTCCAGAGGTTCTCGGAAAGATCGGCATGGCTATGGCGCCCCGAGCAAAGCAGGCAGACCAAACCACGAAAATCCACAGCAACCTAGGATAGGGGGCCGAGCGACGCAGCAGCAACCCCCAGCCAGCAGCAATCCAGATAGCAAAGGAGAGAGGGACGACGAGAAAATCCAAGGCCAATTGGAGAGAGAGATGACGAAGCCAGATGCAGGGCAAAAGGCAAAGCAATTGGAATGCGAAGAGAGACAGAGAAAATCCAACGACAGGGCCTTCGCCCGGAAATCCAAGGCTGGAGTCAAATGAATATTGGACCTCAGCAAAACCTCTCCTCTCTGAACTTGAAAGTGATGTCTGTCTGTAGATGCTTCTGTCAGACAGATACAGGACCCCTGGGCCCATCAACCGCAGAATAAATCTCACCCACAGAGACGCCCAACGCTTGGTCTTTGGAAGTTCTGAAAGCACGTAAACCTCATTGTCAGTCCATGTTGAAAGATCTAAGCTCCCATAGACTGGTCGGAGCTCTGTGTCTCTTGTGGGGTCATCTGCAGGATTCCATCTGGTTGGTACAAAAGGCAGGGTCATGTATATCGAAGCTGCAACGCTTGTGGCTCCTACCCGCCGTAAAATCGCTGACAATGCCCTGGAAGAAGATCTGCCCTTTGATGCAGCTCCTCGAACCACAAAACTGTCAACTAAAGCAACTGCCCTTGTAGGCTTCCTACACCGCGCCAAAAAATTGACCAGGCGAAGAATTGAAGCTTCTTCCAGAATGTTGATGTGGCTTTGCTTCTTGAAGGTCCATGAGCTATGAACCCTCCACGAAGATGACAGTGCTGTCTCATTCACCAGCTGATTCTCCAATCCTCCCACATCAATGGAAAGAGCATCAAAGTGTCGCTGCTTCACTTCCTCAATCGCCTGAGCAAAACAATCAGCTAGGGCAGACACCAACGCCGGCACATAGGTGGCTGAAGCTTTTGTGAAAGCACCTTCAATTCGAACATGAAGACCAGTGCATTTGCATCTTAAGGCCAACCGCGCAATGCTTGCATTGACACTCAAGAAACGGAAAGGCTTCAGGTGAATAGAGCCAAAGCGGCAGGAGTCACATCTGACTTCCTCCGCACAAGGCAGCTTTTTCACTGTCTTCCAACCAGGCAGATGTTTGAGGTAGGAGCTGTACGTAGTCTCCATGATTCCTGCCGCATCATTTGCCGCAGCTGTATACATAAGCTGAGCTCCTCTCTGACCCAAAGTGTTGCCCAACTTGGTCTGAGGGTCATTCACATCAAAGCCAAAGGGGCACTCAACACTCCTCAACCTAGGCTTTCGCATGATGGAGAAAGTGGTGCAGGGCGGAGATATCATGAAGGACTTGAGCTTTTTCTCAGCCAAGAGGTAGGTGAGCCACTGCATGACGTGTGAGAAGCGCAGGTCATACTCAGGCGAAATGCCAATATCAAGTGGAGGTCCGACTTTGAAGCCACGCTCAAGCAGCTCTTTGCTAACCAAACTGGCCCCTGAAAAAACCTCAATAAAATCGAAGTCATACGCCATTGGCCGCTCAGGACCTCCGCTGGACTTGCCCTCGAGCTTCTCCTCATCAAAAAAGCCACTGTTTCGTAGGACTACCTCCGCTGGTGATAGGATTCTGGTATAACTGCCTTTGCAACGGCAGCTTTTCCAAAGAGCTGCTGTAATTCTTGCTGGCACACTCGCCACACAGATGGCACCTTTGGTATTTGAAGCGTCAGTTGAGAAGATACCATCATAGTATTCTGCACTCAAGTCAGAAACAGCGAGGGGCATCAGCACCGCCAACAGGACCAATTCATTTGCAACTGAACGAGGAAGCCCAATGACCTTAGGATTGTTCTGGTCAAGGTCATTCTGATTCACCAGGTGGTAACACTTTGAAAGCAATGACATCATAGGCCGGCGGTACGATAAGATCGAAACCCAACCACCGACCAAGCAGAGATGAAGAGCATCAGTTGTATGGCTAAGTCCACAAAGCACCAAAGTCAGAAAGGAAAGAGCAATCCTTTTTTCTGCAGGTGCACCAACTGTGCACAGGCCCCGCCGCAGTGCCTCTTCGCTCGAATTGACAAAAGCACCAACCAACTTGCCTGTATTTTGCCCTGTCACATCCTTTGATGGGGAGCCCAGAAGCTCTGCATCTCTATAGGCCTGCTGACTGACCCTATAGCACCGAGCAGCTTCACTTGCATCATTCGAAACCTCCCTCTTCTCAACACTGGCAGCAAAGTAATCATCAATGACCAAACCCTGCAACGAAGAAGGGGAGCGAAGACAACGAGAGGCAATCAAACGACTTTCCTCTGAAAGAAGTCCATAGTTTTGAAGCCATTGCTCATGAGCTGCAGTCGCTATCTCCACACCTGCATGATCACCTTGCAGTACGGATCCAAAGCAGACCCAGAGATGATCTTTGGGGAGACACTCAGGTGTCGCACATTCCCCTGGGTGCACTGCAAAAGAGTGCAAATCATCGCCTCGAGCTTCCCGGCCAGACCTCTTTGACATCGCCGCCTGAAGAATATAAGCTGAGTATGCAGAGGTATCCAAAACCAAATCACGGTGAATTGGAGGCCCCACCGCATTTGTCGACGCCCGGGCTGGCGTAGCCCACAGCTGGTGGTAGTAATCCTTTCTGTCAGTGATCACAACTACCACCTTCTCAGACGGCAAACTAACCTGCAAATCCATAATGTCTGGACCTGCAGGAAGGTTTCTGCTGGGGCCTGGGACACGACATTCAAAAGAGTTCTGCCCACGCCGATCTCCAATTTGTCTGTCGTACTCAGGGCTTTTATAGCAGTTGAAAACCTTCACCAAAGAGCCTGCTGGCCTGTACCCATCATGCAGTCTGAGCAAGTTGTTTGAGTCCCAGAGATGTGCCAACTTCGCCACTTCCAAAGGAGAGTCCCTAGTCTTGGGATGGATGCCAACATCTAACCCAGCCAGCAAGCTGCGGGGTTCACGGTATGCAAGCACCAAATCATCTGAAAGCAAACCTGTTACGTCCCAATGACCGCTCCCAAAAAGACGGAGCCTATCTGCATTCAAATCTTTGAAAGGAGTCAATTCCGGCAGGGTTGGATCTACCTTCTGTATTTCAACCCCGGGATATCCCTTCTCATAGTTGCAAGAGGCCCCTCCATGTGCAGTCATCAGGTTTGATAGCTCACCAAGTCGTGCAATCAATTCAGGATGTTTGCGGCCTGACTTTGATAAAGGAAAACTCTCCGCCAAGCCATCCGACCTGATCAAAGAAGCCAAACGTCTGTAAAGAGCAAGGTGTTCAGAGTTAGGCTCCCTCCTCAGTTCATCATCGCCGATCCACCTCCCATCGTAGAACCAAAAATTCAGTGCCATGCAAATGGTGTGAATAGCTCTATGAAGGTGTATCAGCTTTCTACGCTTTGAGGACAAACCTGAGGGCATCCTATCAAACTGTCTTGAAGCCAGCAAAGGGATAGGGAAAAAGGTCGGTGTCGAAGGCCCACGAAATGAACACCTCCGATGCAAGGTAATGGTCTTGCTCAAAAACGCAGAAAAAGGAGACCGTGACTTCAACACCAGAGGTACAAGCATAGCACACCACTTCGGATACGACATCAACATTGTACCAGATATCTTGTCAGGCTTCTGCGCTGTTGTAACATTAACATCAGGCTTAGCACCCACATTGCCTTCGGCAGCACAAGAATTTTGCTCAAAATGTGCCTGAGGAGATCCTCGGCCGGACAGAAAGGGGCCGCCTCTATCGAATTCTTTGCAGCCAACTTCAGAAGTCATGGGAACATTGGTCAAGGGCTGTCTGCCCCTGCCTTTGGCTTCTTTGGGAACCTTGGCTTTCTCTTCGGGCTTGCATCTGATGGTGCCTCCTGAGATGAGGCTGGCTGCTGCTTTGCAGGTGGAGCCGCTGGAGATTTCTTGACTTCTGCTTTTCGGGTTGAAAGAACCTCCAACTCCTTCATGTATGAAAGTGCCACTGCTGCCCAAGTTGGAGGCACCAACGGGGCGAATGGCTTCCCCGCTGCAGCTGGGTCATCCGTTCTGAGAAGAGTTGTTGTGGCGGGTCCTCCATCAGTGATATCAGGTAGGCAATCCCCCAACCTCCATCCAGCGCAGATTGTTCCAGGGCTGCAGTCAAAAGAGCCATGTACTCCTTCGTGGCGTAGAAGTCCTCCTGCGCTGCTGCATCCATTGCATGGGCTAGGATCCACATTATCATCCCAGTTTCTCGGCAATGTCTGTAGCCGCCATACCTCTCCAGGTAGCTGGTCAGAGAGATGTCTGCCTGAGCAAGCTCCTCTGGCGTCTTTGGCACACTGCGTGCCGGATTCATCCTCTTGTAAAGTTGTTGCTGGACCTGCAGAAAGTAAGTTGACGTCCTGGCCGCCAGCTCGCTTTGCATGCGCTCTCTTCGCGCAACGCCTTTGGTATTGAGGCTGAGGTTTGAGGAGCTCGATGCTGACAGGTCGGCCATGGCATCTCCTCCTGTTAGGTGGGCCACCAACTGTGTCAGCGCCACGCTTTGCTGGGAGAGTACATCCACCATCTGCTCTCTGCCACCAACAGGGCCTCCTTGAATAGGCGCAGTGGGAGGAGCCACATCGGTCACATCTTGAGGAGAAGTGGCCTTTGTTCTGGGTGGTGGACCCACAAGTCTTGCTGCAGTCTTGGGGAGGGTACCACTTGTAGCCCCAGCCGACAAAGAAGGCATAGCTGTCGTCAGAGGCCCATTGGCATGCTCTAATGCATGACTTGCAGTACCAGCTGATGTCACTCCTCCTTGCACCAGGGTGTTTTGTTGCACCACTACAGCCTGCAATTGTTGCTGCATCGTTGCAAGCTGACTTGCCAGAGTTGCCAAAGTGGTCCTGGCTGCTTTCTTCGGTGTTGCCGCTCGCTTTGCTGTGGAAGGCATCGGTGGAACTTCCTGCTCCTCTCGAGCAGAATAAAAATTCAGACGCTCATGGGCCACAGCATCTATCCACTCAAAAACGAATGGAAGCACAGGCACTAGCTTGGGGAGCGCGTTGGGCTCCTCGGCAAAATAGGGAACTATATCTTCTGACATGTCGGTCACAATGTCATACTCACGCATATCATTCAAGACAGAGTCCTCAAGATCTACTGCCAAAAACGTTGTAGAAGATTGAAGATCGATCACTCCACTTCCGATCTCCTCCTCCACCATCAATTGAGCTGTGAATTCTCTTGACGGCCCAATGACACTTGGCTCGTCATTAAGCATTGCATCCAAAAGGAGATTGGTGGAGAGGACCTTATCGGGAACTGCATACAAGGTCCCTCCAGGACGTGTGAGAAGAGGCAATGCAAAGATCTGAGCCCCCTCACGTCCCTCTTCTAAAAACTGTGCCGGCACCTTCCAAATCAAAAGGGAAGGATCGCCATCTTTTGCATATTTCACCACGGACTTATCCATCGCTCAAGCCTCGGCACTGGAGATCCGGCTCCTGCACAGAAAATTGTGAGCTCGGTCAGGGATCTGAAGCCCTTCCACACACAATCTGGCTCAACCGAAATTGCAATCTCCAAGCACTTCTTGCTTGTAACTCGCCTGTTGATGGCAGGGGTGTGGCGATAGAGGATGATCCAGTGCAGGAAGTCTGAGGACTCAGGTTCTGGCTCACTGGGGTCCCTGCTGAAATCTGTGTCAGTCACAAGCGACACGTGAGCCCAAAAACCTTGCTGGAAGGCCGAACTGGCTCTGTCCAAGATGGACTGAGGAGGACCTGGAAGTGCTCGTGCAGCCTGTCTCACACACTCCTCAGGGATCGTTGGAGGCCCGTCCTCAATCCCGTGAAAACGCAAAAGAGTCTGCAATGCCAGGAACTCCTGTGGTGGAAGAGGAGTGAATTGATCGTCAACTAGAACCCAGTCGCCGAACTGCCCAGGTTTCAAGAGATCGGCCAATGATTCGGCCAGGTCAACAATTTGGCCTTGGAGCTTGTCGGCCTGTTTTGAAAGCGCTTCAAGCTGAATCTTCAGGCCGTTACTCATTCACTAGCCAAATAGGCCTTCAACTTTGACCTGACTCTCAAACCTGATGGAGGCCTGTGAGCGGCAGGAGGTTGGAACTGAGGCGGAGGAATGCCAGTGCCAGGGGAATGAAGGAGGTTGAAGAAAATCCAGATGGTCCCCAGGGTCAGAAGGATGCCTGTGAAAAATCCAAGAGTAAATCCAAGTCCAATGAAAGGCACCCCAGACGGACCGCAATGCACAGGACAGCTCAGACCCCACGAAACCTCCCTCAGCAACCCGGCACCCGTGGCAAGCCTATCCAACCAACTCACCATTCATGCACTTGAGGGTTTCATGGCAACAGCAATCGTCGATACTGGTCATACATACATATATACATTTATATATTATGTATGTGTATAATAATTGAATATGGATCCAATCCCATCTCTCAAACACTGAGGGGTTTGAAGTGAGACCCCTTTTTGGGGGAATCCAATGCTACAGACTGTTGGATCTCAACGATGCCTTGCGAAGGTCAGACTGCGAGAAAAACCGAAGGGAACGAATCAGTAAATAATGCCTGCAGCCAGGATTGCCGCACAATCTTGAGCCCCTTTCCATCTCATGGCTTTCTGTTGTTTTCCCCATCACACTGGTCATTTTGGGAGTTCCTCCAGAAATCGGAAGCTCCTCGCTTTGCACCGATCTTCAGTGCAGCAGCGCGGGTGATTGCCGAGTTCAAGTGGCTGTTCAAAAGGTCGTAGCCCAAGATGATGTCCTTAGAGGAAGCCAGTTTGGACTCACCGGTGTTTTTTTTTTCGCTCACTTCCATTCCCTTTCAAAAGACATAGAAATCTATACTGAACCACGACCGCATTGCTTTGCCGCGAGTCTGGGTCAACCTCGAGAATGAAGTCTTTCAGCTTTTCAAGGAGAGTGGCCTGTCGAACAGGTAGCTGCTGGTCTCACCATCAGTTCACCCTGGAAGCCTGGTCCAATGGTCTCACCATGTCCCAGTTCGGTGGCTCCCATGACTGTGCGGATACTGGGTCATGACCGGCACCTCAGAGTCCACCACATGCATGGTGCTGGAGGCAAAGCCCTGCTTGCCTGCCAGAATCATCGGGGACCACAGATGTTGGTCCTCTTTGAATATTGAACCTTTCAATCTTTGAGAAAACCAATGAAAAACCATATGCATATCTAAATCATGGCGAATCTCAGATTCCCTGCAAATTCAAGTTACTTGTTCGATGTATTTTCCCATGTTGATCTATGTTAAGCAAGACAAAACCAATTTGCCCACAAACTCTGGGTAGAGCAGAAGTGGGCCTGCAACACTCCAATGATAAAAGGGATTGTAGCTGGCACGATCATGATCCTCATGTAGTGTACCAGCACCTTTTTCCAGCCTTCATGGCACTTCTACTCTATCCCACACGAAGACATATCTTTGTCCAGAACCCGGGGGGATGCCCTATTGATTGCCATCTTGGTGGGAAAATGATGCTTTACACCATTGGATTTTGCTGTGCCCAATTTTTGGGGAACATGACAAATATGACAAACCCATATAGAGATGCATTGCTCAAGTTGGCGAATTCCTTCTGCAAAGACACATCTTTCACTGCCTAGGATGCCCCGGGCCTCCAACGGCCCATGCCACTGAATGCTCCTCTTCCTTTCCATGGGTTCGAAGTACGCATGCACCGGCGCAAACGCGACCTGGCAAAGGCTGAGAACACGACCAATCTTGCCATCCACAGAACTCTAATATGCCGGAATTCCAATTTCCCATTGCTGCCCTCATGTGTGCTACACTCATGGCTTGACACAAGAAAAAACCTGCAACTGTTTCTTCGGCATCGCCTTCGGTACCCACCGTGCGAAGATGAAGCGACAGCATCCGCAATGGGGCCAGCTGCAGCCAGGGCCCCTCTGCGGTATGGCCCAACAAGCAGCTGTAGTGGGCGTCAGCCTAGCAGTTTTGCTGCGAACTTGGGCCATGGCAAAGATTTTTAGAGGAATCGGAATAGGGTACCGCCTACCCATTTCCAAATCTCTATCTGCGATATCTCAGGGATTCACCAGGAAAACTCACTCCAAATCCCCATGGTTTGGACTTGCCACCTCGAGTTGCGCACGGCTGGTGCGAGGGCAACCACTGCTTGGCCGAACACGAAAACGACCCTTGGGTGCCTGGCAGTGGTGTCTTTCGGCTTGGCTTCAGAATGGAAGTACCTAGCAATGGACCAAATTTGGAGATTGTTTTTACTAATATCATCCAAATTTGGTCCATTAATATTTGTCCATTGTACATCTACAGCAATATGATCCTAACTAAACCAATCAGTTTCACGAAACTGGACCAATCCAACGTTCTAAGGAACTCTCGGCCTCCAGCCATCCACCACCAGCAGCTGCCACATCCACCAGGAAGCGTTCCTTGATGTTCACGACCTCAAAAGCCTGGAGCATCAAAATGGCGGGGATGATGATCAACCACTACTTGAAAGTGACCCAACAGTCACCCGGGT
>BGPT01000509.1:315021-317521 GCA_003297045.1 Symbiodinium sp. clade C Y103 | reverse complement strand
CAATCAATACCCATTGTGGTGAGTAAATATCCCCATTGAAGTAGCGATATTCTATGTGTATTTCTCTCTTTTGCATCATGGTCTAGGCCATCGGCAAGAAATTCGACATCACGAGAGCGGCCTGACGACTGAGCGGCACGGCCTTGGCCCGTTTCCACTTGCACGCTTGTTCCTGTCAATTTGCCACGACATTGGTCGATAACCCTCATCCAACATGCATGGCATGGCATGGCATGGCATGGCATGGCATGGCATGGCATTGCATTGCATTGCATTGCATTGCATTGCATTGCATTGCATTGCATTGCTCTTATTGCATTACATTACATTACATTACATTACATTACATTACATTACATTACATTACATTACATTACATTACATTACATTACATACCTACTTGCTTACATTACATCACATCACATCACATCACATCACATCACATTACATGACATGACATGACATGACATGACATTACATTACATTACATTTCATACATAACATACATAACATAACATACTATAACATAACAGAAAACAAAACATAAAACATAACCAACATAACAAACATAACATAAAACATAACATAACACATAACATAAAACATAACATAAAACAAAACATAGAATAACATTGCATTGCATTGCATTGCATACATACATACATATGTATATATATATACACGTATATTAACCTACATATCCATATAGAGGTAGACATGTGGATGTTCACTGGATAGAGACCTAATCCCTAGCTACTGACGCCGACATCAGGACTCTGTGCACAACAAAAACCCAGAAAGACTTAGAAGAAAACCTGAAAGAAACCAGATTGTATATGTGATCTATATATGCTACATATACAGTCTATGCATCTCAATTTTAACATTTTGTCTCGTAATATACATTGGTTCTCATCTGTTGCAGAACATAACAAGGAAAACTGAATTTGTCTTAAAAGGATTTCCCACCACTAAGTCCCACAAAAACTTGGAGCCTCCACACTCCACAGGTCCAAAGACACCGTTTTTTTCTTCCAGTCCTCAATCTGAATCTGCCGGTGCTCTAAATGCTGCCGCAACGGCACAGATGGCACAGCTTTCGGAGGAGTTTCTGGAGCCACCTGAGAGGCGCAGCAATGAATTCTTGAACCAGTTCCATTTGCAAGGATTCAAAATCCAAAAGACGTCAGAAATTTTGCACGATTGGTTTCAAATGTTTCAACTAACTAATGCTTGGAAAATCATTTTCCAAACAAATCCGCATAACTTGCTGCGCACGGCATTTTCCCACCTTGGTTGCAGGACTGCTGTGTTCACACTTCGAGCGCTTTGCTGGCTGCTCAAAAGCGAAGGCCTCCAACTGCACTTCTGCCTGTCCAGGATCTAACTGCCATTACAAGACATACGCAACATGTACCCGAGTTCAAATTTAAACATTGGGTAAGCACATTCAATCAAGTTAAAACCATTGTAACAAAGATATGAATTCTTCCTGTTTTTCAATTTTCTCCCAGACATGGAGACCAATTGTTGTTGCGAAAATCTGACCATCTCTTACACCTTGCTAAGTAAGACGGTCACTGGAAAATTGTTTGTTGAATTTGCGAACCTGTGCAATCTTTTCGTTCCAGTCCCAAAAAGAATCTCACAGAAACCACAACAAATTTCCGACGAACCAATAGTTGCAGGAATGGCCTTTCGAGGAGGGTTCATGGGTGTGACATCGCTCCTCCGTGGCGCACCCCACTGTGCCTAAATGTGCCTAATCATGGTTGAAACCACTAGCAAAAAGTCACATGTAGACAATTGCATCTCCAAATCTCCTAATTTTCACCGTGTTGACTTTTTGGTCCCACCCTGTAGGTCCTCCGGGGTCTCCGTTGCTGCGGAGTTCCTCCAATTTCCGCTTGCAAAGGAGATGCATCCTGCAATCGTGATTTGACCTTGCAATGTTTTTTTTCCAATATTCTGTGCCAAAAACGGAGCCTCGATCGTCTCCGGGTCAAGATCGATAAAAGTGTTGGCCATGACAAATGCATGAACAAATTTTGTTGACAATGATTTGTTGTGCAACATACGATTGGCAAGGGTTCGGAATTATGCATCCAATTTTTTTAGGCCGGTAAATTTGAATAAACTTTGAATTGTTGTTTTAAACGTACGATATTGTCACGACAATTGCAACGGCGCCGATTGCTTGGTGTATACGCCAACAACAGTTGTTGCCATGGTCATGATAACCAGTTCAATGCCTGTGTTTGTCCACAACATGTTGCACTGCCTGTGTTTGTCCACAACATGTTGCATCATGTTGCATCCTCTAAAACTATTCGAGATTGACATACGGCTGCGGGCTGCGGATCCTCTCTTCTGATTCACGAACTATTTGCATGCCCGCTGCTGAAAACATTAATGCAGCACTTAAACCTTTTCTCCCACTGCTGCACTAGTAAGCCAAAAGGGCTTAGGGGTGAAACAACTGGTAACCATTTAGCCTAGC
>BGPT01000509.1:255558-292650 GCA_003297045.1 Symbiodinium sp. clade C Y103 | reverse complement strand
CAGGCCGGGGCGGAGTGTCACAGATCCCCTTATAGATCGCTCAGCAACCAGAGCTCCCCGCTACCATGAAAACATTAATGCAGCACTTAAACCTTTTCTCCCACTGCTGCACTAGTAAGCCAAAAGGGCTTAGGGGTGAAACAACTGGTAACCATTTAGCCTAGCTCAAGCCCTTAGCTATACACATGGTATGGGACCTCAAATCTAGTCAGCTGCCCGCAATACAAAAATCACCCTGAAAAAGTCACAGCAATCGCACCGAGTCTAGTTCACGGTTCGGCACGTTTCGATTAAAAATGCAAAACAATAAATATACAGTATGTTTCATTGTATTTGACCGTTGTTCAAATTCAGGCAAGTTGGATGGCGGTTGGAAAAAAATATTGACGTTTGAGATGTTGCCATCTCGGATGGCGCAACGGCGAAAATATTATTGGTGCAAGTGTGAAGATAGTACTCAAGCGCTCGCATGCAAAACATACGTGCTGGGACTTGATGTTGTGCCTGAAGTCTTGGCGGAACAGCGTGCATCCGGCCTTGTGAAGAATACGTCACTCAATCTTGGAGCGAAAATGGGTCCAGAACGCGAGCAAAAATCACAGGAAAACTGTTGGAAACGACTGGCCTTTGGGCCCATGTGTAGAAACAACCATTTATGTCAATGTACGGTCAGAACTAGCACTTGAACGCAGGATTCCATCGAATTTTTTCCTCATGCGAAATCCAATCCAAGCACCAATGCTAGACGGGTTGCACGTCAGCAGCGCATTCCCCTTACACAAACAACTACCAGAAGAGCTACACGATGGGAACAGAAACAAATTTAATGCCCTAACAGGCACCCTTTGCAAAAGCGGAGCAGCATCGGGACTAGGGTGCGTTTTCCCAAGTGCTCTCACCAAGAACCATCGCAAGGGAGACTCACGTCCAGAAAAGAAATCATACCCCTGACGCACTGCGGGGCTCGTGACCACTTACAACAAGGTTTGGAGTTGATCAGGAGGATTCGCCATGCAAGTTTTCAACTACACCCAAGCTTCCGAGAAATCTCTGACAGGCAATGAGTCAGGCCGCTGAAAAAGAAGGCCGTGGTCTCCCGGTCAGCCGCTGACGGCCCCCGCTTGTGAGCATCGATCTTCAACAGAATCCGTCAGCGACCTCGCAACCGCAAAGTCAGCAATTGGTTGTGAGTAACCCAGTGTGGCGGGACGCGTTTTCCAACCAATAAAGCAGAGGTGCGCATAAGCCAAGGAGAACTGCGCGCAGGGCCCCCCAAACCCAGTTGAGAATGATGCATCCGGCCAGAAGTCAACTTGAGGTCGTCGATCCAGATGAGCAAGGACACAAACTCACATACAGGAGCGGCCAGCAGGAAGCACGGAGGGTAGAGCAAGCAAATAGATGAAATGTCCACGCCATGGCAGAGAGGCACACGAAGAACGGGAGGGGCTCACAATTGTGCCAAAGACCTGGATCCACCGATCGTCGGTGAAACTTTTCCTTGACTCAAAAGCGTCTGCAAGAACACTTCTCAATTTGTGCGTGTTGCACATGCATGAGATCTTGAAGCAACAACTGAATATACGCTATGTTTCACCCCGCCTCGATAGCTACCTATGGTAGATATCGTGATATCAAAATGAAAAGCTTCACGTGTGCACAGCTATGGCCAATGCCGCGGGGGTCTTCTGGTGAGATGCCACTACTTGCATGACTTCTTTGAAGTCTGGCCGCTGTTTGCACAAAGAAACACTCTAATTTCCTCAAGGTAAATCTGCAGGCCTACATCAAGCTCACTTCTAGCGCTACTGGCTGCAAAGGAACCATCGAAACTTCTGCAGTATTTTCCAGAGAAAATTTCATCCTTCATCTTCACTTTGGGAATCTTCTTCATCTCCATAGTGTAGAACAGCCCAAAGCTCTGGGTCCGAAACTTCTTCCATCCCACTGTTGAGGTATCGCCTATGCAATGCAGACTGGGTTTCAACGTCTTCTGAATCATCATCATCGGATCCACCATATGCCTCTCCACGAAGAAGGGCATCAGCCACATTGTCCACATGGCTGCGTCCAAGACGACTTCCATATGTGTCCACATTTGTACTCATAGCTCTGCTTGAGCTGGCACCAGACTGCAAAGCTCTCATGAAGTCGTATGCTCGTTGTGCATCACGCAAGCTCGTAGGTGCAGTGACACGTCGATAATTGGGAGATTCTTCATCGTCGCTGATGTTTGACATATTTGCAAGGGTATGCCTGGCTGAAACTCTCAAACCCTCATTGTCAGAAAGCAAGGCTGCACGCAGACCCATGAGAATTGCAACTCTCTCTTCATAGAGTCGTCTGCGACCATGATCTGTTGCTGCATCTCTTCGCCTTGTACAACGCCGGAGACACCAATCAACGTAATGTTCTGCTGTGAGCGGTGGAGGCTGTGGTCGCTGTTGTTGTGGGGCTTGAACTTGTTCACTTCTTACGCTTCCTGAAGCAAGAGACTCCACATCATCAACAGTTGGCAAAGCATCCACTTCCATAGCACTCACAGCTTCGGGCTCAGCATCAGGTTCGTCACGTAACCCTTGTGCTTGATTTCCAGATTGGTACCACCTCCAAAGCAAAATGCAAGCAAATCCCAAAAGCAACGTAAAAGCCATAACAGAGAATGAAGGTGTTGGAGAAGTTTGCTGATCATCCATATCGCATCCCTTCAATCCAAGCAGGCCCAAGACGCTTAGAATCGACAGCAAATGCTGCTTCTTGGTCAAAATGTTGCCAGGGTCCTCGCTGCCTTCCAAAGAATTGCTGAAAACATTGAACATCCCAAGCAAAAACATGAGGGATCTGAGACGTCCACATGGCAAACGTTTTGTGCCAACATCAGCTGGGTTGACACATCCTGCAACTGTAGCAAGCTTAACCTGACCAGATCCTATCAAGTCCTGCAACCAAAGAATTCGGCAAGAAAGGTGCCGAACCCTGCCGACTCCTTGTCTCTTGAGGATGCCACGTGCGCCAGAGCTATCCGTATGCAACCAAATTGTCACTTTTCCACCAGTCATCCATGCAAGCAAACGTGATAACAGGATGGCATCGGATGCCCCTGATGAGCATGAGTAAACTTCGGCTTCTGCACTGCTAAGGCTCACCAGTTTTTGTGTTCTTGACGAAGAAAATAGTAGGCATCCACCAGCAAAAATCGCGGCACATGACACCGACCGCCTGGTTGTCCTATCTGAAGCCCAGTCGCTGTCTGTGTATACTTCTAAAATCATCTCATCAACTTCAATGGTGTATGCATGGAAAAGACCTGCATTTCGCCCACGCCATTTCAAAGAAATACACACATGTTCATGCGCTGCTAAGTAGCTGACCAGGTGTTTGAGGACATTCATGCTCTTCACTGTAGGCTGTGTGCTGTATGTAGCAAGGTGTCTCACAACATGTTGACAGTGTGGCAAGTCTGAGGCCAAGTACAAGAGGATCCCAACGCGTGTTCTGAAAGTCTTAGCCAAAGAAGGACTCAACTCACCGGTCGTGTCGATCTGGTCCATGTCAGAGTGCCCGGGCGTCTTCTTTGACTGCAACTTCTGATTCAAACCAAGCAAAGAGCACATCTGCTGGACATGTTTGTGATGCGTTTGTATGGTGAGTCGAGAGTCATGGTGCAAAGTCATGCATCTTTTCAAAAAGTGGATTTCATCTCCAGCTTTCTCCATGACCTGCGTTGAAACCTCATATTTCTGTTTCAAGCACTTGACAAACTTGTCCATCACAAAACTACGGTGGCCAACTACAAGGATGTCGTCAACATGTATCAGGACAAAGCAACTGTTGTCTGCAGATTTGAGAATGCAAGGATAAGGAACATGTGCTGACATCCCAAGTTCTTTCTTCATCAAATCAGTCACATCACGATGCCACAAAAGGCTTCCGTCTCGTTGTCCTGGGAGAACACGTCCAAGACCGCATGCCTGTGTTTCACCATCAGCCAAAACGCAATTGACAATTGTCGGTGTAGTTTGTTTGACAGTCAGGAAGGCATCTTTTACGTCAATACTGACCATGACACAATCTGCATTCTGCTTCATCTCAAGATACATTGCAGGAAGCAACCTTGCCACTATTGAACTGCTGGCTGGGGAAAACAAATCATTTCTCTCAGCATCAAGCCATGCAAATTCACGTGCCACCAGTCTTGAGCGCCTAAGCCATATTGGCTTGTTGTCATGATCCAGTTTCTCTCTCCAGGTGCGCACAAAGCGCGTTGAAAGAATCTTGGAGTCCGCTGGCATACCAGTAGGGTCTGTAAGAACCTGCAAATTGGAGAGTCTTTTGATCTCGATGGAGTCTGCCAATGCATCCAAGCGCTGCAATTCGTTCGCATCAACATTGGGCTCTTCTTTGGAAAACGGGAAGATGAGCTGTTGCATGATGGCATCATCACTGATGTTTTGATCATCATACGAATCATCGTTGTCGAAGTTGAATTCATACTCTTCCAGCTCATCCAACTCGTTTGTACTGAAAGAAACACTGACAGGTTCATCCTCATGCTCATAAAGTGACAAATCTGTACTGGTGACTTGACTCAGCCGTTTTTCAAGTTCTTCATCCAGCTTAGGTGTCTTTGGTGCTTGTTCACTTGCAGCTGAATCATCCACCAGAAAAGTAGACTCAAGCATGGAGAAACCTTTGTCTGCAAAACGCACGCGCTTGTGTGCTTCTTCATCGGCGCAATCTTCATGACGCTTCTGCCCATGATGTTCTGCAGAATCTGCATCCATGGGCTCAACTGGGGCTGCAACATCTCCTGAAACTTCAGAGATGGGTTTGAGGATCTCCCCCGCCTCAGCTGGTGGCTCGGCATCCTCATCTGGATGTTGTCTGGCATAGTTTTGTACATGCACAGCCTCCAAATCAAGCTGAGGTGGAAGAGCAGCTCCAATGCCAAGTGCCACAGGTTTTGACACTCGTTTGTTATGAATCAATTTGTTTCCCATTGCAGCAAGGCCAAATTCCCAAGGGTAATGCTCAATGTCACCAAATCGATTGAGATTGAAAGGGACAGCATTGCGACACACACTTCTGGTAAGGAAAATGCCTTCTGCAGTTCCTATCACATGCATATCCCCTGATGCCACTTTACCCAGCCATATGCCATGCCGCCACTTCGGTCCACCTTTGTCCAAACGCAAATAACCCAAAACATCTTCTCCAAACATGCAAAGCTTGCCACTGTAACATCGATCATTTGCACGCTCGTATGGAGTCTGACCTCCATTGACCACAAAACGATTCTGCGTCCATCCAGCATGTATCAAGGCCCAAGCATAGATGGGGTGCAAAGAGCTGAACAGCGTTTTGCCACCTGACACATTGTCTTCTATCTGCTGAAGCCAGAGTCCTGCTTTCTGTCTGAGGATCTGCACTGTCACCTCAGCAGCACCATTTGCTTGGTGGTCTCCAACTGGCACAGCCTCATCATAAGTCACTATGCCAAAGTTCTTGCAAGTCTTGCGCACAGCATCTGCAACAGCCAGGATTGAAGGTTCTCTGTCACACTTGATGCCTATCTCCTTGTGCTGCGTTTGCATGATAAAACGTACTACTTCTGTCGTCAAGTACTGCAAATACTTACCAGCTTTCTGAGGTGTAGGAATTGCAGCAACCATCTTGGTAGATCGATCATGCAAAAAGAGACATGTGAGCTTCTCGTCCTCTTCATCGGATCTATTGCAAAACCCAAAGTCCATCGACAGCACAGAGTGTCCTGAGCCTTCATGAGTCCTGGCAGGATGAGGGTCCTGTTTGGCACGGTACTGCACGCAAAGTGGGCACCAGCTTTTGTATGGTTCATGGGTGAGTGAATGGTTTTCCACCTCTTGCATGGTGGGCTCTTCTGGTCTTGATTGTCCAACTGGAATTCTTTCAGTCTCACCCTTCACACGTATCTCAGCTCCATGCGCTGCCAAAAGGGCCTGTGCCCTGACATGCTCAACCATTCGTTGCAAACATTTGGCCTTTCCACCACGTGAAGACAAACCCAAAGCACTGCAACCTGCCCTGAGAACTTTCAAAGTGCAAGACATTGACATGGTATTGCCATCAACCACAACTGTCTCATCATCTGCAGTGTATTCAACAACTCTGTCCTCATCCAACGGCTCACCCTCTGCTGAGTCGACTGGCGCATCGATTGGTAGTGGGTCCTCGCCAATGCTGGCAGAATAACCAGCTGATGCAGCATCGTCCTGAACGTTGTTGGCAGGATTTCCAACTGACCTGTCAGACATGAAGAAACCCAAATGCTCATCTTGCATGGCATTCCTGTGTGCAAGTGTAATGACTTCAACAATCGATTCAGGATCATAAATCTCCTCCTCCAAGTTGTGCTGCATATCTGCAATTGCTTCACAAAACTCAACCACTTCCCACTGGCCAGTCTGTCTGAAAACCAAAGTGGTTCTGAACCACATCAACTCATCACTTGGGCACAGAGTTGTGTTGACGTGATTGGGCCCTGTCGTCTTGATGGCAAACAAATGAGGATTGATTCGATTCCATCCATGCGTCAAACAACGTAAAACCATTCCCAATTGAACCGCACGCACTGCAGGCTGACAGTCTGTTACATGCACCTGAGAAAGCACTGAGATCTGGCCACGCGCACACAGGGAATTGTTCTTGAAAAGCACCTCAATACGTTTGTCATCCTTGGTGAGGTATGGGTGTCCATCAATGTGCACAACACTCCAACCTGATCTCAATACACTCCCAAGTGATAGCAAAGGACATGTAATGTCTGACACAATGAAACGCTCACGAAAAATCACATCACCAAACTGAATGTTTGCCAAACGAGTTGACTGCACTGTCAGTGGAGCTCCCTGCGCATCGACAAATGAAGTCTCAGGTGATGGCCCTTCAATACCCACTGCTGCAAAACGCAGTGGCAATGCACTGGTGTCAGCACCACTGTCAAGAATCACATCACGCAAATGGCTTCTAAGATCTGGGCTGTACGTCCAAGCATCATCTGTGTCACTTGCTGACATGTCAAAACGCTTCAACTCACTCAAAACACGCAAGCTATGAGGACTGCTGCATGGTGAAGTTGGCAGTGAATGAATTGTCAAATCTTCAAAATGACCTGCATGAGTGCCACATGTTTGAACTGAAAGCAAACGAACAGCTTGGGAACCGGCACCAGTGCTGTAACTAGCAGTGGAATGCGCAGTATCTGTCTTTGCATCGTTCTGCTCACCAACTTGTCGCACTTGATGTTGCTGATTTTGATCTGCCTTCTTCTTCAAGCAATCACGCTGCCAATGCCCTGTCTTGCCGCAATAGGCACATACATTGCGTCCAGACGTGGCTTCTGCTGTTGTTGTCCACCACCATAACCTTTGGATTGGCCTTTCTGTTGGCCCTTTTGTTGCTGACCTTTTCCCTTTCCAGAGTCAAAGCCTTTGCCTTTGCCTTTGTTGAACTGTCCACCCTTACCTTTGCTCTTGCCTTTGTCATTCTTGCCGCCTTTCTTACCTTTGCCTTTCTGCACTAAGTTCACTTCCATCGCAGCTTGTCCAGTATCACCAGTATTGTAAGAAGTCACAGCTCCAAGTGGGGCCGCACCACACTCCTGCAAAATACGGTCTTGTGTCTAACTGCTGCTAACACGCTCGTAAGCAACTACACGGTCTTTCACTTCCTGGTAGATTGTAGAATCTGTCATGCTGAGCTGAATGTGCTGCTGCACTGGCTTGGGAAGCGCCCTAACCACTGTTGTCAACAGCACATCATCAGTAATCGTAGATCCAGAAGTCTTAGAATACTCCTCACTCAACCTCTCAAGAGTTTGCAGTTGCTCAAGCATCGTCTTGTCACGTGAAAAACTTGGGTATGACATGATGGCTGAAAGGATAGCCATACTGCGCACCTTTGTTCTGGGTGTATACAAAGCATGCAGTTGCCTCCACATCTCAAGCCCATTTGAACCTGTGATCTGTCTCAACAAACGCAATGGTCTATGTCGAAGAATCCCAGACAGGATGGCGTATAGCTTGCATGATCTGGCTTTACAAGCTGCGCCCTCAGCTGTATCTGAAAACGTCACGACAACATTGCTATGCTGCTCAACATAATCCAAGTCCGTTGCATAGTTGGCATCTGCAAAACAAAGCCACTGTCGAAAAGAAAAACTGAAATCTGCCCAACCATTTTGATCATCTGCAGCTATCGGATGGCCAAACTCCTTGGGACACTGCACGGTCTTGTTGGCTTCAGAAAAACCTCCAGAGCGCTGTGAATTTGCCTCCCTAAGGGCTTGGGCAGCTTCCGCTGCTGCTTGCGCTGCACGCTGCACTGACTGCACCAAAGCCTGTGCTTCGGTCACCTGTTCTGTCTCCATTCCGCTGAGTCACAACTGAAGGAAACACTCCAAATTTGAAACTGAGATTGCACACCAAATTGTAAACCTGTCAAACCCCAAGCAGATATGTTGATATCAATGCCGCAAGTTCAGGTCCAAAGAAAAAGTGTCCACAATTGCAAACTGAAAACCACGATTGCAAGTCCCAGCTCGTCACCAAATTGCAGCGCCACCACGTGTGGCAAATCCAGAGGCCAGTTTGGCTCAGCAAGGAGCTATGGCTCTACCTGAACCCTTTTGGGGCTTGGGTCCTGGCCCCCTACCGTGGGATTGGTTCCTGTCCCACCTCTGGAGCTCACCACTACCCAAAGGGTGGAGTGGATCACAGCTCCGCTACCATGAAACTTTTCCTTGACTCAAAAGCGTCTGCAAGAACACTTCTCAATTTGTGCGTGTTGCACATGCATGAGATCTTGAAGCAACAACTGAATATACGCTAATTGTCAACAATGCAAAAATACTGGCCACGGATTTGACGCAAAGGCAGCTAAGCACTTCCCAAATGTTTTCATCCCTGCACAAACCTGCAAACGGAGTGAAGCGCAGATCAAATTTGTTCGTCCTTGAACACGTTTTGAAAAAACCACCTGAGCAGTTGTTTCTCAAAACTGTTTCAAAATCACTAAGATGGTGATCGACACCGAAGCAAATTCCGACAAAATCCATATGGTCCATAAACATGTGTCCAAACCAGTTTCAAATTCGAACAATAATTGCAGCAACGTCGCCAAACATTTTTGTCAGTTTTTCCCTTGCATCTTTGCGCGATCCAGCGCTTGGCCACAAGGTTTTTGGATACAAATGTAACTATAGTGCCGAACATACACTTAGAACATCAATTTCTCCAAATTTTCAGATTTCACACTTAGAACCGTTTGTTTTGTCAATCGGCCCCACACACTTAGAACATGCAGTTAGAACATCCCCCCGCTGATGTTGTAAGTGCGGGGCCCCAGATGTTCTAAGTGTGGGGCCATCTCCACCAAATGGTTGTGTTTCCTAGAATCATCATCACATCATCAGCTCTGTATACTACCACCAAAAACCAAATGGTAATACAAAAACTTATATATATATATAAATATAACTATACAAATATAACGACGGACAATCACTTAGTAGAACATCATTTGGAGAACATCATTTGGAAAAAACAACAAGTACAACTATAGACCCCAGTTACAGTTAGAACATCCCAGTACATTCCGAATATATATATATATATATATATTTATAATCATATTTTAAGATGTTCTAAGCGCGTGGTCACTGCAGGGAACCCTGATTTTTAAGATATTATAATATTTGATGTCAAGCATAATATGCATACATTTTATATTCTATAATATTATAGGAGCCAGAAGTTGGCAATCTCTTGCGGAGACTCCACACTTAGAACATCCCAGCACAATCCAAATATCAATATATTTTGATACGACCAGTAAGTACCGCACAAGGCGGTGGCAGAAGTTTCAAAGATAGGGAACCTAAAGGAAAAGTTGGTTGCTTGATGGATGGCACAGCGAACCCACTGATGGACCGACAAGTGGCTGGAGGCAGCGCAGTGTAGCAGTAGTAGTGGTAGTAGTAGTAGTAGTAGTAGTAGTAGTAGTAGTACTAGTAGTACTAGTAGTAGTAGTAGTAGGAGTAGCAGTAGCAGTAGTAGTAGTAGTAGTAGTAGTAGTAGTAGTAGTAGTAATAGTAGTAGTAGTAGTAGTAGTAGTAATAGGAGTAGTAGTAGTAGTAGTAATAGTAGTAGTAATAGGTAGTAGTAATAGGAGTAGTAGTAGTAGTAGTAATAGGAGTAGTAGTAGTAGTAGTAGCAGTAGTAGTAGTAGTAATAGGAGGAGTAGTAGTAGTAATAATAATAATAGTAGTGGTAGTAGGAGTAGTAGTAGGAATAGTAGTAGTAGTAGTAGTAGTAGTAGTAGTAGTAGCAGTAGTAGTAGTAGTAGAAGTAGTAGTAATAGTAGTAACAATGGTAGTAGTGGTAGTAGTAGTAGTAGCAAGAGTCGTAGTAGTAGTAGTAGTAGTAGTAGTAGTAGTAGTAGTAGGAGTAGTAGTAGTAGTAGTAGTAGTTCAGTAGCAGTAGTAGTAGAAGTACAGTAGTAGCTGTAGCAGCAGTAGCACCAGCAGTAGTAGTCCTAGTACTATCACCAGCACTAGTACCATCACTAGCACTAGTACCAGCACTGGTACTAGTACAATGAAGTCAAGAGCTTTTTTTTCTCGAAAGAAGCAAAAAGGAAACAAACAACAACAAATGAAGTCAAGAGCAAAGGGGGATAAAGAATATCAAAAGCAATGGGATGTCAAAAGCAAATGATGTCAGAGGAAGGGATGTGAGAAGGAAAGGAATGTCAAAGTTAGGGATGTGGAGGGCAAGGGATGTCAAGAGTAAGCAACGTCAAGAGCAAGGAATGTCGGGCAAGGAATGTAAGGACAAGAGGCAAGGAATGTCAAGGGCAAGGGATGGCAAGGGTAAGGGATGTCAAACTTGTTAAAATAAAAGATGTTACAAGGCATGGATGTCAAAAAGCAAATAGATGCCAAGGGCAGAACATGTGAATAAGAGATGTCAAAAGCAATTAATGTCAAAAGCAATGGATGTCAAAAGCAGGATGTCAAAAAGCAAGGGATTTCAAATCAAACGCAGTGGATATGAAAAATAAGGATGTCAAAAGCAATGGGATGAGAAAAGTAAGTGCCCAGTTTGATGAATGGAATTTCTAAGATGGAACTTCATATGGATGTTTTTCGAACTACAACGTCCAGCAACATCCTGAAGATCCTGAGCGCCGGGTTGTGTTTTTCGGAATTTCCAGTTTTTTTGGAGTGTTTGTTTCTTTGAACTTGTTTTGACCTAAGTGACAGAATGTGGGCCAGTCTGAGCTACAATCGAGCAAAAAATGTGCAAAAAAACGCTTGATGCCGGCCTGACCTCGCCTGCAAGCCAGCGTAGCTAGCTTTGAGCAAAAAACATCTGCACCCCCGTTTTTGTACGAGACTTTCCGAAAGTTTCTGAACAAGCCAAATATGAGAGGGGGTTGAAGAAAGAGAAGAGAAAGAGCCAATGCCCACGTTCAAGATGAGAAATGAAGCTTTTGTGCAAGACTTCTTCCAAAATCAAGACCTAAAGCTCCTAACATTTTTTTTTGTCTTTTGTTTCATGTCTTGCTTTGACCTTTCTTTCTCTTCACATCCTTACTCGTGCCTTCAATTCACAACGAATTTGCTTTTGACATCCATTGCTTGGTGACATCTTTTTCTGGTGGACATGTTTGACGTTCTCAGAGATTCCTTCCTTTGACATTCCTTTCTTTTGATAACTTTCACACCCTATCCCTTGCTTTTTCGAGCTTTCAACATCCCTTGGGCAAGCAGATCCCATCCAATGCCATCCGGGCCATTCTAGGTCGGAGGATGGTCCAACAAGGACGTTCCGCACCCAGGTAACAGCATCAATGATTTTTTTTGATCGGATAGCACACGCTGCCTCAAGGCCGTGTCACTAGACAAAAGAAGGAATTTAAGAAACAAAGTCTAAAATGGAAACAACTACCGCGCCCGGCTCTCAGAAGTGCTCCGCGACATAAGGAGAACCACAGCAGTGGCCATCAAAATTCGCTAGATAGTAAAATCATCAATAGGTGCCATGACGAGACGTTGGTGGACATCACTGTACTTGGTCACGGAAGACCTGCATGTCTTGGCACCAATTGGGGATTCCTTTCTCGCAATTTTGATGGCCACTCCTGTGGTTCTCCTATGTAATGGAGCACTTCTGAGAGCCGGACGCGGAAGTCGTTTTCCATTTTGTACTTTGTTTCTTAAATTCATTCTTTTGTTTAGTGATACAGGCCTTGAGCCAGAGTGCGCTCCGAGCAAAAAAACAGTAGGTGCCATGACGAGCCGTGGGGTCTTCCTGACCAAGTTTAGTGATGTCCACCAAAGTGACGCTGTCCAGAACGTATAATCCGGCGTGGTTCCTCTGTTGCTCCCATGCCGCTATAAAGGCAGGTTACAGCACTGATGACAACAACTTCAGCTTGTAGCAAAAATCTCAAAAAAATCTTCACTTTGAAAGCCAATAGCAACCTGTGACGAGTTACAGCAAATGTTGCAGAACCTGGGACAATCGACTCATGCCGATGGCGCATAATTGGGTGCACATGTATCGGGTGGCTTGATGTCCAGCTGGTGGTGTGCAGCTCCTTTGATTGTTTGATATTTTGACCAAAGCAGTCATTTCATTTTTTCCCGTGTTCGACAGCCTTTGCTGTTTGTGTTGAAGCCCGCTGTCAACTTTTGTTTATCTCACAGCTAGGAAAGCAGCTTGCTGAAAAACTGGATTGCGAAGGGGTACCCTTGTCTCTGTCAGACTTCCAGAAGCCATTGGACTCACAATCCAAGGGCCTTGGCCAGACTCATTTAGGAACGCAAACTGCACAGTGTCTGCACAGCACTCCGTCTTTCATTCGAGGCAGAAATTGTCCATGTGTGCGTAAATTTTAGACTCGGAAGTCCCCATAGAATTGTCCACAAGTGGCACAGACACATGCGATCAGCACTAGTTATTGCACATCTGCACGCCGGGCACGCTTTCTGTCCCATTGTTCTTTCCAGGTGCATTACCTTCAGGTGATTCATGGTTACGCGTTTTTGTGGTCATGGACACCTAGTCTTTTTGATGTTTCGCTTTTCCAAATCCAATTCGGCTGACGGTTCCTTGTGCCAAATTGGAATCGGATTCTTCCACTGCCGGTACACCAAATCCTTTAAATCCGCAGCAATGACAGGCCTAAGGCCGTACTCCCTCCTTTCACCACAGCGTAGTATTTGGAAAGGGATACGGTCGGTAGGACATCACAGGTATCAACCTCAAACAACGCCGGCAGCACACGTGTCCCAATTTCGCAACTGTAAAAGACCTCGCAGGAATGGTCAACCCGACCGAGGCAAAGTGGATCGAACTTAAGAGGCTGGATAGACTATTGAAGATGGTAGTAGTGGTAGTGGTAGTAGTAGTAGTAGTAGTAGTAGTAGTAGTAGTAGTAGCAATAGTCGTAGTAGTAGTAGTAGTAGTAGTAGTAGTAGTAGTAGTAGTTCAGTAGCAGTAGTAGTAGAAGTACAGTAGTAGCTGTAGCAGCAGTAGCACCAGCAGTAGTGGTCCTAGTACTATCACCAGCACTAGTACCATCACTAGCACTAGTACCAGCACTGGTACTAGTACAATGAAGTCAAGAGCTTTTTTTTCTCGAAAGAAGCNGAAAAATAAGGATGTCAAAAGCAATGGGATGAGAAAAGTAAGTGCCCACTTTGATGAATGGAATTTCTAAGATGGAACTTCATATGGATGTTTTTCGACCTACAACGTCCAGCAACATCCTGAAGATCCTGAGCGCCGGGTTGTGTTTTTCGGAATTCCAGTTTTTTGGAGTGTTTGTTTCTTTGAACTTGTTTTCACCTAAGTGACAGAATGTGGGCCAGTCTGAGCCACAATCGAGCAAAAAATGTGCAAAAAAAACGCTTGATGCCGGCCTGACCTCGCCTGCAAGCCAGCGTAGCTAGCTTTGAGCAAAAAACATCTGCACCCCCGTTTTTGTACGAGACTTTCCGNAAAAAAACGCTTGATGCCGGCCTGACCTCGCCTGCAAGCCAGCGTAGCTAGCTTTGAGCAAAAAACATCTGCACCCCCGTTTTTGTACGAGACTTTCCGCAAAAACAAAATTTGAGATGTAACAGCAAGCTTTTGTGCGAGACTTCTCTTGAAGTGAAAGTTAAAAATCGAAGCTGTAGTTAAAGTTTCTGAACAAGCCAAATATGAGAGGGGGTTGAAGAAAGAGAAGAGAAAGAGCCAATGCCCACGTTCAAGATGAGAAATGAAGCTTNGCTGTAGTTAAAGTTTCTGAACAAGCCAAATATGAGAGGGGGTTGAAGAAAGAGAAGAGAAAGAGCCAATGCCCACGTTCAAGATGAGAAATGAAGCTTCTGTGCAAGACTTCTTCCAAAATCAAGACCTAAAGCTCCTTTTAAGCAGAATTTCAATTCCATAAAATTAACATTACAAAAACTTCACCAATTACAATGACTAGATCTACACCAACCGCAACCACCCTAACCACCACAACCACAATACACTACACCACAATACAATTACAACTACAATTACAACTTCATTTACAACAACAGCTACAATTACAACCACAACAACACTAGACTGCCTCCAGGATTAATCGGTTCGTTCTACCATCAATATTTCCCAAGAACAAGTCTCTCCTATAGTTTCCTATTTTTTAAAATTTCTGTTCCCGCCTCATGCGATATTAGGAATATTATATCATATTAATTCCTCAATTCCATTCCATTCATAATTACAACCACAACAAACACAATTTCACACTACAACTACACTCTATACTACACTAACATTTTTTTTGTCTTTTGTTTCATTTCTTGCTTTGACCTTTCTTTCTCTTCACATCCTTACTCGTGCCTTCAATTCACAACGAATTTGCTTTTGACATCCATTGCTTGGTGACATCTTTCTGGTGGACATGTTTGACGTTCTCAGAGATTCCTTCCTTTGACATTCCTTTCTTTTGATAACTTTCACACCCTATCCCTTGCTTTTTCGAGCTTTGAACATGCCTTGGGCAAGCAGATCCCATCCAATGCCATCCGAGCCATTCTAGGTCGGAGGATGGTCCAACAAGGACGTTCCGCACCCAGGTAACAGCATCAATGAGTTTTTTTGATCGGATAGCACACGCTGCCTCAAGGCCTGTGTCACTAGACAAAAGAAGGAATTTAAGAAACAAAGTCTAAAATGGAAACAACTACCGCGCCCGGCTCTCAAAAGTGCTCCGCGACACAAGGAGAACCACAGCAGTGGCCATCAAAATTCGCTAGATAGTAAAATCATCAATAGGTGCCATGACGAGACGTTGGTGGACATCACTGTACTTGGTTACGGAAGACCTACATGTCTTGGCACCAATTGGGGATTCCTGCGGAAGTCGTTTTCCATTTTGTACTTTGTTCTTAAATTCATTCTTTTGTTTAGTGATACAGGCCTTGAGCCAGAGTGCGCTCCGAGCAAAAAAACAGAAGGTGCCATGACGAGCCGTGGGGTCTTCCTGACCAAGTTTAGTGATGTCCACCAAAGTGACGCTGTCCAGAACGTAGAATCCGGCGTGGTTCCTCTGTTCCTCCCATGCCGCAAAAAGGGCAGGTTACAGCATTGTGACGAGTTACAGCAAATATTGCAGAACCTGGGACAATCGACTCATGCCGATGGCGCATAATTGGGTGCACATGTATCGGGGGGCTTGATGTCCAGCTGGTGTGCAGCTCCTTTGTTTGATATTTTGACCAAAGCAGTCATTTCATTTTTCCCGTGTTCGACAGCCTTTGCTGTTTGCGTTGAAGCCCGCTGTCGACTTTTGTTTATCTCACAGCCAGGAAAGCAGCTTGCTGTTGCGAAGGGGTACCCTTGTCTCTGTCAGGCTTCCAGAAGCCATTGGACTCCAAGGTCTTGCCAGACTCATTTTGGAACGCAACTGCACAGTGTCTGCATGGCACTCCGTCTTTCATTCGAGGCAGAAATTGTCCATGCGTGCGCAAATTTTAGACTCGGAAGTCTCCATAGAATTGTGTACAAGTGGCACAGACACATGCGATCAGCACTAGTTATTGCACATCTGCACGCCGGGCATGCTTTCTGTCCCATTGTTCTTTCCAGGTGCATTACCTTCAGGTGATTCATGGTTACGCGTTTTTGTGGTCATGGACACCCAGTCTTTTTGATGCTTTTCCAAATCCAATTCGGCTGACGGTTCCTTGTGCCAAATTGGAATCGGATTCTTCCACTGCCGGTCGCCAAATCCTTCAGATCCAAAACGTTGCCCATCACTTTCCGGGAAGTCGTTTCAGCCATCAAAGGGAAACAGCAGACAGAAATCTATGAAATTGCAGAAGTGGTTGCGGAAAAAAGTTTAAGAGGCTCATGGTGCCGACGGCTCGGAGGCCGGCCGCACGAGCAGCAACTGCCACCACTCTCTGCCTGGGGAAGTGGATACAACCCAGCACTAAAGGGACTAGATACGACCCACCCGATTGGGTTACTGCTTTTCCTAGCCTCCCTAACGGTAGCGGAAGACTCACCTTTTTCATACCAAGCTGCCAACACCACGATGGAAGCGTCTGGGCTGCTGGGAGCACATCATTGGGCTCTTATGATGCCTACCAGCAGCCGGGTGCCACAGCAAGTGTACGAACTCCTGGTTGGTGTCAACTATCCTGAATTGCGCCAAAGGAAACCATAGGCACTGGTACCAGGCGGGAAGACTACTCAGTGCCAACAGGCTTTAGGTGCATCTATTGGAGGCATGACTGCCAAAGAGAATACTTCTGGGATGGTGATACCAGATTGGGACCTAAAGTATCAACCGAAACCACGGCAGAATTATGGGAAACTGTGATGAGGCACACGGAGGACATCCCTGTGGGAGTAGACAACACAACGCCAGGCCTTCTAGCCCTTACCACATTAACAGCTATGAGGAATCATTTACAAGACCAACAGAATATACCGAAAAAGCAGGATGGCAGCCCAGCGCCTTTCAAAGTGGCCAATGTGGTCACGCTAGCAGGGGCTACAGCATATCATGGAATTATATTCCAGCCTGGCTATGGGTTCTTAAATGCGCAATCAAAATCATCACCAACCCAAAACCAGGAGGCCATTACACGAGCAACGGTAGGTCTATCGAGGGCAGTTACTATCACCACCATAGTATCACCTCTGGACATGCGTGGAGCCATGGGAGGAGCCCAAGTGCTCGCTACCCTGACCTCGGGTATTTCTAGAATAGATACGAACCTTATGGGGGTAACCTTCGAATGTGGGAAGGTGAATGGTAGCCCAATGGAGCTACAGAAGTACAACCACATCCTTGAGTCCCAACGGATAGGTGACAGTACACCGCCACTTGCGATCGCGGTCATGACCAATCAAAAGGGATTTACCCCCAGATTAACCAGAATGAGGCTCATCCTAGTGGAGGCCGAGAACTATGACGTGGCACAAGGCTGCCTCTCAGACCCCACTTTGCTCCCAGGGCATCCAGGCATTGGCCTGGTGTGGGGTTATGCATTAGATGGAAGCCGTTGGCCAGAGTGGATCATCTCTCCCCGAAGAGATGGCTGGAACCTAACCCACGTTGTCTCCAAATTTGTATTCAATCCAGCGCCACTATCCAATATGGAAGTCTGGGCGCTGCCGAAGCATTTTTTCTTTGATGCATGGAGAGAGAATCCAATACATAACAGGCCAGAAGAGCTACTGCCTCATAAAGGGCGTATGGTCATCCCAAGGAATCTACAAAGTGGAGTGAACATGCCCACCCAACAATCTGAATCAAAAGGCGACAGAATCCAGTCCGCAACAGTAGACTCTGCCCTAGCCCTGCTGAGGATGCTATTACAGCGTATGCCCTGTCGGTATATCAAACCGAATTAGAACAGAGTGAAGCTCCGAAAGCATTGCCATTGGAGCTACTGTCAACTGTCTCTCCAGCATACCCCTTAGCCCGCCTCTCTTTCAACCTTACAAGCTTAGGTCAAGCGTGGAAACTATCTATATACCGCTATGTAATCGACTGGATCGCCCATAAGGGTACTCCATAGAACAGATATATGAGCAAACAACTTGGAAGGCATGGGAATATCAGAAGATTACAACTTCAGCGGCTGCGCGGCTCCTCGCCAGATTTATAGATAAAGACCATCCCATACGACAGGAACATCCGAAATGGATCCTACTAGCCTCAGTACCATTCTGGGAATCTTCCCTTCACATGACGATCCTTAAGGGACATGAACATCTCCTCGGAAAGAAGCAAGGCACAGAACATAAAGTGCATCCTAAATCTATTGATGGAATACTCACAGCTATGTTACGCCAACATGACACAGCTCTAAAGCTTCCTTCTACAGATTTCAACGTGCACTTCCCAATGAGCCTGTTGCAGAGGTTCGGAGAGAACTTAGCCTCCTATTCCCACATGAGCGGAAAGAAGAGCAAACTGGCCGCACTTTGATAATAAGAGGATGCTAATTCTCTCAGTGCTAGGGGACATCAACTCCCGATTGAGGAGCTGCAGAGTCTCATACCCGCGTCAAGCATGCTTGTCCAAAGAGTAGGATTAATCCTCCGTGAGGCCTCTCCTAGAAGGGAACAGGCACACCCATTGACGAGCCAGGCTTACCATGAAAGAGAAGCAGGAAAAGTAGCAGGGAAGTAGCAACAAACAAGAAGAAGTATGAAGGAAGCTCATAGCTGGATGTGGCGGATGATTGGGCTGCAGACCAACGTTTCTGTGTGATGGAATGAGGAATGATAAGATCGTATAGAAGTAAGAAAAAGGCTCTCTGATAGCCAAGACTAAGGGTGAGGAGATCATCTTGGGCTGCTTTGTGCAGCTCGGTGAGTGGATCCTCCCCATACTCGGCTTCAGTAGAGACCCATGCAGAGTGATAGTTACAGCCCACAATTTTCAGCACCTTTGAACCTGAACTCCACTCTCCTTGGGGGGGGGGTGGAGCTTATTGTGCCAAAGGGACCAGACGATGCAAGCTGTCTCGCTGGGTTGCCCGGAGGTTGCCTGGACTGATTTTTTTTTGCTCGGAAGTAGCGCACGCTGGCACAAGGCCTGTGTCACTAGTCAAAAGAATGAAACATAAACGAACAAAACCCAAAATTGAAATCACAAAGAATCGAACCAGTTCCTCCTGTATGAACCACCGTTGAGTGAGATTCAAATGGTCAAGCGGAAAAGTACTCCATGCGTGTCATTGGATAGGCCAGTAAGAGGAGCTCTTAAGTGCCAGAGTAGTCACTGGAACGTCCAACAATCAGGTATATAAGTGCAATCCTTCCCGCACCAGGGGCGGGGAGGTGGCAGAAAAATTTTCAGTCTGCCACGTTTCAGAGCCTTAGGCTGATCAAAACAAATACTGACATCAGTAACCCCAATCGCCCTGTTCGCCAGTGACAGCACAGTCATTTGAAAATTGTAATCGTATCGTCTGATCGGCTCATGTTGGAAGCCAAATGCGCTCCAAGAAAGCTATACTATCAATGTGCGGTGTTCACTCGAGTCCCATCGAGCTCCACACATAACCGTCCCGTATGTGGCAACACCACCCCCCCCAGGGGGTGGTGTCTAAGTGCAACAGCATAGCGGAATAGACCAGGTAGTGGTCGCAATCTGAGACTCTCCAGTAGCCAAGTAAGGGGAGAATCCACTCACCGAGCATGAAAGCCCAAGATGATCTCCTCACCCTTACTTTTGGCTGTCTGGGAGCCCTCGTTGTGTCTGCACTCTTCGTAATCCCATGCTGTAGTCCTGTAATCAGCATGGGGTTGTAGTCCGTATCTCTACCATTCCATTGTATTCACATGTATTCACGTATTGGCTTTTTACGATCTGTATCTCCACGTTTACGCCTTTCCCCAGTTCATCCTTCGACTTGTTGCTTTGCCATTTTGTTAACAGTAGTATGTGCCACCCCGCCTCCGAGCAGTGAGGCATTGTTATTCATTGTCTTTGTTCTGGTTGCAATTCTTCCATTGTTCGTGTATTAACCTTTGGCAGTGCTCCAGTGTGGCCTTGAGAACCAATTAAAACAGTTCTTAGGCCTCCGTTAGAGCTTTGCCTTTGGCTACCAGGTACGGGTTAGTTCCGCTTACCGCAAAGAACTGATTCTGGAAGGTCACTGGAGCTGATTTGAGATCAGTTCTTGGGGCACAGCTTAGAATCTTGCCTTGGGCTTCTACTTCTTGGTTTCGCATACCAAAGAGAACTGATTCTGGAAGCTCCAGAAGCAGTACTACTGGTATAGGCCTCGTGATTTAGGTTTGAACTCTTCTCTGCAAACAGTATAGATCAGTATAGATCAGTACCTTTCTTCCGGTACTTGTATGTGTTAGCTCCGTGCCAAAGAGCAACTTGTGCAGCCATGGAGTTGTCCGAACCGAAGGACTTTGTCGAACAACCTTGCCTCACTGCCCGGAGGCGGGGTGGCATGTGATACTGCTGACAGAAGCATGACCTCGCACAAAACATTGAGCCTTCAATTTTGGTGCGACTGACAACCATGGCTGTGCTCTGGACTGCTGAGGCCCAACTTTCGGTTGCCTGCCGCCCCAATATGCCTAAACAGGGAGACGTGCCACTATGGAAAGAAAGTAGAAAGAGTTTGAAAGCCCAAATCACCTTGACTACACCGCAAGAACCACTTCTAGAGCTTCCAGAATCAGTTCTTTGCGGTGAGCAAAACAATTCTAAGGCAGACTAAGAAAAGTTTTTGCTTTGGCTTGAGGCTGTATTGGCCAAAATTCTCAAGAGTCTACCAGTCAAAATTGGAGCCAAGTGGAAAAATGGAGTATATGATGTGCTCGGACGCGGAGCCCTGGCAGCTATTCTACTTACAAATCACCCACAAACCAACAACAACAAACCCACCCAAAACACCTTGCGCAAAACAGAAACCAAAATCCAATCAACAGGATGAGAGTAAGGGAGTAAAGGAGAGCCGGGGCATCACCAGGCAGTAGGAGGAGGAAATACGGTCAGGAAAAGGAACGTGCAGACCAAGATGTGGGTTCACTCTGGTTAAAGCGGAATCTCTAAGTTTAATTCCTGTCCACGGACGGCGGTACTAAAAGCAAGTACGGAAGGAAATTATGCAGGAAGGAGGGCAGGAGGTACGGCTTACAGGTTGCATTCATAGTTGCTGCTGTTTCAGTGACGGCTTTTGAATCTGCAACAACTGTTCCGAAATGCCGAAGACACACTTTTTTCGACTTTGCGCTCTGCGCTCGAATCTGTGAATGTACAAGCCTCTCTGGCCTCCTGATTTCCCGATGCCTTTGCATTCCTAACAGGCCACGGAGGTGGCTGGTCAGTATTATCGGCTCTTTCCTCTGCCTTTCGGTGTTCTAGACCTGGCATGTGCTCTCCCTCTCGGAAAGCGTGTGGTTGCTCTGTCAGTACCACGCACTGAGCTGGCTCGATTGCTGGTTCTAGTTGACCAGCTTGTTCTCTTCTAGCATGGTTTCGCACCGCCTGTGGCGTGAAAGGATTCGCAATGCCCTCTGTGGCGTGAAAGAATTCGCAATGCCCTCTGCTAACCAGTATTGTAAAAGTGCTCCCCAAACTCTTGTAACCATGTAGCTGGGTCTCCCCAAACTCTTGTAACCATGTAGCTGGGTCTATTGATTCTCTGACTTCGTATATGGTCTGCGGTGTTTCCCCTTCGTACTCTTGCCACTTATTTACTCGTAGGGCCTCCTCCAGCTCCTCTCTTAAGGCCTGGCACCTCTTATAATCCAGGGAGAAAGGTGATAGAATCCATCACTAAAGTATTCAGTGCATCCGAATTCACTAAGAACACGGTAAATCTCAGGTTCTACGCTTGCAGCTGTAAATGGTCTAGCTGGTTATTGGCTACGTTTGGTGACAGCCATCCTTCTGTATGTCATCTTTAAGCAAGCACACTTAGTTCCGGTAGAATATCCCGCAACGTCTCCATTGGAGGTTGGTGTCGTCTAGCACTTTGGAGGACAAGCATTTTGCTCTGGTCATCAAAAGACGGATTGTCTATGGCCTTGTGCTCTTCCTTGCGCTCGTCAGGGAATAGTGCACTAATTTGTTTACGGACTTCTGGCAGAATACTTATGGGAAAGTGCACATTGAAGTCTGTGGAGGGAAGTCCAAGTGGCGTGTCCTGTTGACGTAGCATCGCAGTGAGGATTCCATCAATTGTTTTGCTGTGCACTCTTGTGCTTTCCCTTTCTTTTTTCCAACAGATGTTCACAGCCTTTAAGGACTGCCATATAAAGGGAGGACTCCCACTGACGCCAGTAGTACCCATTTTTCATGCTCCTGTCTCATTGCCTGTGAATTTGAATGCTTTGGCGAGAAGGCGTGCTGCCTCTAAAATGGTGGCTTTCTGGTATTCCCACGCTTTCCAGATTGTTCTTTCATGTATGTCATTTGCTGACCATCCTTCTGCAACCCAGCAAACAACACATCGACATGCGGAAACCTTCCACACTTGACTTAAGCATGTGAGATTAAAGGAGAGGCGGGCTAGGGGGTACGCTGGAGAAAGGTTGCCTGGACTGACAGCATATTTAACCATAAGTCTGCTCATTAGGAATGATGCAGGTTGTTACTTCCGGTATGAGTCGACATGCCGTTATAATTTTCAAATGGCTCTACCGCTCTCGGTGCTGTATGAGATGACTAGGATTACTGATACCCTTATCAGTATTTTCAAATTACGCGACTGGAATCGAGTATGGCGCGAGTACCGCCAACTCAGTCTCCTCTCCCGCTACTTGCTGCGGGAGACCTGTAGAGACGTTTGGTACAAGTTGGAAGGAACATGACTGCAAAGTGGCGCTTCCCATTTGTTGGACTTGTTACCGGGCGCCAGAAGGAGTGTGTGATATGTCCTTTCCTATCGATCTACCTTCGAGCGTGTACTGGCTTACTCTGTGGGTTGCTACTTCGTCTTGGTGCAGTGCTAAGAGTTTACTGATGTCAGTATTTGTTTTGATCAGCCTAAGGCTCTGAAACGTGGTAGACTGAAAATTTTTCTGCCACCTCCCCGCCCCTGGTGCGGGAAGGATTGCACTTATATACCTGATTGTTGGGCGTTCCAGTGACTACTCTGGCACTTAAGAGCTCCTCTTACTGGCCTATCCAATGACTACGCATGGAGTACTTTTCCGCTTGACCATTTGAATCTCACTCAACGGTGGTTCATACAGGAGGAACTGGTTCGATTCCACAGCATGGACTACCACGTCTTAGTGACACAGGCCTTGTGCCAGCGTGCGCTACTTCCGAGCAAAAAAAATTGGTGCAGTGCTAAGAGCCGGGCGTTGCTATTTCAATTTTGTTTCGTACTTTCTTCAGTTTAATTCTTTTGACCAGTAACACAGACCTTGTGCCAGAGTGCGCTAACTTCGAGCAAAAAAATCACCAAATCCTTCAGATCCGCAGCAATGACAGGCCTAAGGCCGTACTCCCTCCTTTCACCACAGTAGTATTTGGAAAGGGATACGGTCGGTAGGACATCACAGGTATCAACCTCAAACAACGCCGGCAGCACACGTCTCCCAATTTCGCAACTGTAAAAGACCTCGCAGGAATGGTCAACCCGACCGAGGCAAAGTGGATCGAACTTAAGGGGCTGGATAGACTATTGAAGAAACACCTAATCTTGGTTCTGGAGCAACGGATGCCAAGCAGCATCCGAGTGCAAGCTTGTCGGAGCAGATAGTACGGGGTCGGAAAGAAATGCCTGATGTTGTTGAAGTCTGCGAAATTCCACTCCTGGTTTGACTATTACTATCATCCTGACAATGATCATCAATTGTTTTATGAACAAAATAAATAGGGCAGAAAATTTCAGTTCTACCATTACCACCATTGTCACCAGTGTTATACCACCACCACCATTGTCACTACTTTTATTCTTACCACTACTAATCCTACAACTGTCACTATTGTTAATATGGTCACTACTATTAGCACTACTATTATTATTATTGTTGCCACTAGTACTACTACTGCGACTATTATTAGTATTATTATTATTGCTAGTAGTACTACTAGTACTAGTACTAGTACTAGTACTAGTACTACTACTACTACTATTACTACTACTACTACTATTACTACTACTACTATTATTACTACTACTACTACTGCTACTATTATTACTGCTACTATTATTACTACTATTTTTATCACTACTACAACTACAACTACAACTACAACTACAACAACAACAACAACAACAACACCACCACCACCAACAACAACAACAACAACAACAACAAACTACTACTACTACTACTACTACTACTACTACTATTACTACTACTACTACTACTACTGCTACTACTGCTACTACTACTACTACTACTACTACTACTACTACTCCTGCTACTACTACTACTACTACTACTACTACTACTACTANACTACTACTGCTACTACTGCTACTACTACTACTACTACTACTACTACTACTACTCCTGCTACTACTACTACTACTACTACTACTACTACTACTACTACTACTACTACTACTACTGTTGCTACTACTACTACTACTACTCCTACTACTCCTACTCCTCCTCCTCCTACTCCTACTCCTACTCCTACTACTACTACTACTACTACTACTACTACTAGTACTATTACTATTACTATTACTAATTGTTTTATGAACAAAACAAATCGGGCAGGAAATTTTATTACCTACTGCTATTACCATTGCCAGTACTACTACTACTACTACTACTACTACTACTACTATTACTACGACTACTCCTACTGCTACTGCTACTACTACTACTACTACTACTACTACCACTGCTTTTACTACTACTACTACTACTACTACTACTACTACTACTACTACTACTACTGCTTTTACTACTACTACTACTACTACTACTACCACTACCACCACAACAACAAGTACTACTACAACTACGAATACTATTATTTCCACCACCACTCCACCACTACCAAGAAGGCTTTGACGAGGGTACCTTTAGGGGGCTTCACCGAAAACTTCCAAGGTACCTTAAGGGGGGCTTCGACTAATTCTTCGAAGCATCCTTAAGATGGATTAACATACCCTAAGGGTTAAAGTCTTAGCTGAAGCCTTCGAAGGCACCTTAAGGGGGTTTTGAAGGCTTTGAAGCCACCTTAAGGGGGCTTCGAAGGCTTCGAAGGTACTCTAAGGGGCTTCGAGGCCCCTTCAAATTCAATTTCTCAAGGTCCCACCTTAAGGTACCTTCCTGAAGGGTCTCTCACTGACTGCCTGAGCTTGTCCCACGCTTGAGCAGGGAGACCCTTCGGAAAACAGTAAAATACAATGGCACGCATAATGCTTCTAGAGCCCACGCGCCACTGCCTGGCATCATTCTCTGATCCAAAAGTAGCCACTGCCCAATATCACTCTCTAAAGCATAGTGTAGGTGGCACTTCGAAAGTAGCAATGCTCCAATGGCTGCAAGCCTTAGTGCCAAACGTCACTCTCTAATCCACCTGGAAAAGTGATTGAAGCCTGTCGCAGGCTTTGGGGAGAGCAGTATCACAGTGGCACGCTGCTTCCAACGATGCTCCGGAGCCGACATGTCAGTACCTGACGTGACTCTGCTCCACTGGAAAAGAGTTATTGAAGCCTGTTCCAAGCTTGGGAGCGTAGGGGGCCCGAACAGCAAAACGCAGTTGGCACGCTGCTTCCAACGATGCGTCCGGAGTCCTCGTACCAGTGCCTGACGCTTCCCTCTGATCCATCCAGCACTCGTTCAACGAGATCCGTTTTCAGTGGAGTCAATCCAGAACGATGGCAACTGCAATGATTTTGTCGTCATGGATTTTTGTGGATTCGTAGGCTTACCTCTGTCAGTGCGGGACAGGTCCATTCCGAGTAAGTGAGCCTCATCCGCACTCTGGTCAACGAAAAAGAAGCGTTGGGAACCATTCGATGTTCTTGGCAGGTTCAGACGTTTCTCAGGCGTTCATGAATTCGCCATTGGAGCGACCAGAGATTCTCCGGATGCCATTATCCATGTGCACAATGAAAGGGGAGCCGATCTATTTATGGGCTGAGAAGGCGAAGGGAATCAACGATCTCCGTATTGCTTCTCAGGCATGGATCGTCTTCTTTTCATCGATCGTCAAAAGTCTTGAAGTTGTCTCAGTTAGTGTCGAGCCCTGTGTATGTTGGTCGCATGGCTCACGTCGATGATTTGCTTTTGCTGCCACTTCGGAATCAGCACTTCAGGCGCTCATGACTGCACTGTCAGCCCATGTCAAGGTTATGACTGCATTGTCAGCCCATGTCAAGGTTAGGGAGATTGGCCGCGTCTGTTTGAAAGGGGGACAGTTGCGTTTCCTAGGAAGAAACATCTTCCGACGGCCAGGCTCATCAGCTTTGTTTATGCAAGTGGATCCAACATATTTGGATGAGGCATTTGCTGAGTTTGATTTGAAGAAGGGAAGCATTGCGTTTCCAGACCTGCGTCCCATCTTGGAACAGGAGGGAAGCCAACCTTTGTCAGCGGAAGGACACGCACGTTTTCGTCGAGTTTTGGGTCGTTTGTCATGGTATTGTCACACTCGTCAGGACTTGTTGATTTTGGTCAGCATGCTTGGACTTTGCCTGATGTGAGAGGTTTGGAAGTGTACACGGATGCTGGGTTTGCTCCCATGAAAAGTACTGGACGCCGCTCTGTTTCAGGTACTTGTTTCATTTTTCAGCAGTGTGTTGTGAAGTGTTTCAGCAGGCACCAGTCGCCTGTGACGCTCTCCTCTTGTGAGGCTGAGCTCGTTGCATTGCAATCAGGTGTTCAGGAAGGAATTGGCTTGCTCAGGACTTTGGGTTTTGTGCTTGGTCGTTTGTATCCGTGGGTTGACTTTATCCCTCAGGACGGTCAGGAAACTTGGTATGATGAACCGGAAGTAGATGACGAAGACTCAATGAGAGTTTCATACCTGTTTCCACTGGTCGTCAAGACCGACAGTTTGTCAGGGAAAATGCTTCTCGAGGCAGCTGATTTGCAACGGAAGAGTAGACACATTGAAATCAAAGTCTACTGGCTCAGAGACTTGATGGATCGCAAGGTTTTGCTTTTGTCGCGTGTTCCAGGAACTTTGAACCCAGCAGATTGCTTTACCAAATGCTTGCCAATCCAGAAATTTTTATTTTACCGAAACATGCTTGGTTTTGTGAAAGTTGATTTCAGTTTGATTTCAAACATTCTTGGTTTGCATTTGGACGTCGTCGACAACAGTGATTCAAAACCCATTTCATGTTTTCAAACAGGAACTGCGTTTTGTGTGGAGAGAATTTGGATTTGTTTATTTTGTGCGAGGAACCGACATCTTCAAGAGATCAGAAGTCATTTCGTCATGTCACAGCCTTGATGTCTCAAGACGATTCAGGTAGTCGATCTGTTTTGTTTTTGACTGTCGCGCCGATGGCAGAAGCCGAAGATCAGGATGTGAGGTCTACAGTTTCAGATACTTCTTCAGTGTTTGCAGTGAAGAGGATGCAAAAAAAACCGAAGGCTAATGCCATGCCTCGCAAGAGACTTGTCAAAGTCAAGCTGGAGCCTGCCTCAGGAACCACTCAGGTACCCGGAAGGAACTTGTTCAGGAACCGTGAGACTCGAATTGTCCTCAGAAAACCAGGCGTGTCAGCCTGACACACGGAACAATACAGTACGAGTCAGGCAGTGCGGAATCCCGTCCACGACTCCGACTTCAAAGCAACATGGGGAGTGTTCCCCATCACGACCCCAGCAAAGATGACATTCGCCCGGAGCATTCAGCAAGTCAGATCGGTGTTCATTTCCTTGGCACCATGTCAGCGCTCGGAGGACCTGAAGCTCGGAAGAGGTTGCCTTCGCCGCCACCTCGTCCTGGCAAAGGATCGCCGAGACTTCCACGCTCCAGACCGGGAACACGACTGCTACGATGGCACCTCCACCACCTCCATCGCCAGTGATGTCGACGGAGAAGAAACTGCCCCCGAAGTTCAGTCACAGTCAGGATGCACCTGGACAGACACCGCAGGCTGCAGAGCCCAAAGAGAAATCACAGCCTGCCAGGCCGAAGACACCGCCGAAGGCGCCACCTGAGAGGCCACTGCGCAGGCTAACAGAGGAATCCTTGAAGACGCTGTGAAGGGATCAGTTGCGAAAGTAGGAGCTGCAGAAGAGCTAAGGGCTCCACAAGTCATCGCCGCTACAGCAGTGTTGGCAGGGAAACCAGTCCAGGAGGCTACACCTGCACTTTCGATGCCACATGAAGCTTCTGCTGAACCAAGGGCTGAAGCTGCCACGTTGTGAGTCCACCGACACCCAAGATGCCGGAAGAGACTTCATAGGTGTTCCTCCAGGATTGGCTTCAGGCTTCGGTGATCGCTTATCCGCAGTGACGACACATGGCATTGGTGGAACCCCCAAGTCCGTCCCGCCTACATCTACGTCACCTGCTGGTGATTCAGCACTGGGGACAGAGCCCGCAGGCGATACGGTCAATGCAGCTGCACCGGGAAGTTCATGGAGTCAAACACCAATAGTTAAGTCTCCAGGAACTGAGACTTGCGTTTGTTGTCACGGCAGTGGACTTGTGTCATTTCAAACAAATCTGCGACTTTTCCACCTTATCGGAATCGGCCAGCTTCGTTTGCATCCAGTTGGACCAACTCCAACTACTCCTGCACCTCGAGCGGATGGCCTTGGAGTGGGACGGAAGTGAGTCCAGTCCTCAGTGATTGAGTTCGTTTTCGCACTCCAGTTCGGTCAGGTGTTTGCAGTTTGAATGAAGATGGAACCATGGGTTCTTTTGACTCAGGTGATGGGAATGTGGGAATGTTTTTTTTTTGCAGCTTGCATGTGGTACTGATTCTGTCATTCAGGTAGCATGTCAAGAGTTTGGTGCCACAGTTACATTGGGATTCATGCTGGTTTGGAACATCGGTGGATGCAAACTCAGGCCTTTGAACGCATCGATAGCTTCGCTGCTGCTGCTGAGAAAACATCTTCCCGGAAATTGATCCAAGTTCACATTTCTTTGCCTTGTGCTGGTGGATCTCCATTGTTGGATCTTAAGAAAAGGGATGGAGAAAACCGCACAAACAGCATATTTCAAGCTTCTCAGGTCTTGTCAACTTTAAATTCAGCATGCCAGGAAGTTTGGAGGAAATGTGCATTGTGAAGTCACCTTGGAACTGTGCTTAAGTCAAACAGGTATTTGACATCTGAAGGCCCTTGCTATACACCTGAGGGGCAGGTTTTGTCTACCCCCAATTGTTTGTTCCATCCAGTTTGATTTATGGGTCCGCAGATCCCTTGCCATGAATCTACTGGTTGGGGTAGCATCCCATTAGATCACTTGTACCTCCATTTGATCCACGCTTGGTATCTGTTTGGAGAGGCACCTGTAAAGTAAATCTATGCATGCACCAATCTTCCGAAAAGAGAGATCATGCTGGCTGCTTACCTCTGGGGTTTGTGCTGCGCATGTCCGCATGTATCATGCATGTCACTGTTTTGTATATCTTGGTGAATCTTGGTTCGGAACGGAAGTCGGTATGTGAACGTGTTTCAAAAATTAGATCTTGAAAATGTGAAAAGGACGTTTTCGTGCGAACTTTTTTCCAAAACTGCAAATTGAAGTTGCTTAATGACTAATGAATGAAATTTTCCTTCGAGACCTCCGTCCAAGACTGCAACTTGATGTTGTGAAAATGCAGCTTTCATGGCGAACCTCCGTCCACAACTGCAATTTAAATTGTGCAAACGAAACTTTCGCGCGAGACTACCTTAAAAACTACAAGTTGAAATTGTGAAAACGAAGTGAAAAAGTGTGAGCGGGGATGCGAGTAAGTGACTGACTGAGTGACTGAGTGAGTGAGTGAATGAGTGAGCGATCGAGTTAGTGAGTGAGTGAGCGCACGAGTGAGGCTGTGAATGCTTGTGCCATGGAAGTGTGTCCTCCAAACTTCCTTTGACAAACACATTCTAACACCGACACCACCACCATCAGAAACACCAGTGGCAACACCAACACCACCATCCACCACAAAAACAACGCCGATAAAAACACAATCACACCTACATTCGAAAACTCACACCACCACCATCACCAACACGAACACCGACAAGAACAGGACCAACAACAAAAACAACCAATGTTCCAAATTCCCTGCAAATTCAGACTTTGAACTCCAAAATCTGCAAACCCTAGATGTGCGAATTAAAAATTTGAACTCCATGAAATTGCAAATTCCATGCAAGACGAAAGTTAAGTTGCGAACTCCCAAATGCTGCCAATACCCTGCGAAATGAGAGGTTTGAACTCTGAAATGTTGCATCTAAGGTAAAAATGGCAGTTTCTCATCCCAAAACGCTGCAAGTAGCACAGAAATCGACACAAACGGAAATCCAGAAAAGGAACTAAACAAAAAAAACGCTGTCCCCAAACAATTTTGGACCTGACTATTGTTGCGGTTGCGACTTTTTGATTAACGTTGTAAGTGAAACATTTGGTCCGAAACATTGAACGGTTTTATAATTTCGGAGACAAGGTATTGTCGCCGCATTTGAAGTAATGCTTTGAACATTTGCCATGGATTTGAATTGGCAATGTCATGGGATTGTTGATGACGCAAATGTCAGTGTAGAGATTACTACAAGATGGGAAATTGGGAACACATCGCGCCATATACTACAACAGATATAATAAGAAACAAACGACGCATTTTACTGTCAATTTATTGTTTTTTGTTTTTTAATCCTTTTCAGTGCCACGGTGGTTGTCAGGAACAAATTCAGAAACAAACAAAGTCGCATATGCAAAATCCGTGGCCAACATTGTAGTTTGCAAGACAAAACGATTATTGTTGGATATGTTTTGGCACAAGGCCCTAGACAAAATATGGTAGATTTCCCACAACAAAACACATGCTAAATTGGAAAGGCATTTTCCCAAACATTCCTCATGATTGTTTGAACAATCAAAACATCTTCAACAATCAATTTCAAAACATCTTCAACAATCATTTTCAAAGAATCAAATATGGACTTGTGTTGAGCTGATGTTGTGGTCGTCTTCCTGGAAGTTTGGTGCCAAGTGGGAAACATGGGTTTGACACAAAAATGTCCAACGCTGATTGCACAAACACATGAGTATGGACATGTTTTGTGCATTCAAAGGATGAATTTGGGTGCTAACAACATATTTTCCTAGTGATGTTGGGCAATGATGATGCACTGTGTTTTCCGCATGTACTTCTTGACAAAGGTACACCAGTTCTGGATCTCCATGGTTGCCACAGGTGCATTTGTTTCTTGAAATTGAATTTTGACGTTCACAAAACAAAATTGAAAGCGGATTCATGCAGGTCCAACGCAAACAGGTTTCCAGTCATGTCATTGCGATTTGCAGGAGACCAAACAAAAAGTCCGCCCGTCACGTTTGATGAGCATTTGCAAGGTTTTCACCAAAAATATGTGTGTTTGCAATCGTTGCATTCAGTCTTTTGTTGTGCATCTTGGCTGTTACCGCATCCATTCAAAATACAGTAAACGAAAGTGATCAGAAAACGATCACCTGTTGTTGGGAGGCGTTAGGGTCATCCTGGACTTTGCGAAGCGAACCTGAACCCAAGCACTTTGCTAAGATGCGATGGGACAGTTCTTCAAGGGTTCATTCAATGTCTTGTTTCATCATTGGCAATTCGAAAGATCACAACAATCATGTGTTTCTAGGCTTGGAGCTTTGGATGAAACTCGACCGTCGCAGAGGCAAACCATTCCCTCTGGGAATTTTTGGAGATATTTCGTTCTCTGTGAATTATTGATGCACCATGTTTTCAAGGACCTAAAGTGACTACATAGCTGCACTTGTCAGATCTTGTCAGTTCACATTTGCTTCAAGGCCTCCAGTTGCTCCACTCCATGGCTTGGCCCCAGCCTAACTGTTTCATGTTTTTTTTTTCCCGCAGATTTTGACTGCAAACGACAAACATTTTGAGGCACATAGACGCCCGTTGAAATGTGTTGATTGCACTTTGTGTTTGTGTTTGAGGGCATCAATACCGGAGGAGATGGGCTGTGGGGACCACCTGTTGACAGTAAAACCAGCACAGCTGCAAACCGCAGGACCTTTTTCCCGAGCGTCTCACACCCCAAGGCGACCGGATCCATGGTAGAGATTTGTAATGGACAATGCATTTGTAAAGACCGATCAAACAACTATTTGACGCAGTTTGATGCTTTTTGGCGCGGGTCAGTGGAGTTTTCCTTGCAGGTCGACACAAAGACACATGTCGATGAGGACTCAATGTTGGTTGTTTTCTTGTCAATTTGGTGGGGCAACACTCTGCAGCTGCAATGTGTTTGCTTGACTTTGAGGGTCTCGTGGCCAAGCCTTGAAATTGAAAGAGCAGACGTGGAAGCAATGGAGTGGTGGCACCACTTTCATGATTCAGCTTTTGTTTGCACGGCCTTAAACTCACTTCACAAGCTCTGGTCTTGCAGTTTTCCTTGGCCAGGTTCTCCGAAATGGAGTCGCAGTTGGCAGTTGCAGTACCTGACGCCAGGCGAACCTGCGAGGGTTTGAATTGATTTGTCAATTGTATCATTCAGAAACCCTTTTTGCAGTGGTAGAGATGCCTGTTTTTGTTTGCACGCATGACAGGTGCCGGTATCCATGGTTCCAGCAATACCCAGACTTGAGAGAGGCTGCCTTGCACTTGAGAGTCTTTGTTGACTACAGTTCTCGATTGTCTAGTCACAGTCGAGCAACTCAACCTCTCTTTGCCAGGTTGAAAAAGAGCTTACAAGTAGTTTTACCTTTGATGACTTCAAGCAGGCAAGCTATCTCGAGAGACCATGCAAACAAGTCATGTTTCTCTGCTTCTCTTTGGCAGCAGTTGGGACAGCCCAGGGCTGGAACTTCGTGGACTTTTCCAACTATTCCAGTTGGTATGAGGCAAGGTCCGTGCTTGCCATCAAGCACCTATTGTGCACATAGCAATACTTTCCGTGGACGATAAAATGGAATCCGGGGCTCTGAGCAGTGAACACTTCAAGGGGCCACTCCTGGTTGAGTTTTGCCCAAGCACTTCTAAGCCAAAAAGGAAGAATTGGGACAGTTTCTTTTAAAGCAAATTATGTGGTCTTTAGATGTTCATGACGTATTCTGTTTAGCCGTGGCCGGTTTGCACACCTTGGACTCCCCTAGCTTTTAATTCGTCTCTCACTGCGAACTGTCGAGATTTGGTGGCTGTGCCCTTTGGGCAGTCCGACATTGTCTCCGCGTCCAAGTGTTCTATCGAATGTTGGGCAAGCATCTCCCTGCTCGGTTGCCATGTTGCCGCTGCTCGCGGCTCTTCATAGCCTTTTTTCATACTTTGTTGTGTGCATATGTGTTTTGACATACATATCATAAAGACAGATATAGAATAGGTGTAGGCTTCCTTGCAAGCCGCCAAGTATGTCTCTGAGCCAGACATAGTCCTGATTTATTGTGATAACAATTTCAATGATTCTTTCCGACCAACCTGGATATGCGGTGTAGTTGTGCCTTACCCTTGGTAGGGATAGCACCTAGGAGAACTTCATGGTAAAAGTAAGGTCAGCAATGCCTTGCCATTGAGCTTTGTTCTCATTCGTCATGCTCTGAGCTTGAGGAGCAAGTACGAAGAAGTTCCCGAGCTGAGGAGGGGTGGCCCAAGGATTTCTGGCGTTGGACAGTTTGACTTTAGGCTTAGGTGCCAATAGATCCAATGGAGTCAGTTCTATTGAGGCTGAGCCAAGCTGGCCTGCGTCATTAGAGGCAAACTTTGTGATGACTTTGTTTTATTCTTCACTTTCAGATACTTTCAGTGACTTTCAGTTGTATCAAATTGACGTCTGTCCAAGCCATGTGACTTGAAACTGTCAGACTGATCCAGCCAGCCATCCTCGGGCTCCTCAAGGCGCATTGCGAGATGTTCAACGTGTACGGAAGCACTTCCACGTCTCATGGGAGAGGTCAAAGCCGTGATTCGCGACCGTGCTCGCAATTGTCGTGAGCTTGGGATATTACTTCTGCCTTAAGCGAAAGGCTTATCAGAATTCAATGGAATCCATGTGCATTCTTGTCAAGAAAGTCCAAGAAGTTGGGTCTAGACGAGGTCTAGATCATTGCGAACGGATCCCAAAGACAGCAGGACCTTCGTCTCACACCAAGAATTGCAAACTATAAATGGGCGGGAAACTACGAAAATACTTCCTAATGCCCACTTGGAAGGAGATCCAGTGAAAGCCGAACGAGCCTGGGATATTCGATTGCCTCGTCTGCATTGAGCTCTAAACTGAGTTTTATTTTATTTTCATTTTCCAACAAATGACATGCTGCATTCACTACATTCCTGGTCTGAGGCTGCTAAACCCAAGACTTTCTCAACAAAACCATAGAAACTCAACTGGATTTCAAGGTACCCGTGCTTTCTTAGGCCATTTGTACAAACTGAAACCACCGACTATCCAAAGGAATTATTGCGTTTATCACGACATACATAGATACATGCATACATGCACCATGCATCCATGCATCTATGCATGCATGCATCCATGCATCCATGCATCGATGCAGGCATGCATATATGAATACACACACAAGTACATACAACACCATATCCTTCTGTACCATTACATTGAATTAGCTTACATTACATTACATTAGGTTTCATTATTACATTGTATTACATTACATGTTACATTTGATTACATAGCATTCCACTACAATACATTACACTACAATACATTACATTGCATTGTCTTGCATTATGTTACATAACATAACACAACATAACATAACATAACATTACATTAAATTACATACATAGACACCTGTATACATGTATCTGCATGGGGAGGGGCCAATCAAGGTAGCAAACCTGCTATGAATTCAAATTCACACTCGGGCTAGGGAGGGACTCGAGCAAGTCATCTAGAGCGACCAATTGGATCCAAATAGCATGAAGGGATATTAGATCCAACCGATTCTGTCCCTTCAGGCTACGCGCACCAAAAAACCGGTCAATTGCCAACGGCACAAAAACGAAAGCCTGCGGGCGAGCTAGGAAAACACAGCAAAACACACCCGAAATAAGAAAATCTACGTTACGTCAAAAATGAACATATGTATGTATATAATTGTCGAAGGAAGTTTAGAAGCTAAACCTTCCGACAATATGGACAGATGGAAAAGCACAGCTAGGAAGAAAGTAAGAAGATGGAGAAAGTCAGACGTGAGAAGATCAGAGATGAGAAAGTCAGAAGAGAAGAGATGCAGGTGCGCGAAAAGGTAGGAAAGTCACGAAACACTGTGTTTTTCCAATGTTTTGTGGCTCCGGAGGGTCGAAAAGTAGGCTCGCTAAAGCGGCGGGTGCGGAGACATCTCCGCGGTTGAGAGATGAAAAATTGCACGCCGTTGTGGCGCGAAGCACATTTGGAAGTAAAAAGTGTTAAAGCACACCATGTTCGGAGCACTTTTGGAAGTTGCGATGTGGAAAAAGTGCACGGCATTGTGGCGCGAAGCACGTTTAGAAGTAAAAAGTGTTAAAAACTGTCACGTTCGGACAACTTTTGGAAGTTGAGATGTCGAAAAAGTGTACGGCGCTGTGGCGCGAAGCACATTTGGAAGTCAAAATGTACAAAACACCACATTCTCGGACCACTTTTGGAAGTTTCGATGTCGAAAAAGTGCACGGCGCTGTGGCGCGAAGCACATTTGGAAGTGAAAATGTTAAAAACACCAAATTCTCGGACCACTTTTGGAAGTTGAGATGTGGAAAAAGTGCATGGCGCTGTGGCGCGAAGCACATTTGGAAGTTTACTAAAAGCACCACACGTTCGGAGCACTTTTGGACGTCCAGACGTGGTTTTGTGTGGCAGGCGCAAGGGATTCTGCACCTGGTCAAAAGTGAGCTAAACGTGTGGGTTTTGTAACATTTTCAAAAATGATGGCAGGCGTGGGACATGTAAAGAGGATCTGCAAAGATGCATTTTTCGTGGCAGGGGCAGTACAGGAGACATCTCAAACAGAGATGTTAAGAGGTCAGGGCGCTGATTTCCTGAGAGGGGTTGCATTTCGGAACATTAGATCTTCAGGTCTGTTAAAGTCATTTTTGTGTGACAGGTGCAGCACTTTGTATGACCTGGCCTCACGTTTTCGTGGCAGGCGCAGTACTTTAGAGACATGGCATGAAAATATAGCAAAACGCATTTGTACGAGGCCGTCAGCTGCACACTCAACTTTCAATTTTTGAAGGAGGCCTCGCAAAATTGCTTCGTTTTTGATGTTGTCAACTTGGAAAATGGAGGACGTCTCGCAGATTTGCTTCGTTTCGGAATGTTACACTACAACTACAACTACAACTACAGCTACAACTACAACTACAGCTACAACTACAACTACAACTGCAACTACTACAGCTACACCACAACAGCCACTACCGCCACTACAGCCACTACAACTACAACTACAACAACTACAACAACAATTCTAACTACATGACAACTACAACTACAACTACCAGTAGTACCGCACAAGGCGGTGGCGGAAGTTTCAGGAATACCAAACTATAGGAGAGGTGAGTTGATGGGATGCAAGAACGGCGGAGCGAACGCACTCATGGATCGAAAGGTGGTTGGAGCGTCGGCCTATCTATCTGTCTNGCAAGAACGGCGGAGCGAACGCACTCATGGATCGAAAGGTGGTTGGAGCGTCGGCCTATCTATCTGTCTATCTATCTGCCTGCCTAACTAACTGACTAATTGACTAACTGACTAACTGCCTGCCGAACTAACTGACTGACTGACTGACTAACTGACTAACTAACTGACTCACTGACTAACTGACTAACTGACTAACTGACTAACTGACTAACTGATTAACTGACTCACTGACTAACTGACTAACTGACTAACTGACTCACTGACTAACTGACTAACTGACTAACTGACTAACTGACTAACCGACTAACTGACTAACTGACTAACT
>BGPT01000509.1:229975-253858 GCA_003297045.1 Symbiodinium sp. clade C Y103 | reverse complement strand
GCCATCGAATCGTCCAAAAGTGGCCCGAGCATGTGGTGTTTTTACACTTTTCACTTCCAAATGTGCTTCGCGCCACAGCGCCGTGCACTTTTTCGACATGTCAACGTCCAAAAGTTGTCCGAGACTGACAGTTTTTAACATTTTTTACTTCCAAATGTGCTTCGCGCCACAACGCCGTGCACTTTTTCCACATCGCAACTTCCAAAAGTGCTCCGAGACCGTCAGTTTTTAACACTTTTTACTTCCAAATGTGCTTCGCGCCACAACTGCGTGCAATTTTTCATGTCTCATCTGCCAAGATGTCTCCGCACCCGCTGCTTTAGCGAGCCTCCTTTTCGACCCTCCGGAGCCACAAAACATTGGAAAAACACAGTGTTTCGCGACTTTCCTACCTTTTCGCGCACCTGCATCTCTTNCTTTCTCATCTCTTATCTTCTCTCTTCTGACTTTCTTCATGGCTGTGCTTTTCCATCTGTCCATATTGTCGGAAAGTTTAGCTTCTAAACTTCCTTCGACGACAACTACAGCAACTACAACAACTACAACAATTACAACAATTACAACAACTACAACTACAACTACAACTACAACAACTACAACTACAACTGCAACTACTACAACTACAACCACACTAACCACTACAACTACACTACACTACACTGCATTGCAAATACAACTACAACTACAACTACATTACAACTGCAACTACAACCACAACTACATCTACAACTACAACCACAACTGCAACTACATTACGTTACAATTACACTGCGCTGCCTCCAACCACTTGTCGGTCCATCAGTGGGTTCGCTTTGCCATCCATCAGTCACAGCGACGAACCTCTCCTATAGGTTTCCTATTTTTGAAACTTCCGCCACCGCCTTGTGCGGTACTACTGGTATTATATGTATGTATATATATATATATACATATGTCTATACTGTAGGTATTTATATATTATTCACTATCCCTACGTCGTCCACTTTCCTGGTTCTTGTGTTTTTTGGGTTGATGCTATCATTACCGTCTATTTCAGTAAATCAGAATCAAATCTTGCATTGTCAGTGCGAAATGTGAAGATTCCGCTGAGGTTTCGCGCTGCCGAGAACTTCTTCGTTGACCCCCCGGCAGACCCTCGGCTCACAGCTGTCAAGCGAGCTTTGAATTTCAATTCTTTGGCTGATGACTGGCTTGATCCAAAGGTGCGCACAGACAGGTCCCACTTTGGCCAACAGAGTGAAATGCTTAGACTTGCCTCAGTTGCTTTGCCTTGTGCCCTATATGAAGAACAGACCAACGCTGTAGGAATTGCCCTGTCACAACCTGTCACGATGTCTCCATTTGTACTTGGCTCACTGTTTCAGTGCCACACTGTGGTCGTAGCTCCTTCCTGGTCTTCAACATTCCCTCCGATGCTTACACATGAAAGGACGAAACAATATGTATAGTGTAATGTAGGAATGATCCTTAATTAGATTCTTCCAGCTGGTGCCCGTGGAGATTGGTGAGGGGCAAAGCTTACACGATGCTAAGGTTTCTAGTACTGGGCTGCGGCAAACAGCTCAAGGCTCCCACATTTGCAGCTTGAAATCACTTAGCGCAGAGCTTTTGGCAGAATCTTGCGCAGGTCAATGTCATTCTGCACGCTGAGTTGCAGCTTCTTGAAAGCCAGGGTGGCTTTGACAATTGCAAGGTGGAAACAAACATACGCTTTAAAAACCGTGTTGTGAACCTGTTTGGTTTGCAATCGAAAATTGCAGCTGCATTTCAGGTTCGAGCCACAAGGCTACCATAGAAAACGACTTTGTAGGGCTTTCGTTGTTTCAGACCTGTCAATCAGTTGTTCAGCCAATGTCGCTGCAGCTGGCAGTAAAAAGCGAACTCTTTTTGATTTCGATTGGTCGCTGTTTCTGCTCAGCTTTGCCAGTGTGAAAATAGAATTGGAACTATGCTGTCTGGCTGATTCTAGTGTTGTTTGAGATTATCAGTACATTTGTAGCGCGTGGAAAGGAACGATCGAAGGCATTTTTCTATCTTCCACAATTTGGCTCAACGGTTCTCCGAAGACTTTTTAGCGGTGTTGAGGGACGGGGACACAGACATGCAGTGACATGAATCCCCGAAATTCCCGAGAAATGTATAGAAATGTGCCGAAGTGCTCGGCAAGGAATCTACAGTTCCCGGTCATGTAGAGGGAGATAAATGCTGGCTTGCAGCTTATTAGACTAGCTTGGCCAGAGAAAAAAAAGACGGTCCAATGCCTTTCATGGACTTTTCATTCAGAAGAGATGGAGGCGACTGGCATGGCAGTTGCATTTTCTTTTTTTGTTTCATTCATAGTGAATGTCTTGGCCGAGCTTATTGAACTTGCCAGGGGGAAAGTGAGGTGCTGGATGAGGCAGGGAAAACAATAATCGAGCTCTCAGACATTAGGAGGTCCTGTGAGAGAGACCCGCACCTCAGGACTTGCGTGACAGAGCCTCTTCTGCAGAGCCATCCCGTGTGTCCGAAACCCGAATCCCATAGAGAATCACCGAGACACCGAGAACTGTTGCTTTCTGTCAAAAAGACTGGAGGAACTATAGCCACTTGTAGCAAATGAGCATGCATCGTTTTTTCCCATTGATCTTCGTTGAAGCTTAGTTGATCTTTGTACTCCTAGGCACACTCCACAGGCACCTGGATCGCCTGCAGGAACTGTCCAAGCATCACCACATGGAGTGCGACTGCTGATTTGTTGGGTGTGATATCTGGATTGATGGTCCTTTGCACTTGTCTTTCGTATTTGGGCAACACATTTCCTGATGGCTTTGCTGTCTTTGGGTGGTCTTTAGGTATTCCTGTCTCAGCCAGCTTCTATTGTGGATGCCTTGGTGGGTTTTTACACAGAAAGAAGATGCAGATCAGCAAAGACTCTTCCATCTTCCATTTTGGTGCATTGAGAACAGACTTAAAACAGGGGTGACTTGATGTGAGAATAGGGTATCCCAAAATCCTGTAGTTATCATGTTCCCCATGAAAATTGCCACTTTGGGGATCTTTGGGGTATCCCGCATTTTTTGGACAAACCCACAGGAGTCAAGAATGTTGATCCAAGGATGAGCCTTTGCTGCTGTTAGATGAAGAAACTGTCCAGGTGCGGAATCCTTAAAACCCCTTGCAATCGACGTTTGGGTTTCAAATTGTTCCAGGTCAATTCATACCCATTTGATGGGCTTTTAGTGCCTTCCAGCCAGAATCTAGGCTCAACACGAAGCTGAACGAGTTGCTTTAAATGAGGCTGTCCTGCAGAGCGTCTCTGCATCCATCATTGAATCCTTCATATCTTGAGTTCAACTAATTTCAGACCTTGTTGGACGTAATGATGTGCAACTCGGAAAATAATAGAGTGAATTGCACTTGCAGATGCAGGAACTCGCTGAAGCGAGACGCCGTGGGAAAGCAGACCGTGCAGCTGCGGAAGCTTTAGCAGTTTCTGTAGAGGCGGGAGAGTATGGAGAGACGTGGAGAGTGGGGTCAGAGAATTGCAGTGACTACACCAATGATCAAATTTGGATTGTCTCCATTGTGACATTTGTATTATATACATTTGTACTGAAAGAGCTTTAGTAGCTCCTGTCTGTTGCAGAAATGATGCTGAAATTGCAAGGGATTCCTTGCCAGGAGCTCAAACGTGAGCATGAAGAAGTGCACCTCGAAAGACGGAGGTAGAAGTTGGGGAATGTGAGCTTTTGTTGGTGGGGATTCTAGTTCCTGACTTGTATTTGATATTCTACACCGGGCTTTTTGGCCCATCAAGGTCAATGAAGCTATCTAGCTTGTAAAGATAAGTGTGGTAACAGTGGTAACTATCTAGAATCAGCTAGAAGCGTTGCGAAAATATCATATTGACAGGGTTCTCTAAACTTTTGCACATCTTTCGTTCGAAGCAAGTGCATTATCAGAGTGTTCAATCCAAGGATCCAAAACTAGGTATCGTGCTCTAATAGAACAGGCATTCTCCGACACTTGAAAGCTTTGTTTCCGACTTTAATTTCACAATGATACATTGCTGGAAACCCGCTATCTTCGTTTCTCAGGCTAGAGAAAGAGAACGAGGCTGGATTGACATCAATAGATTGGTGCGGCTCAGATCCCTTGCTGAGTCCATCACTGCAGGTGCTGCGTCTGCAGCTTCAAGACCATCACGGTATCATGGTGGGATGGCACAGTTTCATGGCTTGTGCACTGGAGAGCGCCAAGCCCAGCACACAGATTTTTAAGCTCACATTGAATGACTCTTGAGGCGGCAGAATGGGGACAGACACTGCAGTTTCAAGAGAGGCAGGAGATCATATGAATTCAGATTGCAGCTTGAGGTTTTTGGGTGTTTTTTGGATATCTCCCTTTAGCAGTGACCACCATTGAATCCTTTGATCAAAATCAATCGAAGTTTGGAAGGCTTCGGCAAGAAGAAGCAGAGGTCGAAAAGCTGTCTGCAGAGGCCAGCCAGAAAACACTGCATTTCGAAACGCAGTGGCTCTTTGACATTTCTCAAATCTACCAAGGGAGTGAATACCAGAGTCAAATGATGTCAAATGTATCCAGGTGCTTCAACATCAATCGAGGATCCAACAGCAGGAGGAGGAGCTATGCTCACTGCGCAAGGAGAGGTTCTTGCACCTTGAAAAAGCGCAGCTTGCAAATTCAGCATGATTTTGATAGTGGGACATTCAGGATGCTAAGTGGTGGAGATTACTTGGGCGTCAATCGAAGGGGCTGGGATCTCAGGTGTTTCCATTTTTTTTGCACCGAAGTTTGTTGAGATGCGTATCAGCAAGGCTTGAGGATGTGACCTGTGAAGAGATGGACCATATCTTGGAGGCTTTGCCCAAGCTTTTTAGACGGGAGATTTCTTGATTGGCGCATTCAAGTCTTGATTGGCGCTAATGGAGCGGAGGAAGTTGACAGCCGCTGCTTGTTGGAAGGTTGCCATACCCGGCATCGCTGGTCTCCAAGCAGAATCACAAGTGGCAAGCTCAAGCTCTTGTTGCTGGGAGTTGCATTCTGTCTATGGAGGTTCTATAAATGGGGGTATCGCCAAATCATCCATTTTAATTGGTTTTATATCATAAACCATCCATTTTGGGGTATCCCCATTTATGGACACCTCCGTATTTCGCGATATCCAACTGTTGTAAGCCAACCAGCCTTGGCTAAGGCAAGGGCACGAAGAAATCGAAGTCAGCTTCGAGACGAGTCGAGCCCTCAGAGGGTTTTGCTCCTCGGGTGACATTAAGGAGAGATTGGCCGGCAAATTGTAAACACAAGAGTGGTACGAAGAGAGTAGATTTTTGGGTGTTGGTTATTGTGATGATGTTATTGTTGTTGTTGTTGTTGTTGTTGTTGTTGTTGTTGTTGTTGTTGTTGTTGTTGCGGTCTATCGCAGCGATATCAAGAGTATGCTGATGAAATGTCACTGCAAATGGACGACCCAGACTGTTCGATGCTGTTGCAAGCCAAGTTGAGTAGAGTGATGTTGCTTCCGTTGCACTTCCTCCCTCCCTCATTGTTTCATAGCTGAACTGGGCTAGTTGCACCCTTGTGCTACAGCAGGCTTGAGCAGCAGTTGTGTGCCGTGTGCAGAGACGCGAAGAAGGACTGCCACTCCTTTCTGGGTAGGATCTAAGACGTGTTAATCAGTCTGTACATAGCTCTCCCGTGCATGTGCAAAAGGATGTTTGCAACACTAGCAGCATGAGATCCTTCCTGCGCACATTCCAGGCAGTTTTGTTCCTTCCATGTCAGCACCTATGTGTTTGCGAAGGCCAGCAGGGACATTTGCAGTTAAGCTTCCCTTATCCCAGTAGCCGAGGGAGAGCCTAGTTCTTGAAACCTAAAACTAGCGAAGATGCAGTGAGAAGCTGTAAAACCAGATAAAACCGTTGTTTTTGAGCACACCTCATATTTGATCTGGAATCTGCATGGAATGCATCACTTGGAACCGTGAAGTTTCATTCTGGTTGTGTGCTGTCCATGGTTGAGAGCACAGGCTGCAGAGGAAAACTTCGACCGTACAGATGTCCTATGTGTCAGGTCAGGCCCTCATTATACATTTGCACATTGCCTTTCTGAAATCGGTGTCGACCAGAGTGGTTGTAAAAGCACCAGTGTAAGGAAGATACCCCTCTAGGGGATTGCCACTGCACAAGAGTTAAATGCACATGGATTCAAGGGATATACAGCGTCTAACGAAGGGTATGCTGGGACACTAACATTGCATGGCCCATTTCAAAATGGCCTGCAATGTACCAGCAGCGGAATAGCATGGGGTGGCCGTCGGGTCAACGATGTCTTGGCAGTTTTCCAGGAACCAATACAGTCTCACATCTCTCGCGTTCACTTCTGAGAGCCCTTTTCAACTAGGCAGAAAGCCTAGCAATACTAGGCAACCCTCGTTGCCTTTTAAGGACAAATCGGCCTTTTTGGTGCCGACATGAATATCTTCAATTCATTGCCGCTGGCCAGACAGCCTTTGAAATCCGAGCTGTTGCGTTTCCTGGGCTTTGTTGTGGAGCTTGGGAGTAGCCTTCTGTTCCTGACTGATTTGTTGAGAATCAGTTCCCCTCACTCAAATTCTATCTCGAAATCCAAGCTCTGCAACTTGCCATGTTCATAGCAGGGCAACAGCTGTATTTCTGTAGTAAGAACAAGGATGCGGTGCTTTGCTTCAGTTACATAGAACGAACCACTGTAGATGTTTGCATCGCAAACAAGCAGGACTTTGTCACGGACACATCACTACAATTCATTACATCTGCATCATATGCACCGGGCCTTTGAGAGCTGTTGGTTCAAATCCACCTGCTGGGAGCGGAGTGACCAGGCCTGTAAGTTTCTGATGGTTGGCTCTTCGATTTTGTGCCAAGATGACATCGATGCGGTGACTTCCCAGGTCCTCAATTCGTCGCAATGGCTGGCGCACTGCCTGCTGTACTTTGAACCTGGATTTTGCTTGTTGCATTTCAAAGCTTCTCTGCATTCTTTTTGCATCATTGCAGCTTTGTGAAGCGTAGTCTACATGTACATAGATGTACATGGCAAGATTTGCTGCACAGCTGGTTTTCGGGATGTTTATGCTGCAGCGCTGCAGTGTTTTTGGCTTACAACATGCTGCTAAGACATTTGTCCCAGACTCCAAGCTGAAGACAGTGACAGATTTTGCAACAGCTCCTTGTTTCTGTATTGTTTACACGTGTTGTTTGCACTTGTAAGCTCGGGTGCTGCCGGAGTTGGTCAACGAGGTGGGAGTGTTGAGGTCTCCGAGAATTTGCAGCAAAAGGAATTCGCGTGTGATGCGCTTCTGGCACTTGTTACACTTGTTCTAGGCCAGCAATGGCAGCTGTTGCTACTTTGTCTCCGCCAATTGCAATCACTTCTGTCTCTGGAGCCTGATTCTCAACTTTAAGAGGTCTTTCAAGTGCATCTTTGATCGCATCTCTTGTGTTTGCTTTGTGTCTGAAGTCAACTCTGTTGTCTTGTGAGCTACAAAAGTGACACTGGCTGGCATTCGCTTGTCTTTGGAATCTATATAAATCTTTTGGATGTCTGACCTTGAGCCAACACATGTATACTGTATACGTCCCATGAAATTAAAAAAGGCATTTCAAAACCTGTCCAGATGACATTAACACCTGTTTGCATCTCTCGTTTAAGATTAAGTGCTGGTCTCCTGCAAATTGCCTGTATGCAGTGTAGATCCAATCTTGACTGAATAAACCAATTTTCCTGTGAACTGCAGTCTGTCAAGGCAGGGATTTGTACAGCTTGCCTCAGCTTGCCTCAGCTTGCCTCAGCCATGGACGGTTCGTCTTGTCCTCCCCTGGATGCCGCGGAGTTAAGGGCAATTAGTGAAACCTTGACAGTCAAGGAAGTCAAGAAGTTATTGAAAGACTTAAAGGTCGACGTGAGCAGCTGCATTGAAAAGTCGGAGCTCCTCACAGCGTTGGTGGATCGGCTAGAGAAGGACGAAAAAAGGAAAACTTCTCTTTTTTCTTACTGCAGGATTTGCTGCAACTGGCGCTTGGATGACGATGTATGGCCTCTGACTTGCGGTCATCTAGTATGCTTCCCGTGCTTGGGTAATCACCTCGAATCTCAAGTGCAGGTGATGAGGTCTTCACTGAAATACAAATTGCCATGCATCTATGCCCCTGCTTGTGACCATGAGATTCGATTTCAAGACGCTGCATCCATGTCTGAAGCGTTTCGGAGAATTTGGAAAGACTTACGGCAACGTGAGCGGCTGATCAAGGATGCAAAATTTGAGGTCTTAGAATGTCCCCGGGAAGATTGTGTTGGGGTTGCGTATAATGAACGTGGTAGACGTATGGCCATGTGTTTCTTATGTGAGCATACTTGGGAAGCAAACCCATCTGGGCATGAAAAGGAATGGGAAAAACCTGGCTTTGATGGTGACCGGGTGCGTCGATGCCCAAAGTGCCAAGCACCGATTGAAAAGAATGGAGGCTGCGATCACATGAGTTGCACGCGATGTGGTCGCCATTTCGATTGGGCATCCAGTCAGCCAGCTGGCGAAAGAAGGAATGGGCCTTCTCAGCAGCGAAGTCAGCCAAATGGAGGCAATGGCACTTTCGACTTCGGAAACTTTGCGGATTTCTTTGGGAATCAACAGCAAGATGCCGGTGCCCCTTTCCAGGGTTGGCAAGCACATGTTGAGAACGCAGCAAACCAGGCAGGTGGGTGGGGTCTAACTGATCCATATCTTTCTGTTTCGAAGGCAACCGTGAACTCCAGTGTCCATGAATGGGCCCCTTGGTTCTGCGGATATGGGAAGCAATTTTGGAGTGTTACAGTGTTCCCATGTGTTTCCTCTGTTCAACCCTGCCAGGTATTCAACGCAGCAAATGTTGCTGCTCACCATGCTCAGCACTTTGCAGCTCATGCTGCACATGCTGCCCAGGCTGCCCAGACTGCCCACGCTGCTCATGCTGCCCATGCTGCCCACGCTGCTAATGGGAGCGCACCATTTAACTTTACAGCTGGAGCCACTCGAGAAACTCGAGGTGGTGGCAATCGTGGTGCGACCCAGCAGGAGTCGGACCAGTGCGGCATAATGTGAACAAAAGGCCGCAGACCAGTGGTCTTGCAAAAGACTTTTCGGATACTCAGACTCATTGTTAAATTGATTGCTTAACAACGATCGCATGAGGTGAATAAGATACGACTATACTGTTGACTTTGCTATAACTATCTACCAAAAGTTTCTTGGACCCCTAAGTGACATCCGCGCTCCAAGGTGCTCAGCTTGCTTGAAGAGCAGGAAAACCAGTTGCAATGTGCTGCCCTGCAGCGCTTGAATGAGGCTTGTGGAAGCTTGAACTTCGGACAGTTTTGAGCAAATCAGCACAGCCCAGTGCCCAGCCTGCTCTTTTCGCGGCCCCCTTCGAACCCCATAGACAGATGTGAGGCGTTAGCACTGTTAATGATGTGGAAAGAGATGACTGATCAATCGACAGAATCAGACTTTGGTCTTGGGACCTGGTTCTTTCCTTACTAGATGCACTTCATGTGGTCGCTGCCTGCAGGTGGTCGACCAGTTCTGGCATGAAATCGCCGACTACCTCAATGAAATAGAAACTCTCTACGAGGAACTGCATGCTATTTGAGATCGGCCTGATGTTTCCTTCTATTGTGTAAATATGTTTTTGACTTCTGATTTTGCCACAGGATCCGGGCTTTTCTGGTCGTGAGATGGCTGCACTTGTGGCTTCAAAGGTCTTCTACCATTTGGAAGAGTAAGCCCCTCACCACCTCAGACATCAACCGAAAACAGACTGGTAAATCTTCACTGAATGGGCTGGTTCTACACGGTGGAATTGGTGTCGTTTGCAGGTACGACGATGCCCTAAGATTGGCCTTGGGGGCAGGACTTGGCAGTGCTTATCCATGTGTTGGAAATGAGAAGCACCATGAAGCACCTAAATTGCCCTGGTTTCTGAGTCACCGGCTTATTAGTGCATGGTCCAATGGCACAGGACAGCTCTTCGATTTGTCACAACGTACCGAGTACGTGGCAGGGTCCTTGGGGTTTGCAAGATTTTACAACAGAAGTCAAGCTTGTACAGTAGCTTCCAGATGCCCTATTAAGGAGAAGATTGTTGCGGTGGCCATCGATCAATACGCTGCTCACTTAGCAAAACAGGAACAACTTGAACACATTCTTCCAGCACCAGAGCGCAGACCATGACTCCAGCGGCAATCAAACTGAAACGGAGGTCAAGCTGAGAGGGGATAATTTCGAGTTAGAGATGAAAAAGAAGGTGGGGATCCAGGTGTTCTGAATTGTGACTGCATGTTGCTAGTGACTCAAGCTTGCCCAGATTGATATTCCACGTCAAGATCGGTTTGCTGTTGCCATTCGTGTCATGTGTCCAGATGTGTCAAGCCTCGTCTTCAGGATCCGGTGCCAATTGACTCCAGACTTGAAGATGTAGTGAATCGCATGTTTCTGCGATGCCTGGAGGACGCCACTGGGGTCGTGTTATGTGCAGTGGGCTCTCCTTGGCTCTCCTTCAAGACCACCAGCCGTTTTCACCTTTTTTCAAAGAGATTCACTCCGACATGTCTTCCTGGTGCTTTATGCTGCTATGCTTCTTCCGTCATGTCCATCTTCGAGCTGTGGAAAGAAGATTCTGTAAAGCTTTTCCCTGACAGCGCCCTCTTTGAAGTCCTTTTGAAGCTCTTTCAGCCTTCAGGCTTTCCTTCATGCGAAGGTACATGATTCATGTGGATTCCGTTTTCATTGTTTGCATTGTTTACAGTCTTCTAAGAGCCCAGGCTACACTCGCCGATGTTTCAACGCAACAAGATAAGACAAGATAGAAGTCACAACTGACTTAGATACACTGATCTGATCTGAGGTCAGTAACATGGTGATTGAGGAAGTCAGCTGCAGTTGTGGCGAATAATCTCATTTTTGGACCTCATGATATCTTGCAGCAGATTTCCTTCATGAGCTGTATATGGATTGGGCCCTGGAGGACAAGGCCTACAAGCAGGGTTTGGGCATGGCATTGGAGACTCGGCGGATTGACAAGGCGCGGCTGAAGGGCTGCCTTTTTTTTGTTTGACATTGCACCGGAGAAGATTCGCTCAAAAGCCGCTTGCAGAGGGTGGAGGTCAATCTGCAAATAAGTTGGAAGATTGGAAGGTGACTGAATTCATCATGAAGAGTGAGAACTTGTCGGAGATGCTGGAGCCGCTCCCTCAGAGATGATTTCGCAATTTCTGGTGTTCTGGTTGTCAAGTCATGTCAAGCTGTCAAGCCACAAAAAACTCACCGTCCCTGGGACTCCCTGAGGTATGCGCAACTCAGCGCCATGACTCTTCTCACATCCAAAGCCTTCAGGGAGCGCGTCCTGCAGGCTTCGAAGCTGTAAAGCTGCAGAGAAAGGGATCAGCCGTGCAGCTCTTTTGTGCGAGATGTGCATCTTCTGTTTTATGAGTGGTCCGGTCCGACTTATGAGTGGATCAGATTTGAGGTCAATTTTGTTTTGAATCCGAACAAGAGCAGAATTGCGGGATTCGAACCGTGATCGCATCAGGCGCTGGTGGAGATCCACATCTCTGTGAAGGTGCGGAGTAAATCTGTGGCCAAAAATTCTCGCAGGTTTCGACAAAATGTCGCCAGGATGTGAATCTCAGCGCTCTTGCACAGTGCTACTTCATTCTGGGGGAGCCTGAAGAGGCCATGAAGTTTGACAGCAGGATGGACATCCATGCGACATCCATGGGACATCCATTTGCATCAACAGGTGGCCAAGATCCTGAAGGATCTTCTGGCGCGTGGGGAGAAGGACCTGTTCTGTGCTATGTTTTTTGGGAGATCATGGCACCTCAAAATCATGTCTGGAGTCTAGATGAGATTGGAAGTCTGATCATGAAAGCTAGCTTCTGCAAACTGAAGTCCCTCTTGCTTTAGCAAGGTATTGGCATGGGCTGGAATTGCCAATCACATGAAGCTTAACAGTCAACCTCCCCGATCCCCCCACCTGTTATTTTTGGAAGCTTTTGTGGCTCAATCCCCCGCCTGGGACATCGTGGCCATATCGTCGCAATCACCATCATCAGCATCTTAGACTTACTCTGCACTTCGTATCGCCTTCCTTCTCCCTTTCCCATCTGCTTTCGTCCCTTATCCCTTGGCCTCAAGTTCAAAGAGTTGGGAACTTCAACAGAGAAGAACCGAGAAGCACTTGTGAAAGCAAACCTTCTGTAGCAATTTGCAGTGAATCTCAAGACATTCAAAATGCTGGCATGAATTTCTTGTTTGCCTTCTTGTATATTTTAGAGTTCGCAAGTTTGAAATCCGGAGGTGGAAAGCCCCAGGCTTGTGGCTGCAATCATATCCGTTTAGATTTGCTCAGTTGGCTGAAACCGAAGCAACTCTGGGGAACCTTTCAATCTTTGTTGCCTTGCACATCGCGCAAGGATGGGCGATTGCTCGCATATCAGATCGGCTTTGACGTGGTTCCAACCTCATGCCCTGCTTTCAACCATCTCCGTTTCTGATTCAGTTGATCAGTGTTCAAAACCCGTGTTGGTTGATGATTAGTTCGGGGATTATATACTACCCTTTAATATAATGGTTATTATGATAATTCATTGATCATCCAATAGGGGAATCCAGTTTTTAACCAACCAGTTGCTCTTTGACAACGAGGTTGACAACGAGAGCCAGCACTTCTGCAACGCACTGCTCTCTTCGCCTTTGCTGAAGATCAAGGAGCCTGCGCCTCCTCCGGCACCTGCCGTGGAGGGTGCAGTGTCCCGGCGATTTCCAGGGTGAAAGGCGGTTGGTAAAGATATTGAGGGTTTCTCGAAATGCCCAAGTCATAGGTTTTAAGGTCCTTAATTGGACCTGAATGGACGAATTTTGGATGATTTGGGATTTTGTAAACAGAGTCCATGTGATGACATACCCGTGCCTCCCCGTGCGCTGAGGAAGCCCCTGAGGCGCCTGCGGAACCAGTACCGGAAGGGCCAGAGATGTCGGAGCAGGCGCAGTTGTTTGGTTGGTTTTTCTTGTTGTGTGGGATCGACTATTCCAATCCCCACCAGAAAAACCAGGGAAGTTCCTTAAAGACTTGTTTCAGGTCAGCTTCCACATTCTGACAATGTGAAGTGAATCCGCTGATCAGGAGAAGGAAGACTTGACTCTCCTGCGAAAGATTCTATCAGGACGATCCTCCATTGACTTGCTCGGATCCGAGCGGACAGGTCGTTGATGTGGTAGAAACTTCTTGCTTTGTGTGTACCACGTTGCACAATGTTGGCTTTTCAAACAGCAATAGCGCTGCAAACAATCCGAGCGGGCAAACACCTCACACAGCTCTTTTCCTTTGAGGCAGATGGAGTTCCTCTACCGAAACAACCGTTCGGTCTGGAAGCTCAATAACATCGATGGATCTGCCGGCATTCCTGGCAGACGTGGTTTCAATATCTTTCACCTACTTGCTAGGCCATTCGACTAGGGCACAAAGTCATGAAATCAGAGAAGTCTGTGGAGAACGAGCATTCAACTGGCATGCGACCAGCTGGGGTGATCCTTCGGGCATTCGCGCATGTTTGTCAATATATGACTTCAGTTCTCAGCAAAAGGACCTCCTGCTGCTTGACACCATCAAGAATTCGATTGATGCGAAGCATCTTAGCTTGAAGATTTTGCTGCTGAAATCTGTTTCTTTGGTTTTTGTGCAGCGATTTCCTGAAGCAAACAATGGGGAGGTGCTGAGCAATTAACCTTTGAGATTACTTGAGATGTGTCAAGCCTTGACCCTTGATTTCAGGAACTCCATCACCCACAATGCAACGGTCATGGCTCATGGGCTCATGCAATGTGGCACCACCAGTGATGTCTTCCTTCGTGCATGGCTTAGCGGCTTAGCCTATCACATATGGGTCGAATGCAGATGGCAACTGCTTGAGGCAAGAACCTGGAGTGGCTGGCAAAGGCCTCGAACTGGGCCAAGTTCAGCGCCACTGCATCTCTAGGCTCCGGAAACACATTGGAAGTTGTGACATGTTGTGACATGTTGCGACCCTATTTGAATCTATTTGATCATGAGATGGTGACATCTTGGGTCATCTTGGATTCTTGGATGTCTGTCGAGGTGTGATTCATAAGGGACACATCAAGGAGTCCAGGCAGGACACAGCGCTTTGAATTGTGAGCGCCAAGCAGCGCTGATCATGTTCCGCCACAGGTCGATTCTGAGCACCTATTTGCCTCAACAAGGAGGCAACTTGGACAGTGAGACAGAAGTCTTCGACACTGTTTGAGAAACTTAACATGGATGTGGTGTTAATGAGAAGAGCAGCAGAAACATGCAGAAACAACAGATGTTGGGGGCGGTGTTGGTTCTATTGCTCTCCAAGACAAAGCACCATCTGGCGTTTTGTGTGCATGGCAGTGAGATGACTCTTTTGAGGCACCAGAGGAAGTCCTTATTCGGAAGGTGGTGCCCTTTATGGAATGGGCCAGAGCCCAAGTTTGCCAAGAAAATGTGATGAATTTAAGGTGTCCTTTCCACGCGACATAGCAGCCAAGTAAGGCCTGATTCATGCGAACCACTACGATCAGGATACAAAGGTGCGTACCATGGAGTAACAAGTCTCGGACTGGCTCGTATTGAGGTAGTTCTACCATGTTCTACCATTGTTTGGTGACTGTTTTGGGCAATCACACCGGAGAGGACCATCCACATGAGAGACATGATCCAACCCTAGTGCTGAGAGGCCTACCTGTTGGAGCAATTGCACAATGCCCAGGCAACAGAGGCTCGGAACAAAGGAATTCCATGGAGTTCGATGCTGTCACTTTGCGCAGATATGGTAACAGTTTGGTCTATTTGATTGGACTGAGGAAGGAGGTCACATGGATTTCCGAACTCGAGGTTGTCTGTTGGTAAAAACACAGGGGTGCAATTTCTGAACGACCTCATCTGTTTGTATCTCTTCATAACCCAGTACCTCTCCGAAGCTCCTACCAGGTTCTACAGCATGGTGCTTGCTTGGGTATTGGTGCAGCTCTTAGTGCCTCGGGTTGTGGCAAGAGGGAATGTCACGGAATGTTTGCCGCACCTGACTCAAACTTCTGAGGCCTTCTATGCATGGCAACGGCTGACGAGCGTATCTACGACGAGCTGACGCAGACCCTGTTCAAGCCCTGGCTACAAAAAGACAGGACCATAAACAAACGCGAGCAACTGGCCGATCTGTTAGGTGCAGCAAAAACTAAGCTACACGTAACCATGCTGTGATTGAAAAAGCGCTGCCAGCTTGAGGTATACTGACACAGCAGTAGCAGGTGAAGCTGCTGCATATGCTATTGGCCTGGTGATGGTGGCTTGGCTAAGACTGTAGCAAGGGAGAGCTATACACCATCTTGCAGAGGAAGGCTGTACTGCTGTACTGCTACATTTTTTTTGGACTCAATACCGTCTGAATACATCCGAATGCTGGGTTGCTACACTCTGGAAAATCAAGCCAATTCACCAAAAAAACCCATCAAAAAATCTGCGAAGGAAAGCTCAAATCCAATAATTCTTGCAAACCTCAGGTGGGATCTGCATCGCAGAAAGCCATTGACGAGCCGATTTCTTACCCTTGCCATCACATTTGTGTATTTGTGTTTGTCAGTTTTCACTTGTACCTAGAAGATTTGTTTCCGCCGAATATTTCTGCTCAAACAGGTTCTAAGTTCTATGTAGGTCCATCGTGACAGCTCGCAAACATGCTGCCTCGGCTGCCTCGGAATTGCAAGCTGTGCGTTTTCATGGTTCTGAGCTTATGCCCTGCCAAAGTCTTCGCGATTCCCTGGCTTTCTGTACAGACAGCTACATGTTGATTTGCATATGCCTTTGCAGATTGAGTTGGATTCATTGTGGTTCACTATGATTCATTTTGATTCGGCTCAGGTGCTGTCGTGTGCAAGACAGCTGAGCGCTACTCGTGCACCACCGACGTGACTTGTCCGCAGCGGCAGTGCCTTGGAGCAGTGAGAGGCTTCACCCTGCCGAGGCCGTGTGCGGACTCTGTGGTGCCAAGTGTCTCGGAGGACAGCTACGGTGACGGCGGTGACGTCTCGGCTTGCACTTTCAAGATCTTTCAAGCCTTCCGTTGAAAAGGGCACTATGGTCTGATTGAGAATCCTGTACAGCCTGGTGGAGCGGATCAAAGATGATTTGCGTTATCTGAAACTAGAAGATTTCAGAAATGACTCACAGCTTGCACTTTGTGCTCAAACATACTCAAGCCACCCTTGTGTCCTATACGAATGCTTGGAATGTGCAGAGGAGGATCATCAGCAGCGATTCTTCATGTTGGATGAAGTTCAATTTGAAGGCAGCCGCAGCTGCAGTTGACATGTCGCAAAAACCATCAGGCCAACCAGCTGTAACCAGCTCGCGTCAGGTTCCACATGTTTCCAGCTCCTCAAGAGCCTAAAGGCCTCCACAGACTCCTTGGGCTACATGCCGGATGGCCCGTGGGCAAGCTGTTTGGAGCAGGCGGTGAAGTACGAGGAGAAAAACAAGGCACAGTGAGGTTCTGCGGACCTGCGGATTTGCATTCTGAGAAGAGTATAGAACTTATGACTGTCTCATGTGTCAATAGCATGATGCAGTTTTGCAGCGTTTTACAGGTATACAAGGCATGCAGAGACTGCAACTACGGAGAACTTTAGAGCATGGGTTTCCAAACAGATTCCAGCCCAGCAGCATTTCAAAAGGTCTGGATGCTTGATCCTCGCTTCCTAAGCCGAAAGACCACTCCACAAGGACCAGCAGGTCGCGTGAGAAACCATGGAGATGAGGGAGAGGTTGACCCCCAAATGCCCAAATGGCCCTTTTCATAGGGAAAATGATGATTGAAAAGGAGAAAAGGATATATGGGGTATTAGCGGGTACCATACTTTCAGACAAACCCACACTGATATCCGTTTAATGTTGATTTAATGTTCACAAGTGTCACCACTTTCCAGAAAGTCACGACTTGGTGAGAGTTTTCTCAGGGAATTGCATCCATCTTCATTGAACATTTGCACCGCAGGGCAGGTCGTGGAGCTTTTTGCAGAGAGGGTAGTGGAGACACAGATTCACCTTGAAGACTGCCTTCAGAGTATCGAGGCCCTTTGTATACTATGTATTGAAACTGCCAAGTCATGATATGATTGCAGGAAATGATTTTGGGATGTCTCGCACAGACTGAGTCAGAAGGTCTCTTGTAGGTCTCTTTCCTATCAATTCCTGGCAGGCTCGTCAAGATTCACCTTTGCAGCGAGTAGAAAAACTGGCATCATCTTTGCAGGTGGGGGAGCCGCCTGTTTCGTAAGGTTTGCCGAAAATTAAATAAGGACAGATAAACGAGTCTCCAAGCTGTTTTGAAGCCAATCCTGGAATCTTTGAGTTTTGTATGATACTGTACATGCTGTGTTTTAACCTTTTGGAGCCGTTTGCAACCTGCTTTCTAACTCGTCTCAGCTAATGTTCTCAGTCTTTCATCTTCTTCAGGAGCTCATGCTCTCCAGAAAGACGTGAGACCAAGCCAGAAAGGGAAGAGATTTTCGATCCACTCCCAGAGGAAAGTGGTGTATTGAAGAGTCTCGCGGGAAGCTTTAGGTAGAAGCGGTAGAAGTAGAAGATCAAATCAGAAGGCGACCCGATAGAGAGTGGAATGCCCACTGAACACTTGCTGGAGAAAATGTGTTTGCAGCCACCTACTTCAGCAGTTTGATTGCTGCATCTTTCAATATGACGGTTATGCCACTGCAAGATATGTGAGATGTCTTCTAATCTAGATTATTCTCAGGCTTAGGGCCTATGCCCACGACACGCAGCACGAGAAGATCATCCGGGCTTGCGTCTCTTTCTCAGAGCCCGTCAGCCTCGCAGATCTCTTCCTGGAAGTTGGTCGTGTCATTGAGGCGCTTGCACTGGCAATGATGATGTTCAGGAAAGAGGAAGAGGCTGAGCCGCTCATCCAGCACCGCGCTCAACGGACTCAAGCGTTCTTTATGCAAATGAAACTGCAAGGGTTCTTTCATGAAATGCTTGAGAACAGTAATCTAAGGGAGATGCTCCTGGACAAGGATGCCATTCTTCGCTATGGTGGTTGCTTTGCAATTGCACTTGCATATGCTCAGCCCCCAGCATGACGTTCCAGAACCGTTCCCTCTCACTGTCACATTTTGGAACGATTCTATTAGATATGAGGTTGGTACTTCGCAGAATGCTGCCATCCGGAAGTTGCTGCACATCTCAGTTTGCAGCTCAAACTTGCACCTATCTTTCTCCCTCTTCCTGTCAACCCGTGGCTGAATGCTGTCTTTTCTAAGGTCTCAGATGTGTCGGATGATGTGCGGCGAGCAGCTGTGATGGCGCCCTTGCCTTAGTCCACCAGCAGGAAACTTTGGAAGATGAACGGCTGAATCACGTTTAATCCCTTCGTGTCACCAGTCCACAAGACGCCCAAATGGTCGGCGACAAGCAGCCAACAACAAGCCAAGAACAAGCCAAGTGTGCCAGGAAGGACATGGAACCACGAAGAATCATCAGTTCTCACGTGGCCGAGGTTGGGCTTTGTCATGTGCAACGTGCCCGAGCAGCTGCCTGGAGTGGTGAAACTGCTTGCTGAGAGCCATGGACTAAGGGAAGAAAGAGCACTGTTGACACTAGACCTTGCAAGAAACCATAGACTCAGGTGGTTTGATCAGTACAGTTCAAAAAGCTTTTTTTGGCTGGGGACAAGGAATGCTTACACTTAGACTCAGTGAATTTGTCAGTGGCACTTCACAATGAGGCTACAACCCACACGTGCGCTATGCTGCCGCAATGGCACTGGGAATTGCGTGTGCTGGTACCGCACTTCTAGAGGCCGAACGGTACTTTTTTGATATATACTATACTTTATCAACGTCAATGCTGCTAGTTGGACTCTCCCTTGCTGAACTCTTGTAGTCAGGACGCTTCGAGTACCATGTACAAGATCAGTTCATATTATCAACTGTTATAAGCTGCACATTTTGGTTTGAGAATTTTCGGAGTGACCTCAACAGCTCTTGTTTCAGGCGCACAACCTTCTTCAACCGCTGATGTCGGACCCGTCCGACTTTGTTAGGCAAGGAGCAATTCTCGTCAATGGCTCAGTGGAAGGATTCTGGTGAATGGCGCTATGAACAATTGGGGTCGAGTCAGCAACTACGAAATGAACATCAACATATCATGTAATAGATTATACACTATATATGTATATATATATATATATACATTTACATATGCTATCATATGCGATATATATATTATTTACAGATGTTCTACAAATGTATGCAAAACTACAGGCTGTTTTGGTGTTTGCAACCAGGGTAGGGAAAAACGACCCTGCCTGAGGCAATGGGCCTGCTGTACATGCAGACCTCTCCGGGAAAGACTGAGCGCGTCAAGGAGCCCGGCAGTGCACGCCATGTGGTTCCCCACTGTGTTTGAAATCATGAAACCATCATGAAACCTTATGAACTCCATATGGTCCATATTTCAATATGCATTGTTCGCTGCTAGCATTGCGAACTGTGTTCAATTTCCCTCTTCAGAAATTCCAGTTATCGTAGATCATGGGTGGTCACAGCTACAAATCCACTTATTTGATTGACCAACTTCATCCTGAAAACAACCAAAAACAAATGCTTTGGGTTGGGTTCGAACTTTAGACCCTGCACCATTATTCTTGGCCATTTTGGCCAGTAAACCATCCATTTTGTGGCCAAGTTTGACCCATTCTCAAAGCTGATTTGTCAGGAGTTTAGGGACAAACTGCAGAAAGTCATCGGAGACAAGCACGAAGATGTTCTGGAACCCAGAACCCAACTTTCAGAACCTGGTGAACTTCAGTTGGTTGTCTCCGACTGACCCTGAGAATTCTTTTGTATCAGCGCGGTGCTAAGGTCATGACGCGTTTTGGAGCCATTCTTGCACATGGCATCATGGATGTCAGCGGCCTCAGAACCTGTGGCTGCCAGTAAATCCAATGGAGGGTGAGTCGAATGTGTTTATGCCCCTCAGTTTGGTGCCTATGAGGCTGGTGGCCGCAACTCCTGTGCATCATTGTTTTCGAAGTCTGGGGTTCCCTCCTCAGTGACCATTTGGCCATTGGATACAAAGACAGAGCTCCTTCGCTGCAGGTGCTGCGTCGTGGGGCAGCCATTGGGTTCTGTTTGTTCACCCAAATGTGGTACTGGAGCCGGCCTCAGGAAATAAGGCTGCTGTGTGTTGAAGCGAAGGTCACGCCTAGGTCCAACTTCCCACGCCCTTGGCACGGTAACCTTCCAGGTTTCCGTTGATCCACATGTTTTCCTTGACCTTGACGCCAACGGCCTTGATCGGCAACGAACTCAGACTTCACAGACAGGGGGTGATGTCACCGGGCATTGGCCGTTTGTGAGCCGTCAAGGTATCACCGACAAGCTGAAGATTCCCAAGAATTTCTCAGTCAGACTCCCAGACCCGGATTTGCTGAATCGCCCAGGTTGTTGCGCCAAGACAGCCCTACAGATTTGAAGCATTTTTAACTGACTCCAATTGCTTGTCGTCGTGGACCCGTGGACACAGTCTTCCTACCTTGAGGTGAAGAGCGGAGCAAAGCCTTCAATGTTTGCGCAACGTTCTCAGACCTTTCGTGATGGTGCAGTGCTTTTTCCTCATTTGAATGCTGCAGCAACCTCCATCGTGGCGAGGTATCCGGAGCCTCTGCAGCCTCCCAAAAAAGAGGAGACCGCAAAAGCGGCAACTGCAGTGCCTTGGTTTCGATCCTCGAAAGATGTCCATTGGAGTCACCCCCCTTTGTGGATGCATGTGTGTTCATGCACTGTACAGTATGTATATAACTCTCTCTCTCTCTCTTTATAAATATCATCAGCTTATAACAGCTTATTTATCTTTAGGATTCTTTAATTGTATGCACCTGCACTTGTAGCATTTGAAGTTGAACATGTAGAGCATGGATTACTTTCCCAGATCCATGTCTATATGTCCGAAAATCACACATCTACTGCCCACGACAGAAGACGGCTTCAGATAGCACTTCATTTGTGGCAAAGCATCATAATTCATGTCATAACTTATATACCTGAATCTCATGAATTTGTGGATCAGCTGCTTCACGACGTTTTTTCAGACGATGAATCATATCCGAGGTGCTTTCCACCGCGGCAAAAGCCAAGCAACTGAAAGAGAAGAAGGACGGAGTCCAGCCACAGTTTTCGCTGGTAAGGAGTATGGGTTTCTCCCAAGTAAAGGTGTATCATTAAAATTTTCCAATTCCGAGAAAAACGACCATTTTGGGGTATGCAGTATGCATCATTTCTGGACAAACCTGTATATCGCTTATAGAAATTGTGGACATTCCAGTGCCAGTGCGAGATTTCGAGTCCTGCCAGGAGAAAGAGGCCATCGAGCTCAAAAAGGCGAGGCTCACTCGGCAGTGGAGACTCCCAGACGCCGCGCTTGGAAGTTACTCAGCTGCCAGGCATCGTCCAGTGCTGATGTGGACATGGATGACAAGGCCATCTGCAGAAATCTCTGCGAGGAAATTTTAGCGCATTTTAAGACCTTCTAAGCCAGCAACTATTTTTATTCCGGAGCCCTGGACTATAAATTCCACGCTTGGGGAATTCCCGCACATGTATCGTTACAACACTTGGTGGAGAAGATTTCGGTAACATGCTTCACGGAAAGAGTCTTGCAAGTCTTGTGGGACCCTCAGCTCTGCTAGGCATCCATCGGTGGCTCTGTGGCCGAGGGTGCGGCCTCTTCAGTGAGAGGAGCCGATATTGCTGCTTGGCATTGCTTGGCTCAGTTCGCTTCAATTGGTCAAGAAACTTGGTACCCTTTCTAGGGTCAGGCCCTCGCTTATGCCTACTTTTTGGCTCGCTTACACCTATGTGATAGATGAAGAGCTCAAACGTGGTGCATGCATGGATCAAGATAGGTCAGGATATATCCATATCCCCTGTGCCCCTGTTGTCCCAACTGTCCCCAGTCCCCACCCCTAAAGATGAACCTTAAAGGTGTGAATCCAGTATCCAAGATGGTCGGCTTAAGTGATCCAAAATGTCCGCTGAAGTGATCCTTGGACGCCTTTCCAGTCTTTGAGGCATGTGTCATTCATGTATACTTGCTGTGCCCTCTAAGGTCTCAGTAGCAGCCACCCCAGGTTTTGAGCTCAGATCAAATCGGCAACTGCCGCAAGGAACAGTGGAAGGGCCGGCAGACAAAAACCAACATACTTGAGACTGTTTGCACCCGTCTAAGATTAACATGGCCAACCTAGCTAGAGAGCTATGAAGCATTTTGAATTAAACATGTGAAACAATGTGTGCTTTTTTTTTTAGCAATCATTTTCATAATGAAAAAAGTGATTTAACCATGTGAACAAAATGCGGAAAACACATTTTTTAAAGGTACTTTGAAGGCTTCTGTTTCATTTTTCCTTTGGTTTGATTTTTGGATTTCAAAATTATGTCTTGAAATCCCCGTGTGGTGGTCCATATGTACCAGCTTGGAGTATCCTCTCACCTTGTTTCCAAGTGCCAATGCTGGAGCGCCCAGGAACAACCGTGGTTGGCTCCGCTGCCACAGAATCTGTGGCCGCAAGCGACCTGGGCAGTGAGATGATGGAGGCAGCAGATTGCAGGATTGGTACACTGGTCGTCCAAGTCTAGTGTTCCAGGATGGATCAGGATGGATCAGGATGGAAGAATGTTTATGTTTAGGGCATTTTAGGGCATTATTTTTTCTTTGTCTCTTTCTCACGTCACAGTGCAGGTGGATGAGCAAGCACCTGTGCCAGAAAAGCCCAAGGAGAGTTGATGCTTTGTACACTGCCACTACATTTGCAGTGCTGAAACCTAGATTGACTTGGGACATCGACCTTGTATCAAAACCAAGAACGCCTCAATTTTGACGGGTCTGCTTGGAAAAGGATTTTGAGTGGATCTTATAGAGTTTGACTATCACACCTGCAACCTGTACATGCACAGCACGTTGAATTGTCATGCACACTGCAGATCTTTTGCATTTCAAGACAGCAGAGAGTGTCATGCAGGAACCCAAAATTGATGAGGAGAACAAAGCGGAGACTGAGGCGTGTAATTTGTTTTTGAGCATGTTTGGAATGACAGTAGCAGTAGCATTTTCACAAGGGGTATCCACACGAAGCTTCTTCTTTCATTGCTTCATCAGGCTCCTGAAAAGAAAGAGGAGAAGAAGGTCCACAAATTGTCAGAGCCAATCCACCAGCTTAGAAACTAACACTACTGCACACATCCTGCCATGCAGCCAACAAAGTGAAACCTGACAGGAAGAAAAGAAAGAGGAGCCGGAGCCAACAGAAGAAATCTTAAGCAATCCGTGCCGAGTATCTTGGCATTCTGATGGCTACATGGGTTTGTCGAAGAATGGCATATACGCCCAAATTGCAATTTTAATCTGCAATCTTCAAACAAATCCATCATATTCGTTGATCGAAATTCTTTTGCATCCGAGATGTTTGCTTCAGCGCTGGGAGCAATGGCAAGCTATCAAAGATGCAAATATCATATTAAGGGGCTACGCCCCCTGCCGCCGACCCCAGGGATTGTTGCCCTGGGGCGGCGAGCGGGGGCTTGCATCTTTTCATAATATATACCCAGGAAGTCNATTAAGGGGCTACGCCCCCTGCCGCCGACCCCAGGGATTGTTGCCCTGGGGCGGCGAGCGGGGGCTTGCATCTTTTCATAATATATACCCAGGAAGTCCAAAGACTATAAAAAGAATAGTTTCTCCACGAAAG
>BGPT01000509.1:213514-229486 GCA_003297045.1 Symbiodinium sp. clade C Y103 | reverse complement strand
CGACGACCCTTCCAAAACAACGGCTTCGCCACACCCAAACAGCAGGACCCTGAGGGACGGACTGGGCCTGCGGGCCACGCCCACCAAAACGGCGGCTTCCAACAGCAGGATCCTCATGGACGCACTGTGCCTGCGGGCCACGGCCCCCAGTGCCTATCATTGCCTTCTCACCATATAAGAAAACTGAGGAACAAACCGGGCCTGCGGGCCTCGTCTCTTACCCTGGGTGATGAACCTTGTTGCTAGTAAGTGTTCCTCTGACGCGCTCCCCCTGCTGGCGGCAGGGGTCGGCGGATATTATATTAAGCTTTTCCAGGGTACAATGCCAGGATGGCCACTCTCAGAGAATGACAGTATTTTCAAAATATTTCCAGGGGATCAGCGGCTGTGCTTTGAGCGATGCGATCAAGTGTTGGGCCGAGGTACTGAAGGGGCAGGTGCAATTCATCTCGTTCCCAAAGGTGGGGTGATTATGGTTGGACCTTTGGAGCTGTTGTGTTTCCAGAAAACCATCGATAGCTTGAGGAGATTGAAGGCCAGCCCGTGCGGTACAAGAGTCGCCCTTAGTGCTCATGAATTCACAGTTGCATTTTTCAAGAAATCATTCACCTTGAGACTCTAAAGGTGAATTGGATTGAACGTGTTCCGTTTTGGTGCGTCTTGTAGCAATCCGCCAAGGCCACTACTGGAGAGCCGAAAACAAGGCTTTCTGCTCCTCCGAGATCTTCGGCCTGAGGAGCCCGAGGACTCCGTCTGGAACTGGTGGATACCGCCCGTGTTTTTTTTGGTGGGGAATGGTGTGCATGAGCCGAAATTGGCAATGACCGACCCAACAAATAAGTTACCGATATTCCATGATATTCCTACAACTTACCTATGCCCTTTTTTTTCATCGGTAATTCATAATGACCCAATTTTGGTAGGGGCCCATAAGGCAACAAACCCTGCAGGATCTCTTCTTGGAGAACGAGAAGAGGGAAGAAGATGAAGAGAAGGCAATTTTTTTTCTGGCATATTGCAACGGCCGGAATTTTGTACAAAAATGGAGAAACTGATGGTACAAAAAATTGAGCTTTTGGCTATCCTGTTTATCAGACAAAGCCACTACTACGCCACCACGCACTACTAAACTGAAGAGAATGGCTGGGGCCACTACATTCAATTCTTTTTTCTCTGATCTACTATTGCGTGATACAGAATAGTATACGATCATGTTTGTAACAAGTGATCTACATGCACACATTTGTGCCTCGTTTTTGATGGAACTTTCAGTCGTGGCCGTGGTCACAAGACACATGCTGCATGGCATGGAACGACAGGAGCCTGATCCTCCGGAGCCATTCCCATGGAGTGCAAATGAGTGAAGCGGTCTGTTGCTACAAGATGCAACCGACTTTAGCAGCCCAGTATAGCATGAACTGATGAGAAGCTGTTTTTCAGAAAGTGAATTCAACAGAGGCCTACAACATCCTACAACCATTTTCGCTTTCACTGTGTCATTTTTCACTAATTTTCACAAATTTTCACTATTGGGCTGGCCTGATGATAGCTTTCAGAATTGCCGACATTGGACCCACGCAATTTTCTTTGTGGGGTCCAGGACTGACAGTCTCAGGATGAGGCTTTGTCACATATTCGCCGAGACGCCTGGACAGCTTCGGATTGAGACGCAAGGAAAAGAGCGAAGGAACTCAGATATGGCATGAAAGTGCATGAAATGGCTAGATAGACTTTGACACTTTTTATTTTAAGGACAATTGTATTGTGGGTATCCTTGATTTGTGTGGACAAGTCTAGATTCCAGAACAAATATTGTCTGCTGCCTGCACTTGTTGCAAAGTTCAGCAGTCAAAGCTGCAAATTGATGCAGTGATGCGACCATTTTTGCCAAGTTTTGTTCGCAATGCGCAGTCGCCTGCACAAACTGCTTGGGCCAGGAAATCACGCTTTGGGCCTGGCTACATCCCTCAATGAAGGCGTGGCTGGTATCCTCCTGTGGGAAGGCCTTAGGTCTTAATTACATGGGGGTTTTTACCTTTGCTTACCTGAACTCAGATGAGGCCGTTGTATCGAATCAACTCCTGAAAGTTGTGCCAATGCCAGAGTCTTTCAGATCAGTAGCGAGTGGATTCTGAATGCAGGGATTGAAGCATTTCCTGCAGTTGCTGTTTAAGTGCTTGCAGACTTCCATTTCCAGTGTTACTTTCAAGGATGTATTCTGCCCTGGCAATGACAAGCCTTTAAGGTTGACCATGGCAATGGCAGAATTATGTAAAATCGGAAATCACTGATGTTGCTGCTACATGCTCTCATACGTCCAGCAACCACAGCAATTGCCACCTGTTTTGCAAGGCTCCTGGCGGTTTTGCGTTTGATTCCAAGGCGTGAGAGTTTGCAGCTTCGTTGCGTCGTTGTGCAAGCCCACAAACGCTCTGGGGTCCAAGGGGGAACTTAGCAGATCATTTTAATTTTCACACCTTGCTGAAGGCCACGGGTGGTTTCAGTTTGCCGCAGTTTGCCCCTGTTGGTTCTTGCGGATGTTCTTTTCAGGCAAATCCCTTTAAGATCAAGGAGAGCATGACCGTGGTTGACCTCATGGACGAGATGGAGCAGGCCATGGATTGCCAGATTTGACGATCAAACATGATCAAAGGATTGGAATCCTTAGCCGCCTCAGGTGTACGAGGAAGTGAGTGGTGATACCCTTGAGCTTCAGGCGCATTCATATCTATGACATTATGACACTTTAGGTTTGTATTGTAAGATCAACTAGCTGGGGCTGTTGAGTGCCTTGGAAGGGTTGTTGCCTCGGTGTAATCTTGGTGCCCTGTGCCAGATTAACGTCTTGTGGAACACGAAGGACCACCTGGCCTGCTCAAATGCTGGCAATGTATCCGGCAATGGTTTGGGTCAAAACTGCACAAAATTGGTTGGACAAATGCGTGGCAGGATCCCAAGAAAGCCCTGAATCCAACAGAGAAGGCCTGACCATTTCAGCTATTGTTGGACTGAAAAGACAAGACGCGGTCCAAAGCAAAGGGAAGCAAAGAGTGATCTGAAGATCGAAGCCAACAATTGGTATTCTGCTATCGGCTTGAGTGATACTCATTGTATTCTCACCATTTCTTGCCATTTCGTACCAGTGCGACCGTTATTAGTTATCATATCCGTCACCATCACCATCACCATCACCATCACCATCATCATCATCATCATCATCATCATCCTCATCCTCATCCTCATCCTCATCCTCATCCTCATCCTCATCCTCATCCTCATCCTCATCCTCATCATCATCATCATCATCATCATCATCATCATCATCATCATCATCATCCTCATCCTCATCCTCATCCTCATCCTCATCCTCATTCTCATCCTCATCATCATCATCATCATCATCATCATCATCCTCATCCTCATCCTCATCATCATCATCATCATCATCATCATCCTCATCCTCATCCTCATCCTCATCCTCATTCTCATCCTCATCATCATCATCATCATCATCATCATCATCAGCATCAGCATCAGCAGCAGCAGCAGCACCACCTCCTCCACCACCACCACCACCAGCATCATCATCATCATCATCATCATCATCATCATCATCATCATCCTCATCCTCCTCCTCATCATCATCATCATCATCATCATCAGCATCAGCAGCAGCATCAGCAGCAGCAGCAGCACCACCACCTCCTCCACCACCACCACCAGCATCATCATCATCATCATCATCATCATCATCATCATCATCATCATCATCATCATCGTCATCGTCATCGTCATCGTCATCGTCGTCATCATCGTCATCATCATCATCATCATCATCGTCATCATCAGCATCAGCATCAGCATCAGCATCAGTCTCACCAGCACCAGCACCAGCATCAGCATCACCAGCACCAGCAGCAGCAGCAGCATCATCATCAACATCATCATCATCGTCATCATCGTCATCATTGTCATCATCGTCATCATCGTCATCATCAGCATCAGCATCAGCATCAGCATCAGCATCACCAGCATCAGCATCACCAGCATCAGCCATCACCAGCACCAGCACCAGCAGCAGCATCATCATCATCATCATCATCGTCATCATCGTCATCATCGTCATCATCGTCATCATCGTCATCATCGTCATCATCGTCATCATCGTCATCATCGTCATCATCGTCATCATCGTCATGATCAGCATCACCAGCATCACCAGCACCAGCAGCAGCAGCAGCAGCATCATCATCATCATCATCATCATCATCATCAGCATCAGCAGCAGCATCAGCAGCAGCAGCAGCACCACCACCTCCACCACCACCACCAGCAGCATCATCATCATCTGCAACGATCATGGTTCGAGCAGTCGCAAGCAGCTAATACTCCTCTGACATCCTGACATCGGGACACCTTGTTTCGAAAAGTGAAGCCAGGTCAGCCAGCACTTTGCGGATGGCGAGACCTTTGGTGTCTATGGCGAAATCCTTCCATCACAACATGCAAGGCAAGCCGTATGACCCCCCAATCGGATCAATGTTGAATCAATGTGTGAAAAGGAGAGATTTCATGAGATTTCCGCTGCCATGGCTCAGAGGCCTGCGAAGCAAGAGGAAGACAAGATTCCCGTGACGATTCTAACAGGCGTGAGTCCAAAAAGTGTCCAAAATAAGTCCAAAATTCAAAAGTCGAGTCGACAAAAGTCGACAAAAGTCGACAAAAGTCGACAAAAGTGGACCAACGTGGACAAAAGTTGACAAAAGTGGACAAAAGTCGACAAGAGTCGAGAAGCAGCTGTTTTTGGTTGTTTTTGTTCAACAGCCCAAATTGGACGGCCATTGATTCCATTGATTCCATTGATCACTCCTCTGAACTCAGCCAGGGGCGATGTTGGGTGCTTGAAACGTGAAGGAAAGTTCAGAATTGGATATGTTTCTGCGTTTCCGGCCAAGGCTTCCTGGGTTCTGGAAAGACTACTATGCTGAACTACATTCTCCAGGATGAGTTCAGCATGCCTTTGATGGTTCGTTATGCATGTGCTAGTGCCAAGACTTTTTCAAAGTGTTGTCAGTTCAGGAGCAAAAGGAGAAGAAAATTGCCATCATTGAGAATGAATTTGGCGAGGCAAACAGCGCCATTTTCTTTTTAGAATTTCGTTTGGGTGATGTCGGGGATGTCACGAAAGCTAGCTTCTGCGAGCTGAAGTCCCTCTTGCTTTAGCAAGGTATTGGGGGGACTGGAATCTCCAATCCCATGAAACTTCATGGGTTATACCCTGCCCCCCTCCCCCCCTCTAGCGGATTCACAATCAGTTTGGCCGTGGCTCGATCCCCCCCGGGGACATCGTCAGCATTTCGCCACCCTACCTCTCATCCTCAACTTGAATTGCACTGCGTTACTTTTTACCGCGCTTCCAAAGGTCCACGCCGATGCCGAAGGTGGACCTTTGAATCTTCCCCAATCACTGGTCATCATGTTGTCATGTTGGCTGTGCTGAATTTCCTCATCCTCTTCGCGCAACAATATATGATCATATTATGTTCTCATCCTCGTCCCCTCCAACATACATCGCCTCAATACGTAGGTCTGGATGCTCGCCTTACAAACATGCCCCAGCTTCAGACCCGCTCGTCCACTTTGACAAAAAAGCTGCGCTGCGCTGGACCCTTTGTGTTTTCATGCCAAGCTCCCTGCCAAGCTAGCTTTCGTCCCTTACCCCTGGGCCTCAAGTCTCATTTGGTGGGTTGATGTTTGGCATTGATCTCATAGGTTCCCATTGACGATGCGCTGCTGAACCAAGAGAAGTTGGCGCTAGCAGAGAAGGTGGATTGAGTGCCGAGTGCAGGGAACTTCGAAGTATAGGCAAGCATAGGTAGACACTGAATTCAAAGACTTACAAAGCTTCGGAAAGCATCTATTACTTGTTGAATTGAAACTGAACATGTTCCCAATACGTCGTTTTCTTGAAATCCCAGACATTTCTGTTCGTTTTTGTCGCTTGTTTACCTGTTGTACCTCTTCAAACATGGCTGGTCCTGTAGATTATCGTTATGGACAACGGCTGCATGTGCTGCACAATTCGCGGCGACCTCCTTGGCGGGTGCGCCGCCACACATCATTTGAGTACTCAACACTGCAGCTTGTTTCAGCTGTTGATCTTTGCAGATGTCGGACAGAGTCTTCTGAAGTTTCGGATTTCTTGTTTCTAAGATGTGCTAAGTATTGCCAAGTACCATGTGCTTCTTGAATGTTCGTTTCCTTTTTGTTCGTGTCACCTTCGGAGAAGTGCACGTCATTGTGCGTCAGATCACTCTTTCTGATTGGATTTAACTCAGCTGTTGGCTCAGGGAAGATACTAACGACTATTGCACGCAGCTTCAAGTCAATAGCAAGAGTTGAGCTTACAAGCTTGTTTTTTTTTTTGTGGCAGCATTAAATATTGCAAGGTTTGTATAATCTCAAACAAAGGGTTTTCTCTAAAGGAACTGCTTAAGTTGTTTACGGGGTAGCTCTCTTGTGGAACCTGCAATGGATTTGTCTTGGACGCTTGGCTTGTCTAGACCTGCGATTATCTGCTGTTCTTTGCATGCCTCATCTTGAAGCACTTGATGAACTCATGAAACATGGATCAATTTTGGCATCGATTCCTGCTTCAACTCCGGTCACTTATCAACTCTTCCTGGTTGCCTCTTTTTGGGTGAGATTTGTTCTGTCTCAGGATTTGGTCATCAGACTGGACTTATGGTCTTCTTTGCTGCGCCCTGGTTGAGAGGTGGGTTTGTCTGAGAGGGTGCCCCAAAATGCCATCGTTTTTGCTCAAACCTGCAATTCTGGGGTATCCCCCGTTGTTGAGCAGAAGTAGATGGATCAGCCCTTCCTCGAAGCTCTGAGGCACTTCGGAAGCACATCAGTCCCGCAAGGCCCCTATTGGTCTTCCGCTTTCGCACTCGGAGCCTTATTGGAAGTGCAAAGTCAGACTGGCTTGGTTGGGACTCCGGTTTGGGAAGTCGGAGGCACCCTGGGAGAGGCTCCTGAAGATCCGAGTAGTCAGTTGCACATTATGATTGTGAGCTGATGAACAAGTGCTGGCTTGAGCTACTGCTAGCAAGTGAGCATGCGTCCTTTCACCCTGTGTACTTTGGTAGGCTGTTTTGCCGACCCACGTTTCCGGTTTTTGGGTCAGATTTGCTTTTTTCAAGACATTGACATTATCTAAACATTTATTCACTTGCTTCTTCCGGGAATATTATCTCAGAACATGTCTCAATGGTGGTTTGTGGCAAAATATCTGTGATCTGAATCCAGATTCGAGTCCCAATTTTATTTCCATTGCAGAGTCGCAGCAGTTACACTGACACTGTGTGCCATATTTTAATGCCTTAAATATGGTTCTTGATCATATACCGTGAATGGATTGCAGATTCATTGCAGATGCCGGCCTGACCATGATACTTCATCACTCCAAGCTTCTGATGACAGGAGGACCAGTTTTTCGACTGTGTAGAAACGAATGAAGACCTCTATCGCTTGCGCAGTGTGGCGGACTTAGAGCGAGGAGAAGTAATGCAACCATCTGCCAATGCACTGCTTATATTTGTTCCAACTGTTGACGGAAGCGCAGATGGAATTTCGCTTCTTTTATCCAAGGATAGTTCGGGCGCTTCCACTCCTTCCACTCGTTTACCGGACACCGAATTCGCCGTTGTGCTGCTGCACGCAGAACGCTGAAACTCTTGATAAATGCGGTTGGAGGGAATCAGAATCTAGTGACTTGTACTTCATCCGGAAAGCATGAGGGGATTGGCTCACACCCTATTTCTTTCCGGCACGTAGGCCCGAAGGATTTCTTTCTGCCCGTCGATGTGAACAGGGCTCAGATTTGAGTTGAATTGTTTGTTGCAGGAGTCTGAGGGAGGTTTGAGTCCATCCATCAGTTCCTACAGCCTGGCCAGCTTAGATGAGGAGGCAAGAATTCTGCTTGATATTTGACCCATGGCTTTGAACGCCAGGTGGGTCTTGTGATCATGTTTTTGGCCATGTCGTGACCTTTCCATGCCTTTCGATGCAGCACCCTGGAGGTAAAAGCGATGGGCTTGTTAGAGCGCACCAAAAGAAGTTTCATGGAGAAAAATCCTTCAGCAGGTGCAGATGGGCCATCATCTTAAGGAACCAGCCACAACAGCGGCAACAATTGTTCTCCAATTGTGAACAACAGACTGTGAACACTGCAGAACCCAAACCTTGTTCTCTCCAAGTTGATTTGATACTGATAGCTGCATTAGAGGCCATGGTCTCTTATGGTGCAAGTGCCTTATGCTTTCCAAGGCCTGAGATGGCATGGGCAAATGACGACACTGCCAGGCTGAAGTGATGTAATCATTTGGTCAGGGATCGAAGGAACCAAGTTCTGATCGCTGTCGAATCGTTGTCCCTCTATATGCGCCACAACTGTGAGCATTTCATGACCAGGCGCATGTGGGCAGCCTGTGAGGGAAACCAGCGAAGAGCTGACAAAGCCTTTCTGCAGGCGGAGCGGGAGCTTGATGTTTTTTGGTGGATCGTGAGCTTGGTGTCTCTTGACAAAATTTAAGGCTATGGAGATCCGTTTGCGGGACCGCCGGCTTTATACAACTCTCCAATTCGAGGCTTCTTGGCTTGTTGCTGTTTCTGCATCTTTTCTTCTGGCTTCGGATCTTCCAAGCTTTTTGGTTTGTCGCAGAAGCGGTGCGACATGCGCATTATTGGCTATGACAAAGAGAATCGTCCGGTGCTCTACTTCTGCGCCAGACTCTCAGCCTTTAAAACGATCCTCAGAGGTGTCTGAAGCTGAGCTGATTTGATGAGGCCCTGAGCCAGAAGGACTGGTTGTCGTTGCGGCCCAAGAAACGTCATGGTCTGTTCTCGGAAGCTCTCAAACCAACCATGCTCCATTTTATAAAGTTTGAGTAGGGTTTGAATGTTTGTAGCGTTGGTTTCAGGGAGATGGAAGGGCAGCGCTGTCCGTGTGTGACAGGTCGATCAAGGATCAGTTCCTCGCTACTTTTGAGGCTGCACGAAGGAGCGCCAAGACAACATGAAACAGCCTCAATACATTTCAATATGCTGGAGAAGTTCAACATGAAGAAACCTTCAAAAGGTTGGAGTCCAAAATGATGGGGGAGAGTGCAGGATGTCTTCGACAGACGGTCGCATTGTTTGTATTGCCCCGCTCTTACTATGAAGTGCTTTATTGTTGCATGACGGAATCTGTGCTTGGCAAGAGGCTTTTTGATTGAAGCCGGCTTTGCAAAAGCAGCCCGGTGCCAAAAGCAACTGAGTCTTCCTTGCTGTTGGTGACTGTGTAAGGTGGATATGTATGGATTGCAGCCACGCCTCAATGCAGACTACACTGCAGCACACTTCTTAGCACACCTGATGCAATGCATCGCGTCACACCCAGCTGAGTCCGGCTGTTTAAAGACGTAGGGAGCTCCTACCAGCTTCTCGCATGCCAAGAAGACTAAGTCAAGCGCTGAAACTGATCATGGTCGCGCTATGTCACGCTGCAGGTGAAGGATTTGGCAGACTCAATGGGTTGCGTGTTCGCCGAGCGAATGGCCCGCATTATTCTAGTGGACTTCTCCACTGCTGCACAGACCATATGGTCTGGAGCCCCAGTGCTGCAGCTGCGAGCTCTGCCAGCTCTTTGTCTGTGCATTGTCTGTGCCAACTTTGTTCGTTTCAGGTGGATGTTGAAGCCTTTTCTGAGCTCTGATCTCAGCTTCGCACATTTGATCCTTCTGAGACCTCTGGTCATCAATCGTCTTTCTTTTTTGGTTTTCTTTTCGTTTGTGGCTATTCCAATTGACTTTTTCCGCTAGGTGAAGTGACTCAACGCAAATTTAGCTTCATCAGCACGGGGACTCAGCATGCTGCAATTTTGAGAGACATCCAATCTTCATCCAATGTCCGTGGGCGCCAGGTGCAAGGAAAGCCAAGGACCTCGTTCTCAATGAACTCGAGGAGGCGATCCAAAAATCATCCGAAACACGTTGGGCAAAAAGCATAGCAATGTGGGTTGGTGTTTTGACGTTTCACAGATTTTCACAGAGTCATTAAAGGGAGGCTGTTGTGAGTGGCTTTCTTGTGAACTCATTCTTCACTTGCACACTGCACAATAGTTTAAATGCATGTCTTCATGTGGATTTCATGTTGAAGTGTGGACTATTCAATCAAGACGCTTGAAGTCAAACCAACAAAACCAATCCGAGGAGGACGGTATTACGCTTTGCTGTGACAACCACTGGTGCTCCCGCGAATTGAACAGGCGACTGCGAAGAAGGTGCTCAAAAGTTTTGAGGCGGGGAAGAGTCACTGGGTCAAGACCATCCATAAGACGATCAAATGAAGTACTTCAACAACTAACTAATGTGCATTTCGGGCGGGTGACCATTCCAAGCAACATGGCAGTCTGACATGGAGTTCTCCTCTGGAAGTGGTCGTATTGTATGCGGTTTAGATATAGATATAGTGGTTGGAGGGGATGGGGGCTTTGGGTGTGAGGCACAATGCCACGCTTAGATACGCTTGGAACTTTTCGCGGGTGTTTAGAACTACGGGTACCGGATAGGCCAATGCGTGCAGTGCAGACTTGGCCTGACTGAATTTTTGTGTCTATGAAATTCATAAGAATCTTATACTCATGAAGATTTTTCAGAAGGGAGATCTATTCCGCGAAAATCCTTCGAATGCAGCTCTCTCCCTCCCTCTATCTCGAACCCTTTGTGGGTGCCTGTGGACGCTCTCCTTCGGGCCTCCTAGATGTTTGCGTGCATCGGTTTGCGTTCATCGGTTTGCGTTCATCCTGACTATTTCTCTGTCGATCCGATTGGGACTAATTGCACCCTTCACTGAGAAACTAACTGCTCAAGAATTTAGAGCAGTGCTGATGTTTTGCAGAAGCCCAGGGGCATTGCGCTCGTTTGCACGTTTTGCAATCTTGGCCGCTTTCATTCAGGTGAATCGTTCGGAGCTCTCTGACCTTGATAGAGAGCGGCACAACGAGCTCACTACAGCAGAATCCTTAGTAAGGTGAATCGAGTTGGCTTCAATTGCCGCAATCACTGTCACTTTCCCCTTAGTTTGTTGAAGCAGATGGATTTGGAGTAGGGAAATCTAAGAGGGAGTCTCATTCATTTCTTTTACAGGGGGCCGTATTGACATTTCTTGTCTTGGACTGCGCAAAAAGCGACTTCTTGTCTCCCGCCCTTTGCGAATACGCGTTGAGTCGAGGTACCATTCCTAAGCTGAAGCGATTCGCAGACTGGGCATGTGCAGATGGGACCCTTCACTTGTAGTTCCCAAGTGATCCTCTTTCCAATGCACTTCAGTTGTATTTCTACTATCCGAACTATCCGAACTTCAGTTTGTAGTTCAGTTGTGGTTCATGCAAATGTGGCCAGTTGGTGAATTGCTCGAATGGGCGGAATTGGAATTTTAGCAACGCTCGTCCATGTCAGCTTCTCGGGAAGTTGACCTTGGACAGGGCGTGCGGAACAGTTTTCCAGCATGGGGATCTCCAAAGTTTGTTGGTGACATTGCAGGTTTTGAATGATGTATACATGTTTATACATGTTTATGCATGTTTTACTGTGTTGAGGGTTGGCAATCTTTGGCCACCTAGTATGTCTTAGAACGAAATTGGCTCTTTATCGGCAAAAGTTTTGAATGACATCTTTGCAAAGCAAGTCGTGAACCAGAGTGAACGGAATAATGGGTGCATGCCTTCCCCAAGCTTCATGACCCCTGGCCAAAGCCAGTTGGTGAAAAGTTCCATGGATTGCTCCGAACAAGGGGAGTCCATGGATAGTAGGACCCTATACAAGTAGCCAGTCCATTTTATTTTTTCATGACCAGAGAGATCGGACGAGTTGAGGATGAAGTCGAGTGTCTATTTCCTTGTAAGATTGGCCGACGAAGCTTCTCGTTGACTGTTGGTTTCCACTGTTCCTCATACTTTTCTCCTTGATGTGACCTGAAGTATGTAAAGCGGTTGACTGACACTTCCTCTTGTCCGAGTAAAAAGGCTCTGCGCATGACATCTTCCTGTGAGTCGAGTGGACACGTCCGAAAGGAATCCACAGTGGCTTGCAGGGCAACAAGCATCGCCCCGTGCTTCGCAAAATACAGAGACTTCAACAGTGATGATACAGTGATGATAGCAATTGTTCTGAGGCTCTTTGGATGCTTTTTGCATCTATTTGCTACAGGCAATCTTCACTCATCATGGTTTGATTGCAGGTTGCAGGAGATCATCGATACCATCAAGGGGGGCACTGCCATTGACCAGGTGATGATTGAAACTACGGTGGCCCCTGCACGTGCTGCAGATACCCTGTCCCTTGCTGCATGGGTACAGATCAGCCACTGAACAGTTTCATAGCCTGGAATTCTAGTATGGCAACTTTGGCAGGACAAGGCTGTTGATGAAATCAGGATGTTTTTTTTCATTTTTGTAAATCAAGGGAAGCCAAGTTGACATCCAAGCCCTCAGCGTTGAATCCCATGAGAGTTCGCTCTGAAGAACCACTCGTGCCACTAGGCAAGTTAGTTTTGTTGCAGAGTAGCATTCATTGTGCTGCATATGGCCAGTGGGACTGCAACTCTTCTACACTGAGGGCTTTGGATAGCAAACCATTCACCCTCATGCTCTGCTCACAATGATCTAACAGCCAGGGGATGGCAGACCCGGTTCCCATCGTGCGAACCTTTATGTCCAGCCCGGAAGTCACGTGCTCCTGTCTACGTTTTATATCACGAGAATCGCTGCAGCAGCGTTGGTCTATACACTGCTATGCTGTCATAGTGAAACCTATTGATGCTGTTGCAGGCAAGACTTGAGACTCGATGCCGTTGGAACCCCAGCCACAAATTCCTTGTCTTGCTCATGCCAGTGGCCCCATGAGCTGCAGGTGATCACCGTAGCAGACTGCAAGAACTTGCCTAAAAGATTGGATGATACCGTCGAGGAGGGCAAGGCTGGGTGGTCGGTAGCTTCCTCAAAGCCCCTTGCTGTTTGCATCGGTGTGAGGTGAATGAAGCTTACCAACAAGTTGCCTTCGCAGACAAGGACCCAAAGAGTTTAGCCCGGAGAAATCATGAGTTTTGACAACTTCAGTCAAACGAAAGTTTGGCTTGCAAGACATCTGAACTTGGCTCAGATCATCCTCAACAAGCTGGATCTGGTCGGCTCAGAAGAAGCGATCAAAGTGAAGGACACTTCTGGTTCTCATCTCGACAAATGTGGTTGTAATTATGTCACAATATGTCACAATTATGTCCTGTTATGCTCCGCAGGATAGAATCAGAGAGATCAACAAGTATGCCAAGATTGTGCCGGCTGTGAAGGGCCGAGTGAAGGCCAGCCTCCAGTGGCACTGGAGTTTCCAGTTGCCATGCTGCATGAATCTTGCTTCAGCGTGTGTGCATGTTCCCTGCCAGATGACAGAGCTCTGCAACATCCGAGCTCATGATGCTCGCAATCAACTTTTGTGACAAATTCCGCAACGGGAACGGGAGCATGTGAATCATTCCTTTTTTCCCCTGCAGTTCGCCAGCTGCTTTTGATGACTCAGGACATTTGCAACTTTGTCAATGAAGACATTGAGAAAGATGCCGAGGCTATGACCTTGATCACGCCATTGGATAGCTTGGCACCTGATGGCACCTGACGGCAGCTGTATTTTAGTCTCTTTGACAGGGTAGATGTTGCAATGCTGTTTCAAAGGAGGCCCCGGAGCTCTCACATGGCCTGAGCCTTGCCTTGCCAGTGCGATTGCAGTGATGCTTCTCTTTCGTGAAGTCTCATCCACGACTGGTCACCACTTGTCCTATTCCTTGGATAAAAAACAGGCAAAATGGGAATCCCCAGAACCATGGGTTTCAATACTAAGCCATGGTCTAATCTGGATGATTTGGGGGTACCCCGCATCTTAGAAAACCTCCAAAGGTGAACATGGCGGGCATGGTGGCCATGGTGGACATGAGGCCGGCGCGCTTGGGTCAAGGCCAAGGGCGGCCGTCACCAACGCCACTTTCCAACGATGCCATTAAAAATGATGGTTTAACGGGATGTAATGGGATATAAGTAGCCAACTATATGATCTTTGGGAGTGTTTGAAAATGGGGGGATACCCCCCAGATGCCAATTTCAATAGGGAAAGTGATGATAAACCACTGGATTCAGGGGTACACGATTTTCAGATCCAGATTTTCCCGTGCGACATTTTCTGGATGCAGGGACATGGTGGCCATGAGGGTGGTCATGATGAGAACTGCACAGAGGCTCGATATGTCATGTCCATTGGTCGTTGCAAACCGTTTGAGGCGTGGATCACAGGGGATGTATTGCTTCACTGTAGTTCACTTTGAAACGACTATTGAGTTGCGCCACTGTATACGGACCCCAAGTAAAACCGCTCCAGATTTCTTTTCAAATCTCTCTTACCACATTCTTTCAAAGATAGTTTTCCAAAACATTTGGAATCTCAAAGTATTTTCTTTGTAATTCCATTTGTTCCATATTCTTCCATCATTTTCCACCAATATTTTCCATCCGTGGACAGGACCACGGCCATGGTGGCCATGGTGGCCATGGTGGCCATGGTGGCGACAACGGTGGCCATGGTGGCGACAACGGTGGCCACGGTGGCGGCCACGGCGGCCACGGCGGATACTCAGGCGATGGCCATGGCACGGCACATGGTGAAGGACATAGCGCTGGCCATGGAGGTGGGCCCCATGTTTCAATCGGAAAGTCATGGAAAATCATGGAAAATCATCGATTTTGCTGGAGGATTCAATTCCCTATCAATGGACCTTGAAATGGGAAAACCATCTCTTTTTCTGGAAGATTCTATTCCCTATCAATGGACCTTGAAATGGGAAAATCATGGAAAATCATGGAACATCATCTATTTTTCTGGAGGATTTTATTCCCTATCAATGGACTTTGACATGGGAACATCACCTATTTTTCTGGAGGATTTTATTCCCTATCAATGGACTTTGAAATGGGAAAATCATTTATTTTTCTGTAGGATTCTATTCCCTATCAATGGACCTTGAAATGGGAAAATCATCTGCTTTTCTGGAGGATTTTATTCCCTATCAATGGACTTTGAAATGGGAAAATCACCTATTTTTCTGGAGGATTTTATTCCCTATCAATGGACTTTGAAATGGGAAAATCATTTATTTTTCTGGAGGATTCTATTCCCTATCAATGGACCTTGAAATGGGAAAATCATCTATTTTTCTGGAGGATTTTATTCCCTATCAGTGGACTTTGAAATGGGAAAATCACCTATGTTTCTGGAGGATTTCATTCCCTATCAATGGACTTTGAAATGGGAAAATCACCTATTTTTCTGGAGGATTTTCATGTTTGGGGGTTTACCCTCTGGTAAATGAACATAGACGTGAAAAAAGCCACCATTTGCAGATCATTTTCCGAAACCATCGATTTTGCACATTTATGTAAACGGTTAAACGGTTACCCTAGATTAGCAATTTTCAATCATAGCTATGGAAAATGACCCATTTGCTTGGATGATTTACAAATAACAATGGTTACATTAAATGACCAGAGGGTAATATGTGTCATGGTCAAAACCCCTCTTGGTTGATTATTGTATATATACTATCAGGGCCCCAAATCAAGAGACCAGAATTTGATGGTTTTCTGGCGCCAGAAACGGCGCCACAGCCGCATGACTTGCAGACGCGCAGNTGTATATATACTATCAGGGCCCCAAATCAAGAGACCAGAATTTGATGGTTTTCTGGCGCCAGAAACGGCGCCACAGCCGCATGACTTGCAGACGCGCAGCGGTTTGCAGCTTTGGCCCGGCGGGTTGTTGCTGCTGTAGTTGTTGGCTCTCGGGGTGGAGACCACTAGTAGATCACAGCTCCCCAACATACCCAGCCCAT
>BGPT01000509.1:117250-210097 GCA_003297045.1 Symbiodinium sp. clade C Y103 | reverse complement strand
TTTGTGACGGTGCAATTTCAAAGCTGCGAGCACAGACTGAAGACCAGGATTTCTGTGAATATAGAAAGCGGACAAAATGTTACGATGTTCCAAAGAGTCTTTGGCTCCACCCAACTGTCCCAGTCTTNCAGACTGAAGACCAGGATTTCTGTGAATATAGAAAGCGGACAAAATGTTACGATGTTCCAAAGAGTCTTTGGCTCCACCCAACTGTCCCAGTCTTCTAAGTTGATGTTTCCCAACCTTTACGANCCCCACCCCACCCTTCTGTATACAACAACGAAGATCACCACTACCGCATCTTCTTCTCTTACTCCACAAACATGACGTTATTACACCACCCCCCCACCCTTCTGTAAACCTGTCTATAGTTTATGTCAAGACTCGACGTTCCTTCGTTCTCCGGGGAACCTCAAGCCTTGACCCTATATATATATATATATATATATATCTATTATGCAGATCATTTTCCCACATCCTCCCTTCTTGAAAAAGTGATGTTTCATGGAGTGAATCCTGATGGGTTAGCACACCCAGTCTTCCGTTGGTCACTCGTAGCGTTTCTGAGTCTGAGAGGTCACCTTGGAATGGCTCAACATTTCACACCCAGGAGGTCGCAGATTCTGTTCCTGTATAGTATCAGCCGTTCAAGTTTAGGGGTTATCTAGAACCATCTACAATGTGGGGCCCCCTAGTTACAAGTTGGTTTATAAACCCCATTAACTATAGGTATATCCACTGTAAACCAAAATACCATAGTTATTGGAGTTATAAACCAACTTAGCTATCTTGGGGGCCCCACATTGTAGAAACCATACCCAACTAATGTTAAATGTGTTGAATACCTATTTTCGTGGGGAAAAACCACATTGTTTTCCAGGGTTTTTAGCGGAAACCTTGAGGGGCAGTTCCCATCCCAGGAGGATTTGGCGCCCTTCGAGCCCCTGAACTGCGGATTCGGCGGCGCACGCTCCAAAGATTTGTTGGTCATCTGGCGGAATCACCATGGGAATACGGAGGTTTATATGGGATGAATATGGGATGAGTATGGAGGTTTCCATAGGTTTCCTGAAAAAATGGTGGTATCCAATGAGTATCGCAAATCATCCAAAATTAGACCATCTTAGAATTGAAATTCACATGTTTTAACACATTGTTTTGAGATGTTTTGGGGATCCCCGGGGATCCCCAACAAAAAGAAAACCCGATATGGGATACGCTGTGGCGGAACCACCCACGAATGCTCCGAAACGACACTAGAGGTCACCAACGAGATGCCGCAAAGTGTGAAACAAGGGTGTGCAAAAATACAATGTGGGGCCCCCAAGATAGCTAAGTTGGTTTATAAACCCCATGAAAACTATAGGTATATCCATTATAAACCATGATATACCATAGTTATTGGAGTTATAAACCAACTTAGCTATCTTGGGGGCACCACATTGTATGATGTGTCCTCCATTCCTCCATAATTTCCATGTGTGGTGGCTATAACATGAAGTGATTTTCCATAGTTATGTTAGTTTACCAGAGGGTAGATCCTTTTAAGTTCGCATGCTTCCCTGCTGCTGAATGTTTTCATAGATTGGTCGATGGCAAGAATTGCCGAAAACCACTCCTTTGTTGCTCCCAAATATAGGGGTTGTCCGGAAATCTTCCCCCGGGTCTGGAAATTGACCCTCAAGTATTTTTTACATTGACTATATGGAAAAGACATGGAAAAAGACCTGGTTTTCTCTAGGATGCTGCTGCTGCTGCTTGAGGAATTCATGCCTGAGTTGGTGCTGAAGCATTCCCCACGTTTGGTGCCTCGTCCCGTAAGGGGCTCTTTCTGGGTCACCTTCTGAACTGATGGTTGCAACTCCAGAATTAGAGGCGGAAAGCAATGGTGAACAGGAGTATCCCAAGTTTCAGAAGCACCCATATGGATCGGGTTTGAAATGCCTACAGCACGGTGGAAAGGTTGTAGTAACACACCAAAAGTCACTGGTCACTTGGCATGAATTGAGCTGACATACTTCCATGGAATGGGCTCGTCTAATATTCCTAGATTCCTGTGCATTAAAAACTAAAATGTTATTTACCACAGCCTCAGCCATGGAAAATCCCCTATAAATGGAGGTTTTAACGGAAAAATCATCCAAAATTGGCCATTTTCCATGGCTATGTCAGATAACCAGAGGGTACATGATACATAGACCGAACCCAAGTGAAATTGGTGTTATTTGGCCCAACTTAGCTAACGAACTGGGACACCACCTACCAGTGGCTGCCACTTATACATGGGATTATAACTCCTGCAACTGGTTGGTTGTACATCACTTACATGGGGTAGGTTAGACAGTTACAACTGTTAAGGTGCATAAGTGTATTGGCTTGCCCACTCCATCCCATCACATTTCATTAAATACATGTAACTACCATATGTTTCTTGATTCCTCGGAGATAGCCATTGATCAGCAGCAAAGATTCCATGAAATTCTCATTTTTCTTGGTTAGATCACCATGTTCAGAACACCAACGACTCAGGTGGTCTACTATTGCGGCATCAACGATCTTCACTTCGGCGCCGAGGTGGAGGTAGGAGACCTGGAGATGAAAACCTGCGGTGATTGAAGCGTCAGCCGAAGGATGAAAAATGACTGGTGAACCAACCAAAAATTGGGATTATATAATAAATGGGGAAAAATGATGATGATAGTTACTGATAATTGATTCATGATGTAGTTGAACAAACATCTATCCTCCCCATTTTGTGTCATTCTGTAGATAAAAGCTTGTCGACCAGGTGCCCGTGGCGAATCTGCGACGCTTCGTGGAGAAGCTGAGGGAGGCAACGCCAGCAGCGAAGCTGCTGGTGCTGGCCATGTGCTTCGGTGGCAGGGAAATCATTTTGGTTTCGGTGAAGCTCCTGTTTCTGGCCGTTTTAGATAGTTTTAGTGTACGTTTAATGGATGAATCAAATAATTGAGCTATCAATCATTATAAGTGTAATCATGGATTTTGAATATGTAAGCAAAAATAGGTAGGTGAAGCCACCAGTCACGGCAACGTTAAAGGTATATTTAGCAATTCTAAGTGATGTCATGAAATTAAACCATCCAACATTGTAACTTCATTATATGTTTTTAATTGGCTATTGCAATTGATGACCATTTTGATGGGATTGTCATGATGAAAGTGCTGGAATTGAGGCGTATACGCAAAAAGGTGAACACTTCTGAAACCCTGAAATTAGCCATAAGCATGGACAAAGAATGGATAATATCTAGATTAACCTTGGATGGGTAGTTTAATCCTTCTGCTTTTTGCTATCAACGGTAATGATTTAAAACATACGCAGCAAAATGGTATTTCTTGTTAATTTGTTAACTATAAAATATTGATCATGGATTACTCAAATGAGGGACACAATCTCCTTCGCAAAAAAATGATGTACTCAACACCATGTGAATTACGTGAGCGAATTACCATCAAAGACACCGGTTCGGCCATGGGAACTGTAGAGATCAACATGGGAACCATCAGGTCTTTGCAGATTTTTACTGGGAGCAAAGGTAAGCAGCGACATTACCAGCAAACATGGGAACTACCGACCATCAATCAAACAACCTCTATATATAAAAATATACATACTTTTACACAGTAATTATACAAGTATATATATATATACTAAATTTGCATCAAAGTCTTTACGAAAGAGTCTCTGCTGTGAATACGCAGAGATGGTGAGATCGGCTTCTTAATTAACCCATGGATATGGGGAGTCCGAGATCCATGAAGAAATACGGATTTTATTCCTCTGATGTCCACCCCAAAGTGATAGGTTGATGACTAAGACTCCCCGTTCTGCTGCTCAAATCCATTGATTTCTTGCTGCGTCGATATTCTCATATTTGTTGTTTCATATACCCCGTCCCATTTCAGCAACATGTTTTGTGATGGAGTAGAATCACCACCGGCAAACTTCGGATCCTGTCAACCCACTGCAGCTCTGGGAATCTTCTCTTCTGATCCGCCCATGGTGGCCTGCAATCGTGAATGGCCAACGGGTACAGGATTGGTCCAAATCACCACCTATGTAGTTCTTGGCGGATGTCAGTGGTTTTCACCTCATCCCACAGACGACTATGGTCAATCATGAAACATTTTATGGAATCCCAATTTATTTGCCCCATTATTGCTCAGTTTTGCCCCCATTTGGCAAAACCATATTTGATCAAGCACTGTTACATTCCCTGTCTATTCTTGTTATATATGTATATATATATATATACACATATCAACCATTTAATATTCCATGATGGTTTTATATTCCCCATTCTATTCCATATTCCAATGATTTAATATTTGCCACTCTATTCCATACTCCAATGATGGTTGTATATTCCCCATTCTATTCCCATTTTATATTCTACTCATTTTGTTATATGTCCATTTCTTGATGGTTTTATAGCCCCCTTTTTAAAGGTCATGGAACTGACCCATCCATGCCTTGCTACGTCCTCGGACCCAGGAACCAGGCCCCCTTGCACTTCGCGCTGGGTTTGGAAGATCAAATTCGACGCTGTAATCAGCTGAGACTTGGAATGAAAAGGACACATCATGTCATTTCCCGGGCAAATGTCTGAAAATAGGGAATTGACATGAATTGACCATTGACCCCAAAAATTGTATTTAAACAAAGGACATGATGAGGAACCAGGTGATTTTGGTGGATATTAAGAGACAAGCCCGAATGTTGGCAAGTGACTTTCCATTTAGACTTTAGATGTTTCAGACATTTGCTGGATCATTTTTGGTTGCAGCTGATGACATGTTGGGTCTGAAAATGGGGTACACCCCCCCCAGCTGTGGCAACCTTCAAAGGGAACATTACGATCACTGGTTTTTTTGGCTACCTTTTTTCAGTAGAATCCATTTGTTCTAATTCCACTATGAGGCGGTTATTACATCCCCAACCTTGGCCAGATACTTTAGTACTTTAGTCTTCTACTATGAATGGGAATATCTACTAGCCAACTAAAAATCTAATTTTTTGTAAGGGATCTAAGATTGGCAATGATTATTGGATTTGGATGGGGATACAAGCAATACCGTATTATGAAGCAATACCAGGAAATGCATCCACATTGGTATCTCCTTGGCAGATACCAACGACAGAACGAAGACGTATATATACCAGTACCAATCGTACAGTTGGATGGGGACAGCAATAATGATCGGCGACAAACCTTCAAGACTGGGATTTGAATCCGCGGCAATGGTCTGGATAAACCAAATTGTTTTGGTTTAGCAAATCATCTAATATAGGAACCCCCAATAAGCTAGGAAAGTAAACCCCTATAGTAATGTGATGATGATTTATAATTTACTTGTCCTTTTTCTTTTCGGGGACGGTGGGCCACAGATGTTAGACTGTGAGGATGCACAGATTGTCTGCAGAGCTGGGCTTTGAATTTCTGGACCTCTTTGTACAGGAGCGGTCAGGGTGCTGCTGTGGTCGTGGTGAGCATTCACACTGCAGATGGAACAAATCCTGCAACAGTTGGTAACTATTGGAATAAGCCATCTACCAACTGGTGCAGGGTTTCTTCCATCCACAGTATGGCATCAGTAATAGGCATTTCATGTGATTCAATGGGATTTAGATGGCTAAGTTGACGCAAGTAACTTGGTGGACTCTTGAGTTCATTGGGGATATAACATGATATAACTATATATAACTATAGCCAGTGTCAGTGATGTCACCCGTTTGGGTTTTGCTCATTTGTTCTTTAACATGACAGGAGCCACGTTGGTAGTTTTAGTATTCTCAGTAGATCTTATCAACACAAGATGTATGAGCTTCAAAGATTGTCAGATCACCCACTTACCCTTTGGTAAACTGTTACATAGCTATGGAAAATCACCATTTTTAATGGGAAAATCCTCCAAAATTAGCCATTTTCCATAGCAAACTGTTAGTTTACCAGAGGGTAAGCATAGAGATTTAGTCATCTTAGATTTCTAAGCTGACTTGAACATACCTCGAGCATACCCCAAGTCCTTCCAACACCCTTTTCAGAAAGGAATCCGAATTCACCATCTTTAAGTGGCGGTATGCTCGGTGCGGGCTTCTGTTGGACTTGTCTTGGAAGATTGTCCAAAGTCCAATTTGTTCCCAAATCATGGGCATATCCTTGTATTTCATTATATACTATTATATATATTCCCCAATATTTTCCCATATTTTCCCACTTCTCAAGCTACTTGGATGGATGTGGCGACTTTTTCAGAGGGGCCCCCTCCAGGAGCCCCGCTTTGCTTGGGAGACCGAACTCTATGCCTGGGATATGTTGCCTGGCACCTGGAAAGAGACCAATCCTCCCGGCAAAACCAACCAACAATGGTGATGTAACCAACAACAACCAAGCAAAACCATAGGAAAACCATAGGAAAATGGTGATTTAAGCAACAACAATGTGGATTTCATGGAGTTTATATTTTTATAGCTGATTTATGATCGCTAAGTTTACTTATAACATCTTACAACTTGGTTAACTATGGTTTCTGGTAATGAAGCGTTTATAGTTAAAGGGTGTAAAAAACAACAAACAGAACTGGCGGGGGGGCACCACTAATTGTAGATATTTAGGTCAACCCGCTGGATCGGTAGTTTAATCCTTTACAGTCCTGTCATTTTTTGAGATTTCAATAGGAATACCCTCTGGGAATCAAACATGGCTGGCTCGAAAATCCACCATTTAGTTCGGGAATTGTCCCATTAAAAACTCCATTTATATAGGATTTCCAATTGCCACGTTTGATTACCGGAGGGTATCTACTAGCCAGCTAACATTTTTCTGTTTTGCAGGGTATCTAGGATTGGCAATGATTCGTTTGGGGTGTTTCTTGGACACAAAAAGGTGTGTCGTCGTGTTTAGGGATGGTGAGTCCAAATTAAATTGTTCCGGTGATTTGTTGCTTGATTTGCCTATGTTTGCCTTTAAGTGGCATATCAACTTCTGCTTCGGGGGCCCAGTTGTGACCGCAATTACACGGAGGTCACAATGATTGTGTAAACGTGTTTTTTTTCCTTGGCTAGCTGGCAACTAAGAGGTGAGTTCATGCGCAATGTAGACGCATGTTTATTTCATCTTATTTCGAGATTTGTTTTACATGTCCAAATTTACTCAAACTTACAGGTTCAGTAATTTTCAATACATGTTTAAGTTTCGTTTCACTTTTCCTTTTTTTTCATGGGTAAAACAATAAACTAATTTCAATCACAGGCCAGGGCTGCCCATTTTTTCTCCATGTTAGCCACCTGCAGATGTCAGGTTGCATTTGAGCCGCGAGGGTTATGCCATCCTGGGCAATTTGCTGCGGCCACATCTGCTGGCAGCGGAGAAAAGTCATGCTGGGATTGGGGTGTTGCCATGGCCACGGGACATATGGGGAGTTTGTCAACTTCGAACAACGGTGATTTGACCAGCAAAGGGGTGGATTCGGATTGATAGTTGATTGATGATAGATTGGTCTGACATTTTGCTGGTTGTGGATTTTCTCATGGGTGTCCTTTATTTTCCACTGCTTGATTGAATAACAATTTGGGATCCCCTCCTTCAAGATCAGGTAACATCAATGCAAATGACGATACATGGCTATGGCTCAAAACTATTAACCCTACCATTGGTTGGTTTATGTTAATTTACCATCAACAATGACCATTTTTGGTACCATCATTTTGAGCCATAGCCACATGGTACATCAAACCGGCCCCCTTTTTTTCCCAGACAGAAAATCTTGTTTTCCGTTGAACATAACAGCAAGACCATGGATTTTCATCTATAGACATGGGAGGAAGGAATCTGTGACCATGGTCGCCCCAAGGAAAGCACCAAAATTGATGGCGATTTCTCATCCTTTACCGTAAGTGGTGAGCAGATACACTTTGAACTACCATTCAAGTAATTTGACCTCAACGTGTCTATATTTGTATTTGTATATCTATCAACAAATATCTATGATATATCTTTCTATGATATATCTACATGATATACATACATGTGTAAATACGTGCTTACAAATTTTGTCCAATATACATATGTATCTATTTATATATACGTACAGATGAAACATGAACTATAGGAGCTGATGTGTTCACCTAGTGGTTCAGGAAAAAACACATTGTTGTCCCAAAAAAAAGCCTTCCATTTTTACGCCATGAGCCAAGGCCACCTTGGACACGTCTGGGGAGCCCTACACGCAGCTGGTTTGAATCATTGACGGAAGCCAGGATGGGATCACACAGATAGTGGGAATATCATGGAAGTCATTATTAAAGAAACAGTAGAACGGTTCCACACAGCAAGGGAGTTTCCCCTCAATTTTTGTTACTTTGGGTTCCTGAGTCTTTTGTTTTGGTTCATAAAGTGAAAACCCTTTACCAGCTACAAATGGTGATTCATGGGATTATCATTCCAGAAATGGGGTTATAACGGTTATAACTTCTAATTGTTTTATAACTTGTAAAGCTCCACAGCTGTACTCTGAGCTCGCCCCTAATTGCTGGCAACAGCGGCAACCCTGGAGCCGCACAAGGAGAGGTGAAGAGTTGCCAATGAGCAGGAAAATCCACAGAGCAAAGCTGGCAACAGCAACATGGAAAAGCCAATGGAAGACGCAGCGGAACATCACTTCGGCCGAGTAGAGTCTGGCGCACAGATGGCACAGCAACAGCCTCCAACAGCGCATTGGCCCACCTTCAACATGAAATCAACAAGGTCGCAACAAACAAATGATGCCCCAAAATGGTACTCAGATGTTAAGCCAGAATTACACATATATTCTAATTTGGTCAGTGAAAAACTTGCCTGCGTTGCTTGATTCATGGCGGTATCAGCAGCTTACAAATGGAAAGAAACGACGATTCTTATTTTAAACAACAGTAAATACTGAAACTGTTCATGACTTAATCTCTTGAGGGGTGATTCAGTTATTCACTCAGTCTCTTTCTCTCTACACACACACACACACATCGGCATCATGCTATGGTAGTGGCACATGTCTCAGATATACTGTAAGTAACCCCAACACGCTGTATCTCATGTTTAAGAAATGAATATGTACTGTGGTTTGAAGTAAATTTGTGAATTGGGGTTAGTATCAATATTGTAAAGGTTACAGTAGTTTGGTTTGGTTTGTAGAATTCATTCCAAGGGTTGTGTGAGGTAGGTCAAGTCTTGCAATTGCGGAAGGTCTCTATTGCATCATTGCAGGTGACTTCAATTTGCTCAACATGACTAGCCAGTTTTTTTTTTTTTTGTAATTTTCAACTTTCAACACTATTGTTTCATTGAATAGGAGCCCTGAAACCATTTATACTGTGGATGGAAGAAATCCTGCGCCAGCCCCATCCAAGGTGGTACAGGATTTCTTCCATCCACAGTAGCCCTCATTTTTGAATTGGCTCCCTCCTAGATTGGTGCTGGGCTCATAGGTTTTCCTCCAGACATGCGGAACGATGTGTTTTTTTCCTTCCCACTTGTGTGTTAACACTCTGCGTGTAGGCTCCTTTAAGGTCATTCAGAATTACAAGATATTATGAGTATCATATTCATACATGTTCTCCATGTTCTACGGTGATCCACCGCTTTTCTGCTGTTCATACGAGTACATGTGAGTACGTATGAGTACCATATGAGTCATAATGAGCGCATATGAGTCATATATCATCATATCAATTATTCATTGGTAATCTAACATAGCTATTGAAAATGGCCATTGAAATAATGGATTTTCCCATTAATAGTACGGTGATTTCTCATAGTTATGTTAAATAACCAGAGGGTATTCATTGGTTCGATTCCTCTGATGAATCAGTTCCTTTGATGATAAAGTCCCTGTGTTTGCTGGTTGAATTGGTTTCATCACCACCAGCTTGGAATTGCAATGGCCGACATACAAGGAGACTTTAATGGATATTGGGATACAATAAAAGTGGGATTATATGTGATCAACACTTACTGTATATGGCCATTGTGGTAATACAACGATAGTATACAATAGTGGGATCACCATAACGGACAAATCTCATGTGACTTATCGATGGCACGTACGACAACATATTTGCTTCGAGGTATCTCTTGGTCTATCCTGGAAATAGCATTGGCTTTGCAGCTTCGGCCTTATCACTGCAGTTCGAGGACCGCATGATGTGATGAGGTCGTGCCACAGATCTGACGGGTTATCTGATCCATGCATATCCACACCAAAGACACGTCCATGTCTTTTATATGTATACAGCAACCCCCAACAGATATGGAAACACAATTTACCATTATTACATTTATATATATATATATATATATTGCTATAATGCGCCTTTACTTTTCTTATTTTGGGTGTTGCATTAAATATACTTATATAGTCATATTAAATATGTATATATATATATGTATATATATATATATGTATATAATTATATATGTATATATATATATAGTATGTACATATATATATATATACATATCATAGTTACATATATATATATATGCAACATATCATATCCATGTTAATTGTCAGTGTACATATTGTAGCAAAATAGTCGTTCTCATTTTGTAGGACAGCACAGTATGGCCATCAACTAAACGTTTTTGGTTGTCAGTCTAGTGGTCCATGTTGCGGTTCTTAAACAGAAAGAACAAGACGTTGATTTCAAGTTGAGTGGTTACTCTCATACCTTTTGTGGGTGATATCGTTATTTTTGATTAGTGATTAGTGAAAGTCCCTTTCCCGCCGCTGTTGTTTTATCCACATATATAGTTGTATCGTTTGGATTATATGATACCCTCATCTTCATCTCTGAATCCTACTTATAAGATGTTATTTACGTGGCTATGTGACTATCGACAATGGGATTAGAAATCATGGGGCACACACTACCACTGTCTAAAACCCATCATTCGCTTCCCTTTGGTAAATTGTTACATAACTATGGAACATCACCATTTTTTAATGGGAAACTCCACGATTTCTATGGCCATTTCAATAGCAAACTGTTAGTTTACCAGAGGGTACACAAACTATGATTCATCCACCCACGGGACCTGTCTTGCGTCTCCAGGATTCGCGGGTGACCTGTCGCAATGACGCCTTCGAGCCCTGTCCTAAGAGTCAGGTGCTGAAAGACGAGGAGCGTCGGCCTCGGGGGTTTCCTCGGGGCGGTGAAGAGCTGCAATGTGGGGCCCCCAAGACAGCTAAGTTGGTTTATAACTCCAATATCTATGGTATATTATTGTTTATAGTAGATATAACTATAGTTAATGGGGTTTATAAACCAACTTATAACTAGGGGGCCCCACATTGTAGGAACTTCTGATAGCTAATTGAATGTGGGTGAAACAATAATAAACCACCCATTAGTGAAGGGTTTATACCACCTATTTATGGTGACAGTTTTTGGTTGGTTTATTGGGGATTGTGACCAGCCATATAAGGGAAACCTACCAACCAGCTAGTACAATGAGAAGCAATAGGGGTATTCTTCATGGCTGATGTGAGCACTGGCTGCTAAGCCCTGGGGGCTCGATGATTATCAGAATGCAGGAGATAGGGGAATCCCGTTCTCAACCAACTGTGGGTGGATGTTGCTCTGGTGATCTAAGAGGTTGCTGTGGCCATTTAGTCTGGTGATTCACATTTCAAAGATGGTTATGTTCAGTAGCTATTTGAAGTTACCAGACGATGGTATTCCTGTAACCTAAGATAGATGTGGAAAATCACAATTTTCTATACTGTAATTAATAACGGTAAATCATCTATAAATGAGCCATTTGCGACACTTTTCATCTTTTGATATAAATGGGGGATATATTAACCTGATCATCTAACATGGATGCGGAGGTTGAATCGTGAAGGGGGTATCCAGACCCTGAAGTAAAACTCTGGCCATCAAAATGGTACATCTCACCCTCACCAACAAAAATAGGAACAGAATGAGGATATACCCTCTGGTAAACAAACATAGCTATTGAAAATGGTACATTTATAGGTGATATACCAATTAAAGTATGGTGATTTTCTATAGCTATGTTAGTCTACCAGAGGGTACATGGAAACACAATGGACAATACATGATCCTCGTTCGACCTTTTTCAAGCACCAATTCAAGGTCACTTAGTCCGCCGAAGGGTCACTGAAGAACCTGGAGAATACAGTAACCAACATTAATTTCAACATATGCCAACCTCACTGGCCAAGGTCGCCATAAATGATGCTTAGGATTGGGGGAATTATCCCACAACAAGTTTATTCCTGATGTGTGAATTAGAGCAAATTGCCATAGATTGCCTGTAGAAAGATTCATGGGTCTATTGCCACCAGTCTGTCAAAAAGGCTGCATGTTCTTGTTCAGCAAAAACATGGGTTTAGAACAATAATGTGTTTCTGTTAGGTAAGTTCGTGTTTCCATCTTACTTAACCAGCATCCAGTGGACAAAAAGAACAACTTATTCTGTATATGATTAAGCATGCAGTTTTGCGCGGTCAGGAGTTTAGAACTGTAGTCTTTAGTGATATATGTATTTAAATGGTCGGCGCGAAGATCAACGGGAAATCCTCATCCAAGAAGCGGAGGATCACATTTCTATCTACTGGGGAGACTCTCTACAACAAAGAATTTGGAATGAAACATAACTATTTTGATACCTTCGTAAAAGAACCAAATCAAACCAAGACCAAATCCGTCTCTTTTTGATTGAATCATACTTGTATGAGAAGATTTTATCCGTGCCTTGAAGATCAAAGAAATCCGCAGTCTCGGTTCAGTGCAAGAATTTTCCCATCGAAGTTATAGCTCCAAACCACGAAGCCACCGGCAATCATGCATTTTGATGATAGGTTATATGTTTTCCCGTAAATACACAATATATATATATATGATATATATATACATATAGATATCATATATATAGATATCATATATCATATATACATACATGAAACTCCCTCAACTATATCAAATTGGCAGCCAGTCCATCTCCTGATTCCTTAGTCTCCAACTCGTTGACCTCGACCCAAAGCGCCGCATTGGAGGAGTTGTTGCCATATGCTTGTCAAGGGGAACGCTGCTCTGCTCAGGACGACATGTGCTGCTAGATCCGGTTCGGATTGGTGGTGATAGTTGGGGATTCAACCATCAAACATGGAGGAAAAATTGATATTTAACATTATTTAACTAGCAAACATGGAAATTTATGATAGTGAAGTTGGTAAACATGAGTAGGTTAAATGTGGGGTTTATCATGTATGATAGATACTTAAGGATACTTATCTATATGGTCAACATAAATCAACTTTTGACTGGCGTGCACCAGCTGGGAAAATCCTTCGCAGTAGCCCTATTATGCAGGCCCTTTGAGGTGCTATGCTATTGGCTGGGCTATATTCAAAAAATCTGGCCTGTGAACGTGTTCTAATGTCCGACAAAGGACAGGGCTCAAGCTTTCTCCTACATTCTCAAGTGATAAACTCTATACACATCCGCAGATCATACCTTGCAAACGAAACTGGATCAACAAGGTTAGGGCACTTAACACGGCACATATCGGTATGTTTTTTGTCGGAAGCCGGTATGCTAAGCTACAGCGGAACCGTTGGAAAATTTCAGGGTTCCCTAGGGTTCTTATTTCAATTAGCCGGTAGACAGGGTTGAATCCAGCAATCCAGCCCCTGAGGTTCTTAATGCAGTGGGTTCTTGACAAAACAGCATGCAGGGTATCTAAGATTGGCCATGTATAGGTATGACGAAACACGCGGACTGGGCAGGCAGTCCGCTTATTTGATTGCAGATCCCCAAAGCTTATTACTATGGACTTGGTGGTAAACCTTCTGTTTGGCAGCTTAGAAACTCAATGAGGATATGTTTCACACTGCTGCAAATCTGGTGCAAGTATCTGCAAGTCTGATGCCGTTCCTGAATCCTTTTGCAGGGCTTGACAAAATCCATGAAGCCAAGAAATCATTTGTAAACACGGCGGAGCAATTGGAGATTGGCGTGTTGCAGCTGAAGGAGGTGCCCGGATGACATTCGACTGCAGGGTATGGAGATGTGTACGAGTATCATGTGCACAACCCAATAATAAACCTATCACTTGGGGGGATGGTTTATACTTTATACAACCCAGTTTGGTTTATTATTGGCCATACCACATTAGCATACATTAGCCATTTGAGATTTGCCGCAATTGGCATCAATTGGCCATTGACCATTCCGGCCACTCGCGTGTCAGGAGTGTTGTACCGACGCCGGCACCTGCTCGGAATTCCTCAACGGAACGAGTCTGAACGCAGCTTGGCAGTGGAAACTGAAGGAGCCGCAGTAGGGTTGATCGCTAAATCCAAGTCCGCTTGAAAGATATTCAGAAGTCATGTCCCATGACATTTATGGTGGGGAAATTCATTTGGCCTCTATATGTTTTTTTCCGCGATTTTTCAGGGGTGTTGGCAACAAGATTTCTGACATTTTATGATCATCCAAACAGCTTCCAGTGAGGTTGAACAAGATTTCCGCGTGACGAAGTAGATTCTTTCGGATATACGGTTTACTGGCAGTACTGTACTCATTGAAAATCATGGTTATTTAGTTTCATCTATGGTTTCACAGTGTCAAAACATATTGTCTCAGATCCTGAGTTGCTTTGGGGTATGGGTGATATTCTCAACGGATAGATCTGGACAGTTCGTCCATGTCCTGAACAATTGGCCAACCGACCAGATAAAATGTTTTTGAGTCCATTTTTTCTGGTCAAATCCCATAATTCTGGGTTGATTATTAGACTGATTATTAGTTGATTCTGTTTTTGTTCAGTATACCCTTTGGTTATTGATTATTTCTTGATTATGTTTTTTTCATTATATATTCTTTGGTTATTTAAACATAGCTATGGAAAATCCCCGAACTAAATGGAGCTTTATAGCTGGGAAAATCATCCCAAATTCGGCATTTTCCATAGCACTTCGCCATTGTCAACTCGACCCAGCCGAAACCGTCCAGGCTTCCAACAGCAGCAACGGCTGTGGCGATGGCTTTGTGGCGATGCAGAGCCCTCCAGAGTCACTGGGTCTGTTGGTGAGTCATTGTTTCGTCGATTCAGTTTAAGTACCTGTAATGTTGATTCTATTAGGAATCTATTGGTAATCTATTAGTAATCTATTGGCAATCTATTGGAATATAATATATATATATATAGTATTGGTACAAGTAAGAGTTGATGGAACTAGTTAGCTTATTTTATGAGGTTTTGATTCCATTGATGATGCGCCTCCATGGATACAACCAAGAATGAGGCTGATGACAGATATAAGTAAGCATCAACCATGAGGATTGTACCACAAAAAATGATGGTATCAAGGGATATGGGGATATGCTGGGGATGATTCTGAATAAATCATAACGTAACGACCTCACTGCAACATGACTCGAAATGATGGTAATTTTGATTGGGCGAATCATCGAAGAAAGAAGGCATCATTTCAGGTTCCAAAGCTGTGCTTAGTCAACTGATGAACTCGGTCAGTTGCCTGGAGAGTTGATGCATGGAGTGTAACCCTGTCTTCACGGAGAACAGGTTTCTTACCGGGGCCAGTGACTTTATGTACGACATCCAAATGCAGCTAGAAGCATCTCACCATCACTACCTTGAAGTAGATTGGGCTAGAGTGACTTTAGACCTTATCAAGTTTAAAAACGCGGGGATATCATCACAACATGTTTCCATCTGATTTGAGCAGTCTGAATGATTGCTGCATGGTCCGTCTCCAGTTGGGATACAGTCTTGAAAAAGCGTGGCACCGGTTGATGCTTCCGATGGACACGCCCTTAGTGCCACCACCAAAAATGTATATACATGTATATTACATATAATTAATGTATATATATATATATATTTACGGGTATATATATACACATAAATGGTGCATATGATAATATGATTGTATATCTTGCTACTCCCAAATCAGCTATTGTATACCATCAAATAGCAGAGAGAGTCTAAATCCATACTCAGAAATGATACCCAATTCTTGAGGACGACTTGTATGCTGGCTCCAGAAATGATTCTCTGATAACACAGCTATGCACAATGGCCCATTTTAATGATGTACCCTCCAGTAAACTAACATAGCTACGGAAAATCACCATTTTTAATGGGAAAATCTGCTATACGTTGCAATTTTCAATAGCAACGTTTAATTACCAGAGGGTAATCATTGTTGTTTTGAATAGCTTAAATTACCAGAGGGCTACTTACATCACAAATGATTTGCAACCCCAGGGTGCAACACGATCCGTGGTGCCGTTGTTACGTTGCCGAAACCTCCAAAAGAGGTTGTTGGCCTACATTAGTTGGTGTCACCCGCAAGATCTAGCAAGTATCTATCTTTCAATGGATTGGTTGATGGGAAAATCTTCAGGAAACAATGGTATTTAATTACCTCAAGATAGAGGTCCTCTGCAGATTTCCCTTCATCAAAGTCTGAGAATACTTAGTTCAAGGTGGTGCCCCCGTTTACGATAGCTAAGTTGGTTTAGTTCACTAGGTGAATTCTATTTTAATGGTGGATATATCGAACTAGTATTCATGGGGCTTATAAACCACCAAACATAAGTGGATGGGCACCACATTGTAGCTATGCATAAACTGAACATAGCCATGGAAAATTGCTAATTTTGGATGATTTTCCCATTAAAACCTTTATTTAGTTCGGGGATTTTCCATGGCTATGTTAAATAACCAGAGGGTAGTTCGGATATGTTTGGATGGGCTTGAGGCCACCAACCCCAAAATTCTGTGAGAAGTGCCTGGAATCCCAGCCCAAGATCAGGCTATTTCTTCCCGTTGTTTCGCAACTTGAAAGGTGAATTTAGTTGTTTATGAAAGGTACATGATTTAGTAGCTAATGAACATGAAAACATGTGTTTATTAGCTACATTATTTATTTGGTTTATTGGCTATCTAATTTTGAAAGGTGAGCATTCAGTATTCTACACCCTCTAATTGGATCTAATTGGTCTTATCGGGGGAAGTGAATACTATCCGACTATCCTTGGCCATACCTTCATTTGGGTTTGTCTGAGAACAGGGTAATTCCAATGGATTAAAACATCATTTTCCCTATAAAAAGTGCTATTTGGGGATATATTCCATTTTCAGACAACCTCATTGAGCAGAAACTGCTCCAGCGTCAGTTTGAAAGCTCCCTGCACTACGGCTGGCCGAAGGTTCTGTGCTGGTGCGCAGTGCCAAAACTATGATTGCTACTTGGTATATATACGTCTTCGGGCTCTTGGGAAGTCTTATATCATAAGTTTTGGCAGATTTGGCAGCAAAGAGATGAACAAAACAATTGGATAAGTCAAATCCAACTGAAATAGTGGGAACTTGTTTTTACTATATATATATATACATACAGACTGTAGGTAAACTATATACAATGAAAGCATGGTAGGTGCCAGTTGTACAAATGCTGGCTTGGCAATCAAAGAATTAATGGACTATGCAAGTGTTTGGACATAGAGTAATATGGAGGTTTCCTAAAATAGGGGTACCCCCAAATCATCCATTTTAATAGGAATTTCCCTTATAAACCATCCATTTTTGGGTACCTCCATTTTAGGAACCCCCATATGATGTAATATGTAATACGATCATGGGAATGTAATCCATCTCTACTCGGGTGTGGCACCAACAATCTAATGGGAAATACACAGCTGCCTTGGCAGAATCAACATGTCCTGCGCCGCTACCATTCACAATGCAGATCAATACTTGGAATGTAGAAATGCGATGTCACCAGAAAAATAGATGTCAATAGATTTCATGACTTTCAACAAATCTGGGTATTCAACAAGTTTATGAATAAAGCTTAGTGTGCTTAGCGCTCCGTTCACTGACACCCCAAAACTGGTTGGTTGATTGATAAAGGTTCCGCCCCATTCAACAGCCAATAGGTACAATGTGGGGGCCCCCTAGATAGCCACGCTGGTTTATGACTAGATTAACTATGGTTTATGGTAGATATATCTATAGTTAATGGGGCTTGTAAAGGAACCTATACCTGCGCGGCCCCACATTGTAGATGAGAATAGATAGCAAATCAAAATCCCTTCCAAAAAATCCCTTCCCAGGCCCTGGAAAGCTTCCCAGCTCTCAGATGCAGGCTGTTTACGCACTGCAGAAGCCATGGCCTCTGTGCAGACCGCTGCCATCACATGGGATTCCATCCAGGCCTTTGGTGGGTTTTGTCTGAAAATGCCGCTGTTGAACTCCAGCAAAGTGACAGTTTAAACAACAAAAAATATGTGGATTTATAACATGGTTTAACCATCTGAAGATCGGATTTAATCTGCAACAATGATGGTTTAACCCTGACACTGTGAGGTTTTGCCCGTCGAAAATTGCCTTTTTTCGCAGCATCATGGGTTCAGGGATTCACGTGCAAACATGATGTACAAGGCATAAAGAATGCTTCGGTCATGGTCCATGTAGATGATTCCCTTCAAATTGGGGATTCAACAACATTTTACATGGGTTTTTTTTGCAACAAGGTTGAATATTGGTAAAGATTGTTTGATTCTCATCTTGCAATACATTTGTGGACAGATATATATATATATACATACATAGATTATTCCCTTCGTATTTAGCCATCAAACATGCGGATCTACCCTGCGAATTACTCTTTTGCCTCCACCCTCCCTGCCCTCACGGCTGGGGAACAAACAGGCAGCCCAATGATTCTTGTGTCTTAACACCAGAACCTGAACTTCCCGAATAATGCTCCATTCATTACTATTAACCTAATAAATCTCCGATATACCGAAACATAAATTTGTCTACGGCATTTTGACCAACATTGATTTTTAGGTAATGCTCCATTCTTTCCCTATAAATCGACCATGTTAGTATTTTTTTGGGTGGTCAATAGATGTCTGGGCTCCTTGGCATTATATGAACGGCATGCGTTGGGATGATATTGGCCCAAGGGTTGCGCTTCTATGAGTCAGATCCGCGTTTATGACTGGTTTTTGGGGAAATTCAAGAACTGCTGATGCTTTTCCAGTAAATTCGAACTACAAGTCCTGTGTCTTCGAAATGGCCAGAATTGGCGGAGAATGAACATCGAGCATTTTCAATGCCGGCGATGACATGCTCAAGAAACTTCGGTGCAGCAACTATGACATTGATGAGTTCTTGATGGACCAGCACAAGTCACAGGATGCAGCGCATTTTCACCGCATGCCAATGCTTCCGTTCCTCCAAGCTCAGGACAGATCAAAGAAAAATCGGCACAAGCAGCTGTGCAGCGGGATATTGAAGGAGAATTGATGGTGTGGTACCACCGGTCAAAAGGTGGTGCCCCCCCAAGTTTTGTTGGTTTAAAACCACCATGAACTAGTTCGATATGTGCATCACAAATTCGATATTAGTGAGTGAAATCGGAGGTATTTGCAGCAACTAACGAACTGGGGTAGCACCTTGCCATGGATCTACCCTAGGATTGTCCCGTGAATCAGCAGGTCACATGGTCGGTGCCGACTCTGAACAATTGCACCTTCCAGGAGTATCAGGCGCCAGGGCCATGCGCGTCATGGGAAAAGTGGGCCACATATATTTGGTGGTTCACCTCAGTTCTGGATCCTTGGAATTGTGGACATCTTATTGTTTCAGGAATATTGAAAATGAATAGGACTTGATTATACATTATTCCCCACCTGCCAGGTGAGGGTCTCTAGATTTTTAAGGCGCAACCGCTCTTCCTCCTCTTCCTCCTGCTGCCGCCTCCTCTCCTCCATCCCTATGCCAGCTCGTCGTGACTGTAGGCTCCAATGGACCCGGAGCTCACGGCAAGTGCCAGAAGCCCATCGCGAAGTCTAGTTCCGTTTGTACAAGAGCACCGGGTGCAGCTGGGCACGCATGGACCCGAACATAGGCCAGAATAGTGTCAAGATTAGAATGCCAGATAGAATGTCAGAATATATGTCGGATCAAATGCCAGATCAAATGCCAGAAAGACTGTCAGGAAGACTGTCAGAAAATATGCCAGGTAAAATGTCAGTTTGCCAGAAAGAATGCCAGACAGACTGTCAGAATATATGTGAGACAAAAATAGATAAAATGGCAGATAGAATGCCAGATAGACTGTCAGAAAATATGTCGGATGGAATGTCAGTGGGTGGGGATCACTCGAATATTTTGTTTGAAGGAATATTGAAAATTACTAGGGCATATTCAAAATCTAGGTTTGGATTTGAACATAGGTCCAGTTTTAAAAAGTGGGCTATAACCCCATCTAATCCTGTAGGGAAAGTATGGTTAGCCCAGTTATAATTGGGGTGGTAACCCACTTACTAACTGGGGTGAACCACCAAATATTTTTTATATTTTTTTGTACATAAATAACTAACTATACATACATATGTTTGTATCCTTTGATTGCATCTTATATCTGGGTGTTTTTTGCGGGCTATATGATTTATTTGCCAACCTTTTAACTAGACAATTTCATGCCCCATTAGAGATGTTGTCGGGTATTTACAGCATCAGCTACGGTTTCGAAAAACCAACGCATCGTATGTCTTTAAACTAACACAGTCTTCCTTCCCAAATTTCCTCCCGATCTACAGTACTCAGTGCTGATTGGTTTGATGGTTGGAGGAAACAAAAGGCATCGAGTATATGAAGTGAAATTGGGAAACAACAACAAGTTTCTTTATTGTCAGGGTATTGTCAGTGGTTTCTTCACCTTGTTTACTCACCAGTTGTAAATTTATGTGATCACAAGAAGGTCCTTGCCTTATCTGCTATGTTTACTTTAATCCCTAGACAAATTGGCTAGTCGAAGCTCCATTCTTGAGGAGCAATTGGACATAATATGTGTCATGATCAAAACATTGATTGGTAAATTGCCCACATTAGGGGATGAACATAACCCAGACAAGATGTTTTGACCACGACACATAGTTCCAACAAAATAGGAAACTATCCAGAGTTGAATGTTTATTTGCGATGAATACCCCACTACATTCCTTTATTTCAGATGATATCCTCATCATTTCCAACTATGTCCATTTGTTTTGCACTATATCCCATCATACAATGTGAGGTGCCACAGATTGAAGTTGATTGAATCCAACACGTGTCTAACTATAGTAATATCGACCATAAACCCCAGAATTCGCCGAGGCAACATTTCACCAACTTCGCACAACTTAGCCATCATAAATCAGCTGTGATTCCACAAGATCTCCATATTTCATGGTTACCCTCGGGTAAACTAACATTTTGCTATGGAAAATCACCATTTGTAATTGGTAAATCAACTATCACTGGCCCATTTCAATAGCTACGTTACATGACCAGAGGCTAAATCATGTGTAATCCCATGAAAATTCCATTAAATCACCATTTTCCTATGGTTTTCCCTATGGGTTTTCCATTAAATCACCATTTTCCTATGGTTTTCCTATGGTTTTCCCTATGGTTTTATATCCACAACAAAAAAGCTCGGGGCTTCTATCCGCCACTGAGCGAAACGCTGTTCTCTGCGTGGCGAGAAGGTGCAACTCATGGCAGAGAACTCCAGCAATTCCACTTGGCAGGAGATGGTTGGGCCTCGTGACGGCTAGGTGAAGTGGTTATTCTCCTTTGCAATAAAAAGAGGGAATGTAGAAGCATCAACTAAATGAGTAATTTATAACATTCTACAGCTGTAGATCTGAAATATTCGTCTACAAATACCAACTAATTATCATATCTTGTAAAACCATTTTCATGGAGGTGTATGTCAAAGTCCATTAAACAAAATGTTGCAATGTTTAACAAGCTACCTAAGTGAACTAAATTATCAAACTTATCCTGGAAACAAGTTTTAGGCGTCCAAATCATCCAGGGTTAGCGAGGACCGATGAAAAAGTAGTGAACTGCTCTTTGTCAGCTGTTGGTGTAACATACCAAGTTGTTTGGTCTCCAATTGGATGATATGACATCTGAGGCCACATACACATATAATCATATATTATATATGTATAACATTATATAATCATATTTTTCAAATTATGATAAATTATACAAATGTACAATAATATACATGAATACTATTTTCCATCGCTCCAATTGCTGACTCCTGGATTCAAGCGCTCACAGTCGTCATCTCGAGTGTTGTTACGGAAGCTGAACTGAGCCATGAGTGTCCAAGTGACAAGAAGCACCTAACACGAGGCCCCTTTAGAGGATTTATGGTGATTTAATGGAAAACCATAGGAAAACCATAGGAAAACCATAGGAAAATGGTGATTTAATGGAATTTTAATGGGATTAATGATGATCTACCCTCTGGTAAACTAACAGTTTGCTATTGAAAATGGCCATAGAAATAGTGGATTTTCCCATGAATAGCATGGTGATTTTCCATATAGTTATGTAAGAGTTTACCAGAGGGTAGGTGGAAGTTACCCTCCGTTGTCATCAAACATGGCTGGCTGGAAAATCCACGATTTAGTTCGATGATTTTCCCAGCGAACGAAACCTCCATGGATCGTGCGAGGATTTCCGAGCCTGCCATGTTTGACTACCGGAGGGTATCTAGAACATCCAGTTCATTGAAGAAAAAAAACAACAGGAAGAGAATTTCAGAGTTGTCGGAACCAATTGACTTGGCTGATCCTTCTTGCCTGGCTTTGATGGATTAGACATCTTAAGGGATCCACTTCTTTCAGTGTTTTCTATCGCCATTGCGGGGGGGTTCTTGAAGTGGGGGATGCCGAAGTACCCATGATTTTGGATGATTTGAGGTGCCCATGATATCCCATTTCAGGAAACCTCCGTTTTTGTTCTTTCTTGCAAAAAAATGCCGTACCAATTGGCCCACAATCCGACAATTTGACCCATTCCCATCCCCTCAACGCCCCTGTTGGGGCAGTTCCACTAACAAGTGGCTTATGAAAAACCATAGTTGTGGGGATGATGTCCCAACTTATGGGGGTGAACTTACCATATTTATACGATAGTTGTACCATGTTATACCCATTTTTTCACCCCTGGCCTGAACGTCCAAGCATGGGGCATATCTTAATGGCCAGGACGTAACTAGCTGTGAGTTGAAAGACTCCTGTGGTTCCAGTTGTTTAGCTTGGGACTCAGTTGGGGGGTGGCATGTTGTACAAATGTTACAAGGTGGTGCCACTTATGTTTGGTGGTTTACAGACCCCTGCTATATATGGAATATCCCCACATATATATGGAATTCTATGGGTTATACTTGGATTATAAATTTAGATATTCCTACAAGGTGGTGTCCCCCAGTTATCTTTGGTGGTTTACAGACCCCATTACCTAGTTCGATATATCTACCACAACCCATAGTTAAGCTAGTTATAAACCAACTTACCTGAGTATGGGGCACAACCTTGTAGGATTGTTGGCTTTCTGTTTATGTTTCACTGAGCCTGAGTTTGTTTCTTCATCTTCGAGCAGTTTGTTGTTTGGAAAGTGGGTTGACAAGTCAATGTAGCTACGCGCAGCAAAATACATATAACATGCTATATAGAGTATAGAGTAGATGCATATACAATCATGAACATACATACATCGGATTCTCAGGGATATGGATCGATTGTAGTGTATCAAAGTGCGCACATCAAGGTCTAAATGTACATGGATCTGGAAGGGTCAACAATGGAGACCCAGTGAAATCAGCCATTTTAGGGGACAAACATTTGGCACATACCCCATCCAGATCTAAAAGATTGAAATCATATCTGTGCTTCTGAGTGAATCGAGACACGTGTGTGACCATGCCTGTGTGGTAAGATCTATGAATCTACTTGTAGAACTCAATGTGCTTCCAGCAAAAAACATCGTGAAATCAGAGTTAAAAAAACATCGTTTGGTCAAGGACTATCTTTCCACAATCCAACATGACAATGGGACATGTTCAATATATTGGCATGTTGGTCATTTCCACCGAGCAAATCAAGGATACCAATTGTTATTGCCATACCGCCATGTTTCTTCAAGGAATCCCATATTTTGGGTTTCCTGGTGCTGGGGTGCACCCGGGTCTTTCTTCCGCGTGGTTCTGAGGTGCTCAAACACAACACAGTTCCCACAGTCCCACAGCAAAGAACGGGTTTCTGTGAAAAAATCTACAGGAAATCCGATATACCTTCACTGTATAGCAACCCCAAAATGGATAGGAAAGTGGGGAACCTGGAAATATGAAGTAAACATCATCTATAACTAACATTCTATGGAACATGATTTTCCATATTTGTTTGCAGCTGGCTATATATCAGAACAAAGATTGTTTCCTGTGAAATGTTCAAAGGAACACAATCCAATGTGTTTGACAACCGAAATCGAGTAGACGATGTGTTGCGGCTAGAGTTAGATGCAGAATCATTTTTTTAAACAGTGAAGCAGATTTGATTCTTGCCACAGAAACAGCAGCCAAATTCCCTTAGAAACTGATGCGACTCTTTCACCAGATGAATGGTCCAAAGTCATTACAGTACCCACCACATGATGAAACATTCTCCAGTTATAGATGGATGTCTTCAGTTGTATCATGTTTTACCAATGGTCTGACGATCCTAAACACGATTCAACCATAAACTATCACTCTGTTAATGGAGATGTATTCATGTTCTAGCTATTTCCGTGGTCTAAGCATAATTACCCTCTGGTAAACTAACATAGCTATTGAAAATGACCATTTATAGTGGATTTTTCCATTAAAAATTGTTATTTTCCATAGTTATGTTAGTTTACCAGAGGGTATATTCACAGGCGGCTTTCCTATCATCCGGTCCTTAATAAATGAAGGATTGCCATCGTAGCTCCGAGCCAACGGCCATGACCATTTGCATCCATGTTGTGCTGCTCAGCGGGCGGCAGGTGGGGCTGGCAGTGGTGGGATCTGAGTGCGAGAGGAGACCAATATTGTTTTGCCCTATGGAAAACTAGCAGTTGCCATGGAAAACCGCAGTTTTTATAGGTAGATCAACCAACGAAATGGTCCATGTTCCTATGTTAAAGTACCAGAGGGTATAGTTCGAAAACCATGAAATTAGCACACACTGAAGTTCGAAGAACTTCATCAGCAGGGTAAAGTCGAAGATAAGTCCACAGCAGATCACAGTTGGTAGATCACCATCTTGGAATGACACATCAGACATGGCTTTAGAGGCACATTTGCAAAAAATAAAAAGCGCCACTGTTTGATGCCTGATGGGAAACGACATTGGTTTCCAATATCCATTGAAACAACAAGTCCGAAACATGTGCATTGTATCCCCATTTGGACGGGCAAAGAACTGTTGTTTCGTATGGTTTCCAGTCGATTTTCCTTCCAAACCATGTGTTTTTCGTTGTTAAATCCAAGTGTTCTACATGTTTCCGGGTTCAATCCAGTTTTTCTCTAGGTTTCTTGATCAAAGCCTCTATTTTGTGTGGTTGTGTATGGTTTACCCTCTGGTAAACTAACATAGCTATGGAAAATCACCATGCTATGAATGGGAAAAATCCACGAACTTTCAATGGCCATGGCTTCAATAGCAAACTGTTAGGCAATACCAGAGGGTACCCATGGTAACCCTCACCTTTTTGGCTGCACGCTCCAGGCGCCCCTCCACGTGTCGCCGCAAAGTTGCGTGCGGGAGCTGCGTGCGGCAGCGCAAAGGCAGATGCAGGTGCCGGGCCAGGGCGGTGACCCTGGAAAGTGACATAAATTTACTGATCTACAATGTGGGGCCCCTAAGATAGCTAAGTTGGTTTTTAACTTCAATAACCATGGTTTATGATACTTATAACTATAGCTAATGGGGTCTATAAACCAACTTATAACTTGGGGGCCCCACATTGGACCCTTTGATAAACTAACATAACTATGGAAAATCACTTTTTTGTTTAATGGGAAAATCAACTATAAATTGCCATTTCCATTAGCGAACTGTTAAATTACCAGAGGGTTATCGTCAAACGTTGGGGTTTAGCCATCAAGAATGGGGATACAATGGAAATAGGAAGTGACAAATTGCGTGGTTGTGGATGCTGTGGCAGACTCGCTTTCGGCAGGGCGCTCGAAAGGCAACCTTGTGTGCTACGCAGGCTTTGAGGGAAATGAGGGCAAGAGCTTTTTGTTCCGTCCCTTGCCTTTAGTGTTCGGTGAGGACAATGTCTTCGTGACGCTGCCCAAGAGGGGCGCATTCCCTCTGCTTGACCTTGAAAAGGCCAGAGTAGTTTGGCTTGATGATTGGAGGTTCAACGAGGACATGGTCCCTTGGGCAGTCCAACTGCTTTGGTTCGAAGGCACCAGCTTCGTGATTGCCAGGCCGCAGAATCTCTTCTCTGGGCACTTGCGCTATGTCAAGGACGACCCGCTTTTCATTGCAACCTTGCATGCGGATTTGCATGCCTTGAAAGGAAAGTTGAATCAGGGCGATTTGGACATGATGGTGAAGCGTTTGAAAATGTTTGAGTTCAAGCAGAAAGTCGACATTCCCAGCCACGTGGCCAAAGGTTGCAGCTCATGCTTTGCTCCTTTTGTGCTAGGGGCAGGGCTAGGGCCAGGACAGAACAGGATTCCTCATGCGTAGATCAAACTAGTTTATGGGGTTTACAAACTAACAAACATAACTAGGGGGCTCCACCTTGTGGAAAAACACATTAATCTTTAGTGCCGTCGGGTTCATTTAACCAACAACCTCAGGGTTTAAGCATCAAAGTCAGCTCCTGACCCCGCAACAACGTCGTGCCCGGAACTGCTCCAACGTCATCAAGTCCAAAGTTTGAACCCCTCGCATGAAACTCCTGTTCCTGACGATGACGATTTGGACGATATACATGTTGTCACGGAAGACAGGTCGCCGGAGGGCATCATCGCAGGTTGTGCCAATGGTCAGCTCTGCCTTGAGAGGTTTAAAGAAATCGTCAGCAAGTGTACCTCTTCATTTCAAGGCCTAAGTATATCCAATGTTGCAAGCGTAGCTGCTGCTCTTTGGATTCATCCTGATCGCATTCTTCCTTCGTTCCTTGTTGCTAATTGCCCCGTGGAACAGGCGACTTGATGAAAGTCACATTAGGAACTATGTCCTTCGTTCCTAGAGATACTATTCATCAAGAGAACTGTGCGTCACATGAGAGCTATACAATTCGAGAAGACACACGTGAAACCAGAAAAAATACGGTATTCACCTGCAAGAAAGTGTGGGATGATCCACTTGCAAGTGGCGTGGAAACTACCAATCCAGCAAGAATGGAAACCACGAACAAATAGTGTCCATTTTTCTTCAATCCCTGTTGTGTGTCCAAACATCAGTGTTGCACAAAGGTAGATTAGATAGTCTTTTCATGTCTTGTCATCACATTCAATGCAACTGGGATTGTTTGACTCATGCATCCCCAACTGTTTGTCAATCAAATCTAATAAAGACATCTCCAAGTGTGCTGGCCATATTCCACATGCCCTGTACCTGAACTATCCTAAACTGACCATAACGCAGGGGTTTGTAGAAACGCAGGGAGAAGTGCCGGACAATTTGCACTGCAGTTTTGAGGCGAGACCATGCAGAACCCGTAGATGTCCCCACTGGTTGGTTGATAGCGGGTTTCTCCCATGAAAACTAAGCGATAGGTACATGATACTGCATAGTATACCAAACTGGCCCGTCCTATTTTCTCTAAAATGTTTAAAACGACAACATTGGCAGAACTTATCAAACACCGGGTGAAGTCGAAACTCAAGCAGTATTTCTCTTACCCACCTGTTCGAGATTCTATCGAAAAAACTTTCACTTGCAATGTGGTGCCCAATTGGAATTATCCCAGAAGCAGTTGGATATAGCCATAAACCTTGGTGAACCATGCGTTGTTTGGTTGACCAACTTCTCTAACTGGGGCACAACCTTGTAGGGCACCCCTGCACTCAAAAGAAACCTCCCAGACCAAATTTCACCATATTTAGCCTAGATTAAACTAACATAGATGTGGAAAACCCATGGTTTCCCCTTCTGAAAATGAGTTTCATTCACGGTGGGATTTCCACACGTTGGTTGCCAGAGGAAGGTCAGTTGAGTGGATGTTTTGGTTTGTCTGAAAAAAAAACTATCCCCAATTCCAATGGATTCTCATGATTCTTCCATTAAACATGCAATGTGGGGCACCCAAACCATGGCTAAGTTGGTTTACAACTAGATTAACTATGGTTTATGGATGTTTATGGTACATATATTGTTGTTTTTTTTGTTTTTTTTTGTCTATCCACAAGACATCTTAAACAAATAGCTGACACTTATACATATATATATATGTATATATATACATATACATATAAAGACAGTATTATACATTGTTTTGAGGTAGATCTCGGGGGGTACCATATATATATATATATCATATATATCATATATTGAATGGGGCTTAGGAAGCAACAAACATCACTCGGCTCAGGTGGGCATTGCATCCTTGGTGAAAGCCAGCGGTGAAGTACTGCAGGCGCAGATCCATGGAAGTGCCGTCCTATGGTTCGGTGGAAGGCGTTGGTTGACCACAAAAAGAATAGAACTGTAAAAACTCCGCAATAAAGTACCATGTGGGGCCCCCAAGATAGCTAAGTTGGTTTATAAACCCCATTAACTAGAGGTATATTATGGTTTATAGTGGATATATAAACTTACTTGTGCTAAACGCAGGGAATGAGGGAATGACCTATAATTACCATTAATTTCATCATCCCATTCCCATCCAGCAACCCCCATTCCCTACTAAGCACCAGTAAGTAAAGTACCAATGATTTGGGTAAACTATAATGACCTCACTGTAACCTCACTGGAATGGTCCTGGTGCGTATAGTAAGGGGAATGATACGTTGGTGGTCTGATTTCAGGTTCGTGAAATATACTAATTTACCCAGAATTATATATTAATAATGTAAACTGTAAACCAATGTAAATTCATCAAATCAGTCTTGAACAATTGATCAATGTAAATCAATGAAAACTAATCCAATTATGATCATTGGGGAATAGATAAATCTGAATGGATTGGTTGTGGATATATAAACAAAGGGTCTCTTTGCCAATCATTATTTCCCAGAATGGGTTGAAGATGATTGAAGGGCTTGATTTACTTCAACAAGAAAAAGGTAAATCAAAACCCGAAATACCATTTGGTCGAAACACAAATAAAACAACCATAAAGAAAACCTTCAACCCAAATAATCCAAATTCATAGATAGGGTTCAATAACCTCCACACTTTGTTGGGGGTTGACCTTTGGGAGGGTATCCTTTGATTTCCATGATCATAGTGAACTTCATGTTTCCTGTAAGGTTTTTCGTAAATCATTGGATTGGTTTAAGGGAAAAATTACAGGACACCCCTATGTTTGATGGGGAAAACCATGGTTTCCTGTAGATTTTCCCTTCAACCAATCCAGTGATTAAATCAATCCATTAATCTGCAGCTGGAAAGACAATGGTCATCGGACAAAAACATAACAGTGCATGGTACGTACACTACTACACTATCATTCTCTTCTACTCTGCTATATATACAAGGTGAGGCTCCAGTTATAAGATGTTATAAGTGGGTTTTGAACCCCATTGACTATAATAATGTCCACCATAAACCATGGTCAACCAAATTATAAGTCAACTTCGCCGTGGAAAAGGGCCTCACCTTGCATCAGCCTTCATTGAAGCCTTCATTGAAACCTTGCTCTGCTGAGATCTGTCTTGGCCCCAGGAGAGTAGCAGCTTGGAGCTTGCTGGACTGCAAGATGGCGATTCCCTGCAGGACTGGGCGACAAGACGGGGGTCATTTGAATCCGTGGAAACCGGGATTTGTTCATTTGATTTTTGGGTGAAAGTGAAAACTCAAAATGAAAAGAAACTGAGGATGATAAGTCACAGATTGAGGTTTGAGCGCGGAACCAACTATTGCTTCGATGTTGTCCATTGTACTCGTTGAAAAAGACGACAGGAGGACGCTATATGGGGATATCTTAAAAGTGCATCCCACTGAGTATCTGACTTTAACATACTTTAACATCATTATGGTTAGTTTGCCTCATATTCTTGGGTATAGGAATGCTGGAAACTAGAGAGGTGTGTGTCTGTGTGTCAGGCCCCCAGCAGACATGCTTCAGGTTCAAAATTAAAGGCCGTTGATTTGATAGAAACAACATGGACACACGCTTTTGAGAGTGGCGCCTTGCCAAACAAGACTGACCTTATGGATAGGACAGGGGTTATTTATCAATGGTTATTATACGTATAACCATGTGTGACCCCCATCAAACCCAACAATAGGGTCAAACATCAAGCCTCAATTTCGTAGGGTCTAGCTCGAGAGATTTTCGAAGGGATCCATAGCTATCAAGGTATGATCGCAATCCCCTAAGCTTGTCAAAGGGCCCCTTGTGCTCTATTCAACATCACTTGAACTCCTGGTCAAAATTAAAGTTTTATTATGTGTTTAAACGGGAAATGTCATAAGATCTGAGGTAAAATCACCACTTTGGTTCATGTTGGCTGTAAAATTCCGCCTTTTTCTTGGTCAAATCACAACGTTCTTGGGTAAATCCCATCAATTTTGTTGGTTGAATCCTAGTTTTTGTTGGCTAAATCAGAACTTTTGTTGCATGGAAGTCTCATCCACCTCGCCCATGACCAGGCCGTTGCGCGACCCCATGGAGTGTTGGCATCCAACCGCTATTCACGGGCCTTTGCGCGACTTGACGACGTGGTTTTTTGGGGTCAACAGAATGGGGCAGTTTTTGTGTATAGTCTAAGCTGGCAACAGATGATGTACATAGACCCTCCAAATGCTTCGAGAAATGGGACAATTAACCCATTTCGACTTTGGACTTTTACTCATGTTGATGGATGCTTGGAGGGTCTAAGTGTTGAACATGGGGGAAATCAATAAAACTCGGATTTCCACTGACCAGCTTAGAGATGCGAGAAGCAGATGATGTACATCAGCTTTCTAGTTTCCAGCTCAGAATAGGAACTTCATTTGAAGTTTAGCCGCCATACTTAGAATGTAAGTGCATGATTAGCCAGTACAAATGAATGATGAACACGGGGAAAAGACGGGAAAAGTGAATTTTCACTTGCCAGATTCAGATTAGAGGAGCGGAGAGTAGGGGCACTGTGAACAACTTGCTTCGCTTCTAAGTGTGTAAGTATGAACTGTGAAGGGATGCTGATACGGATACGGTAAATCCCTGTAAACCCAAGCAGAAACCAGCAAAGAATCTTTGCTCAATACAACTTCATTACAGATCATTCTCAGAAGGTTCTTCCACCAAGATATGCCCCCAATCTCGGCCTTACTTGCAGAGTCCATATATGGCTGCGAGTCAAAATGTAACAGCCCGATCCATACCCTGAACCCAAGGCCGATCCATACCTCCGATCCATACCAAAACGCAGGTAATCCAGACCGATCCATACGTCCGGATCAACGCGGGCCGATCCATACCCGAATTAATCCACACCCATATTATGGCTTCAGTTTCTGTTTTCTCTTTGTCAGCCCATTTGCTCGGTCCAGCGCCATTTTGTTGGATATCCATCATTTTGTCTCCTTTGTTCAATGAAGGCTCAGATTTTGCTATGCTTAGGCTTAGGTGTTGCCACCCCAGTTTTAAGTTGCTTTATAAACCTCACCACCGTCACATAGAATATTATAAAATACTATAGACTAATATCTACCACAAATCCGCAACATGACGAACCCAATGAACTCAACCAACTTCGCTAAGTCTGGGGCAGCACCCTGCGGCGCTTAGCCTCCACCCTGCAACCCGAGGTATGTGGACGCGGCCTCCGGATCGGTGACCACCTGGGGATCACCGGCATATGGCATCCTGGCCGAAGGGGAAACTGCAGGGGTTTCCCTGGTGACCAGTGGTTGTTGTGGGCATCCAAAGTTAGCTATGCATAAACTGAGCTAAGGATGAATGGTTAATGATGGTTAATGTATGTTAATGTTCAGTGGTGTATTGCATGGCCAGTGGGTTAACAAGATATTGCAAAATATCGTCTCCGCCAGCCCTTCTGAACAATACATTGCATGTAGAGAATCACGAGGTATCAAATCCGGCCCTTTGAACAATACACTGAGTGTATAGAGAATCACGAGATGCCAGGTTATTTTTGCACACTTGTTCCCTTAGCTTATAGGTTTGAATTTACAATAGCTCCCAATTTCATAGATCTTTTTGTGGCTTTTGGGGGGTGTAACCCATCTTTTTGTCATATGACTTTGTCCTCCCCGCACTTCGCAAGTATAATTGCACTGTAGGACGTTCGCCTGTTGGCGACTTCACAGTGGATTTGCCAAGAGGACGGATTGCCTTGGGTTGATTTAGTGTTCGCTCTGACAGCCCCGCAGTTGTGACAGGACCCGGCGAATGGCAGAGATGGACGCCGGTCACAGTGCCGCCTGGAACATCCTCGTCTCGATCGCTCATGGGTTGCGTGAAGTTGGAGGACTTGCTTGGAGTTTTGCCCTGGATCCTTGATGGCTCAGTATCTCAGTTTGCTTGGATGCCTCGGAATATCCGGGCGATCTGTACGACGTCAGTTCGCGCAACTGCGGCTACTTCGCAGAAGCTTCAGAGCTTCCTTGTGCGCATGCCGCACGAGGAACTGTTGCCAGGTTGAAGGGATGTAAGAACTTGGTGTGGATCAGTTTTTTTTTTTGCCCGCATCTTTTTTGCAATGGTGGGAGCGCTGTCGAGGCGAAGCACGGCGAACAGACGAAATTATTTGCAGATCCAAATGCTTTTGATGACGAAGAATATTTTTTGGGTTTCCGAAGACTCCTTGCAGCAAAATCCATTTACGAAGTCTGAATGGTTAATAATGCTTTGAAATGGGGGTTATACATGGTTATATATACTATATATATATACATTCATTCCATAAATGGGGTTACAACTGACTTATAACTGGTAAAGGGCCATGATTGTGGTTGATGACGGATCCCTACTGGTTGACGACAAACTCTTGACCCACTAGGATACCAACGGTCAGTTCCTGTGAGCATATGTATACAAGTTTACTGCGCTATAGTAATATTTCACTATTATATTATATCTATACATATATATAATATATATATATATATATATGCGCATAGGACTATCTATGACTATCTTCTAGCCTAGATCATGATAATAAATATATAGCCCACCATCGGTTTCCCAGACTCGGTTCAATCGTTTACCAGGCAACTTTCGATTTCATGGAATGCTAACTGTCTTTGCCGTATCCCTTTCATCTAAATTTATATCACATGGAACCCCAATGTATGGCCATCATGGTCCAATGCTAGAATCATCTAGCTGCCAGCTGGGACCCCAGTCTTTCAGGGTCCAATTTACCGGGTGTGCAAGAACCACTTGTCAAAATTGAACACCGCTAGATTTTGATTGTTACCAAACACTGAAACATCTGTGGTCCCATGCAATGTGGGGCCCCCTAGTTATAAGTTGGTTTATAAACCCCATTAACTATAGGTATATCCACTATAAACATAATATACCATAGTTATTGGAGTTATAAACCAACTTAGCTATCTTGGGGGCCCCACATTGTGGTTTTGACTTGTATCCATTCCCAAATATATCATTCCCCGACTTGGCTATTGAGGTGACATCTGCTGGAAACCATGGAAAGCCCAAGCAATTAGGAGGTCAAAATCAACCACTTTCATTTAATGTTTCCCTTAAACCAATCCAGTGAATTATCATGAATTATCCCATTCTACATCATTATACTCATTGTATCCCCCGCTATATATATATATATATACATTACATATTCATGGGTTTATCACCATATTCCTCATGAATATAGTCGCTATCGTCACTGGTTATATCCTCATTTTATAGCAACCCCGAAGAAAAAAAAAACATAACCGAAACAAATCAAATGACTATATAGATGTGATTTGGATTTGTGTTTCCCAATGTTTTTTGGTGGTTACTGTATCCCATATCCCCCACGTTCTGGTTAAATGATGACCAGATCACCGCAGGTGGCGATCCACCACCTGCCATCAAAGAACAGTTGGTCGATGTGCAACAGGCTGGACAGCGATGGATACCCTCTAGTAAACTAACATAACTATGGAAAATCCACCATGTTCAATCGGAAAATCCACTATTTCTATGGCAATTTTTCAATAGCGAACTGTTAGTTTACCAGAGGGTAGCACTAGTAGTGAATGCTTGGTGAATGCTTGAGGAATACTTGGTGGATCAATGATTTTTGACCGTGCTCTCCAGCAAATTTGGCTGTGGAACATCCATTGAACTCCGCTTTCTTTTTGTTGAAATCCGAATCTTCATAGCTTAAAATGGTGCCTCCCGCAGTGATGTTTGTTGGTTTATAAACCCCATCAACTATACTTGTATCTACCATAAACCATAGCAAATCTAGTTATAAAGCAACTTAGCTATCGTTTGGGCTATGTATGCTTACATCATTTTCTATCTACCATAAACTATAGTTAAGCCACTTTATTTTCGCGTGTTTCCAGTTCAAAAAATAGCTGCGCCAACAGTGCTGGCGGCTCAGGTGCAGCATGCCGCCGCCTTCTTCCAAGCTGGAGCCTTTGCGGCGTTGAAGGGTGACGGTGTCTCGGAGAAGCGAACAGGTTTTTTGAAGATGGGGGTTTCCTAAAATGGGGGTATCCAATAGCTGGATGGTTTATAATGTAAAATCCCATTAAAATGTATGATTTGGGGGTACCCATATTTTAGGAAACCTCCAGATAGATGCTGCATATTTTATGAAATGGGGTTATTTTAGGGATACAGCATGATACATCGATGTCATAGGGAGCTGCACATGTATATATATATATAAATGTACCATATTATATGAAGGAATTTGATGAATATATCTATTTGGATATATACGCAACAATCTATATGCCATGGTCAAAAGTTGGGTTGCATATTGCATATAGCCCATATTGGGAGAGAGTCGTCGATCCATTAGGGGTGATATACATACCCTACCCATCATGTTCAAATTTTCATTATTGGATGGATGACCATACCCGATATATCATATTTTGAAATGTTTTGACCATAGCGAATATAAGAGGGATAGTTTGGAATTTTGGAACATAGTGATATATTGACTGCATACTGCAGATATTTGTGGATACCATCAACCAGTTGATAAGAAAGTGGTGGGATAAGAATAGGATGTCCATGGGATATAGATATAGATGTCCTTTTTATTCCTTGTTCTCATTTAACCTGGGCTTGCCTGAAAATAAAGTAATTACACCCCAAATCTAATGGATTACAGATTATCAGATCATCATTTTCCTATATTTTCCTGCTAAATATTCTGTATCATTTGTCCCCACTATGTATCATTATATCACTATTTTGAGTGGTTGAATTAAATTCCAATTCCACTAAAATCCCATTAAATGCCATGCATATGCCACTAAATCCAATTAAAATCCCATGAATATCCCATTAATAATTCATTAAATCCTATTAAGATCTTATTTGAATCCCATTCAATTTCCATATCCCATGAATCCCTTTGAAGCTTTTTGGGTCTCGTGAATCTGAGGCTCAGTGGTCACGTGGGGTGAGAGCCTTGGTTCATGCAACGTTTCAGCGACCCAACTTTGGATTTCACCATCCAAAATCGGGATTTAGCCAAGAAAAATTATAGTATCTGGGTCAACCTTGGCTAGATATGTATACTTCTATCTGTTGCTATCAATGGTGAAATGTTCTAGCCGGCTAAGAAAATGATTTTTTGACAAGTATCTAAGATTCACCATTGTATAATGGGAACATATCCTGGATATATATATATATACATATGTGATGGATTGCTTGATGTGATATAACTATATATAATAGTGGTTTGAAGATATTACAACGATTTGGGATTCTATTGGGATATATTTGGGATATGTAATGGTATTGAGATATATACTGCTGGTGGGAAGCCAGCAAACTATTGGTGTTTACCCTTCGATACTCAAACGTGGTTTGCTGGAACTTTTCCCAGGTATAAACCTTCATTTATATTATATGGGATTTTCCGTTGCCACGCTTGATTACCAGAGGGTAACCATGAGGTGGGATGCAACCAACACTAATGGGACAAATAATCGGGATGTTAACATGATGTAAACAATCAAAAGAAAAAGTGAACGAACCAGAATGGAGTTTTAACCATCAAAATGAAAGTAATTGGATATCATGTGTGTCATATCAAGAATCCCAACACTGTGATATGTAGGGTACCAATGGACAAAGATGACCAAGTTTCGTCATTTCCAGTATACTGGACTATTGTCGAAATTTGGTCGTGAATAATCTTGAACTACACCCACATGGTATAAGAGAACATGTGCCTTGGCGACCGTGGCAGGGGTGGGCATAGCATGTACATCAAGATTGGTGGATGGCAATCACCCTGGCCGGAAATGAAGTGAATGACCCCTAGGAAGACTGGGTTTGATGAATGAATAGATATGTGCATTAAAATCTCTTGCCTAAATCTTGGATGGCTAAGAGAAATCCTGGAAGATGGATGAAAATGGATGACAATGAATGAAATTGGTGAATATGGTTCAATGTCCAATGAGTAAAGCAAAGCAACTTGGAAACCTCCCAGTTTTCTCTCGTCCGATCTGATCCACGAAGCCATGGACGCGTTCTTGACAGCCCAAGGACAGCCTTTGGCGGCGATTGCAGCGCACAGCAGGCGGGAAGGGGCCAATTCAGTGTGTGTAGCTAGGGGCACCAAATGGGTCTGAACCATTCGACTGGATGGAACTGGTGTTTTTTTTCGATTTTCTTCTTGGCGTTGCAGTTGGGATAAAAACCCTGGTAAGTTGAGATATAACTCCTGGGAAGGCTGGTTAAAATGTCCACTCAAACCTGGAACTGCTGTCCCAAATAGTGAATATCATTGAATATCTGGAATATCAATTACAACTCAAGGTTTACATCCTGTGCTTTGGCTCTGAATGTGCTTGCAGTAGTTGTTTTTTCTTGTTTATCCGATTAAGGATTGGACATCATTCAGATTTGAAGCTTTGAGCCACGTATCATGGTTTTGCTTGGAGAAGAATGAATATGACATATATATATATTATATTATATATATATGACACGGGACCCCCACCTGATCTTTCTGGGTGACTGATCTACTACTTGAAGAGGGTTGTCAAATCCATAGGGCCATAGGGTTTGGAAAAAAACAACTGCAACACTGATTGGTGGTTTCCAGCTGTTCTTGTTGTTCATCCACACGTGCGTCTAAAGTGGCCAAAGACCTGTGATGCTTGATGCTTATATAATTGATACTGGTACATCTTTGTGAACATGTTTTAAATCGTTAGTGAGTACTACTTCCCTGCAATACCTACAAAGTAGGCCCCCTAGATAGATAAATGATAAGCTAGTTTACAAGTACATATAACCACAACAGCTGTTCGATTCATGGTGGATGTATCTATGGTTACTTGGGTGGACACAATCCAAAAACAAATTATATATCAAATTCCATTTCATCACATCCCAATATATATAGATGTATATATATATATAGAGAATTTACATGATTATATATATATATATATCCATATATATATATATATATATATATCCCCATTATATCCCAATATATCCAGTTATATTTCACTTCTCCCACCTTTTTTTCTTTGGTTCAACTTCATTTCTCTTGGTTAAATCCCGTTTCAAGTCAGCATAAACCACAGATGTAATCAGATGTAATGTGTATATATATATATATTTATTTATTATTTATATAGATGTATACATATATCATCACTAGAAACCACAGATTTGGTGTTGCACATGCAGATATTTGGCTCGTTCCTGTCAGGCAGATCTCCATAATGTGGCTCCTTGAAAGCATCCAGGAAAGGATGGGATTGGAATGCGTGGGAAACCATCCCAAAATCACCATCATTCATGTGAATGATGTGAAAAACTTAGGAAAAAACCAACGATTGAGATCGATTGAGCAAAGTCACCTTCTTTCAGTGGTTGGAATTGTTATAATTTGCCCGGACCTTTGGTGCTGGATCTGCTGGTGTGATCCCTTTTGTGTGATGTTTGTATGTTTCTTGTTTTTTGAAGGCGCTATGATACCATATGATAGGAAAAACACAAACAGTTTATTTCAGTGTGTCAAAAACCAAGAGGATTCCTTCTATTACTATCCCATTAATCCTTTCCCCCTAATACTAACCCCCCCTAATACTAAACACCTCAGGTAGTTTTTCTTATCAGGGGGGTTTTATTATTAGGGGACCCTAATAGATCCTAATAGTAAGCGCCAGACCTTATTACTGAAAACTATGTTTCTCGATTTCAAAATCAATTAAATCTCAATTTAAAACGCAATTAATACGTTGCAAAAAATTGGATTTCGAAGCGGATCCCTAATAGTANACTATGTTTCTCGATTTCAAAATCAATTAAATCTCAATTTAAAACGCAATTAATACGTTGCAAAAAATTGGATTTCGAAGCGGATCCCTAATAGTAAGCTCCAGACCTTATTACTAAAAACTTTTTTTCTCGATTTCAAAATCAATTAAATCTCAATCTAAAACGCAATTAATACGTTGCAAAAAATTGGATTTCGAAGCGGATCCCTAATAGTAAGCGCCANCGATTTCAAAATCAATTAAATCTCAATCTAAAACGCAATTAATACGTTGCAAAAAATTGGATTTCGAAGCGGATCCCTAATAGTAAGCGCCAGACCTTATTACTAAGAACTACTTGGATTCAGGGGACCCTAATAATAAACACCCCGGGGTTGACTAGTTTTTATCATTAGGGGGTGAAACCCACAAATGGTAGGTTTATTCTTAAATTGTTTTCTAAAGGGGATCAATTAAAAGTCAAATTGGCCAACCACAAATTTTCCAAAATTGGAGATGGACCCTAGTTTTTAGTATTTGGGGGGGNTAAATTGTTTTCTAAAGGGGATCAATTAAAAGTCAAATTGGCCAACCACAAATTTTCCAAAATTGGAGATGGACCCTAGTTTTTAGTATTTGGGGGGGGGGTTAGTAATAGGGGGAAGGGATTACTCTCCTCACCATCTCCATCCAAGGAAGCGATTCAATCCACTCTCTATGCCTTTGCTGCCTTGCGCTCTGACGGTGTGGTTGTGACCTGGGGCGATCCACACAACGGCGGCGATAGCAGCGGCTCGGAGTTGTGAAGACTTGCCCTTTTTGAGTGTAACAAGGTCGTGTCCCAGTTCCTTAGCTAAGTTGGTCAACATAACTATATACCTCAACTATGATTCATGATAGATTCATCGAACCAGTTCATGGGTTTAGTCAATGGGTTTGATAAACTAACTTATAACTGGGGGGGCACTACCTTGAAGGAATCAAACAGTTTGATAGAAACGCCCCCATACAAATATGATTAGCTGCATTTTTTTCTATGTATAATTAGTCAATTACAGTAATACTCAGAAGTCATATGACATTAACATCATGAACCATTGGTGTACATGTTCTCGTCCTCAATCTTGATTTGTCCTATTCCTCTTTGAAACCTCAATGGCTATGAATCAAGACCTATACCGCCTATACCTTTTTTTGGGGGAATCAGATCTACACCTACCAGAACTTTCTATGGTGTAAACCAGGGGATTCCATGGGTTTTGATCCAATAGCGCCATCTTTTCCAGTGATTTTCTGTTTGGGTCATTGGAAATCAACATTGGTTACCCTCTGGTAAACTAACATAGCTATCGAAAATGGCCATTTATAGTGGATTTTCCAATTAAAAATTGTGATTTTCCATAGTTATGTTAGTTTACCAGAGGGTAGGTTGCAAATCATTGGAAATCATTGACCAATATCCATCTCTTCTTTCCCATTCGCTGCCCGTATTACAATCTGGTGGTAGCGCAACCAGTAGTTCTTCGCTGTAGTTCGATATATCTACCAGAAACCCACTAAATAAACATTAGTTAAATAAACGTCTTAGCTAAGCAGAATATTTGGTAAACTATTACCCTCTGGTTATTTAACATAGCCATGGACAATCCCTTATAAATAGAGGTTTTGATGGGAAATTCATCCAAAATTCACCATGGTTTCCATGGCTATGTTGGTCACAACCAGAGGGTAATCCATATTAATCCCCATGTTTGGTAGTTGAACCCCCACTTTCGATCCATGTTTGTTGGTTACATGCCCAACTATATCCCAACTATCACTACCAATCCAAGCAGGATCTACCAGGATACTACCTTGCTTGGAAGTGCAGTTCCAGTCAGAAGTAGATATTGGACCATAGTTTTAGGGGCCCCATATCCCAACTCATGGGGGTTAAAATTCCCATAGTTATAGTTATAGCCATGAAAGTAATCTCTGGCCTGCATCAGATAGCTGAGTTGGTTCATAACCCCTATGAACATCCATTTAATATCATGGTTAAGTCATTTCTTTACCATAAACTTTATTAGACATTAAGTGATGAACCAACTTAGGTTATACAAATCCATGGTATGTTTAACATCCACTAATTTTGCGTATTGACTTACCCTCTGGTAATTTAAGATAGCTATTGAAAATGGCCATAGAAATAGTTGATTTTCCCACTAAAAATGGTGATTTTCCTTAGTTTTTTGTAGGTTTACCAGAGGGTAAATCCTATATAATCCCATTATTAACCATTATTAACCCATTGTTTCACCATTAAATCCCATTAAATCACCATTTTTGATGGTTAGTATTGGAGTTTCTCTAAGCTTCCATGTCGCATCTGAGGACACTGTGAAGCCTTGTTGCAACGTGTCAGGCGCATCCAGGCTACAGAGAAGGCCGGGCACAGGGGTGAAACATTAAGACATCCATCAACCCCTGATAGAAACCTTAAGTTTGAAAAATAGTGTAGTGAAGTGGGTTTATTTTTGGTTTATTGAGTTGTTGTTTTGAACATGTTGTTTAGTTTTAAACAAAATGGTGGTTCTTGCAACTTTAAATGTAGGGAAAATGATAGGGAACGTTGAACCTGATGGAGAACAATATTGATATTGATATGTTAGGATAAATGTCATGCGAGCTCGGGTCACATACCCCCAACGATGGTGCGGCGCTTCGGGCAGTAGACCGTTGCTGAAAGGGCAGAGCCCGAGATGCCAATGGGCCCAGCCACACCTGAAAAATTGTGATTTTCATAGTAGCTCAAGAATTTCCATTAGTCAATGGATTGGTTTAAGGGAAAATTTACAGGAAACCCCTATATTTGAAAGGCAAAACTCTGGTTTCCTGTAGATTTTCCCTTCAACCAATCCAGTGAATTAGCAAACAAATGCAGGGATTTAAAGAATGGTAGATTCGGTTTTGTCCAATTGGTGGATTTACTGAAACTAGATTACGATTTCAATCGGAGAGCGTATGTTCAAAGCCAGTGAGTAGGATGTGGTAGCCCTTTTTTGTGGCCAATCAATATGGGTTGTTTGGGTCAACCTGCACATGGTCAGGCTGAAGGATGTGAATCTCTTAAGGCAGTTGTTGCCTGATTCTTGTGCGTGGGCAAGTTTCAACAAACCAAACCCAGAAAATCTTTTGCCGGGTGTTGGCATGGAAGGTCAGCAGCTGCGCAGTGCAAAGAAAGTTGATTTTCCACAGACAAGGGTGAAGAAGCGGTGCTTGACGGGCGCGGATGAATCCTGAAAATCTAGTCGGCCACCACCAACCTTGCCGAAGGCAGACCCCGTAAAGTTTTTTTTTCCAGAATTGGAGAGATTTACCACAAAACTCCCTATCAAAGTATGGCAAAGATAGAGGCCCGCTTTGAGATGATGATATTCTCAGCATCATCCCAAACAACAGAGATTTTAAGCCGAAACATGAAGAAAACTCTGTAAATGTGTTGTTTGCTTGGGTTACCAAAAAAACATTGAAATGTAAAATCATCCAACAAAAAACCTAGAACATACCAACCAATTGTCTCCACATTTTTCTTGGTAAACTCACATGAATCAACCAGAAATTCACCCGGCGCATTTCGGTGGTTCCGTTTGGGCGTTGCGTCGCGGAGGCCTTCGCCGCGCTGCGCACGGACGGCGCGGTGGTCTGCTGGGGCGATGAGTTGAGAGGAGGCGACTGTAGCAGTGTGCAACAGGAGCTGCAGCAGGTTCCCCGGTTCCCCCGGCACGGGCGGAGGGGGCGGCGGAATTTTTCGCAAGTTGGGTGAAGAGTTAGTTCGAATCATTGGATTTGAATGGTTCAATGTGGGGCCCCCAAGATAACTAAGTTGGTTTATAACTCCAATATCTATGGTATATTATTGTTTATAGTAGATATAACTATCGTTAATGGGGTTTATAAACCAACTTATAACTAGGGGGCCCCACATTGTTATAATGATGGTGAACGATGATAATGATTATCAACTTATCGGATAATAATATAGGATGGGGGTACCCCCAAGTCATCCATTTATAGATGGAAACCCCCATAACTTGGGGATCCCCCATGACTATGGAAACCCCCATATGGACCCCATTTGTTCAGGTTCCGTGTTGAGTCTAGGGAGTCTAGTCACTAGTGCCATGAGTCATGCCAGGTGTCTGATAGAGCCATGGGTATGAGGGCCCTATGGATCATTTTCTCATCAACTATCGTTTCACTAGATCCATGGAGCCCTCATACAGAAAATGATAGTTTAGAATAGTTTAGATGAGATTATCAATGGATTGGTCAATGGGAAGATTTACAGGAAACCTCTATATTTTATGGGAAAATCCATGGTTTCCTGTAGATTTTCCCATTAACCAATCCATTGAGACTAGAATATCACCACATATCACCATTATTCTCATCAACTTTCTGATGATGATTAGGATCAATGGACTCGAATGCGGATTGTCTGGCGGGCATCCTCCGGTCTCATCAAACGTCGCACCCAAGAAAAAGGGATGTCTTAATATGTTTTAATCGGAAAATCATTTGTAAGTTGGGGGGTGTTCCATTGCAATGTACAATAAGAAAGGGTTTCTCTCAAGTTTCGGAAGTCTAGTTTGACAGTCGACCACCATGGGAATTCTTTCGGAAGACATGGGGATTGGCAACCCAATGATACTCAACAGGTGATCGGGATATGAAGCAACAAATTGTGGGGCTTCAATTGCTATTCAATGATATTCTATGGGATGTTATGCCAAAACAAGTTTCAGGTGGTTTATTTAACTCACTGTTTTTTTTATGTCACAAAGTGGGCCGGATGAAGATCCCCGTCTCGGACGGGTATTTCTCCCCACGAATTCTTGAGACGACAAGTTCTGATCAGATCGAACCCTCGTGTTTGATCATGTTGTGATGCGCCGGAGTTTCTGATTCTCCAACCTCCATGTTTGATGGTGAAAACGATGTTTTTTGACAGCAAACATCACCATTTCTGCCGCTTCCCATCCCAGTTTCCCTGGGGGAAAAAAACACAAACCACGTGAGCAGTGTTAAAAGCCCTCTAGTTGGGGATGGTCACAATCCATGGGAAACCCTATGAACCAACTACCTATAGATCCTCCAAGTACCCATGTTCACTGGCTAAAGGTATGATCATTCTGGGGTGAGATGTTGATTTTTTTGGGGTAATTACTTGGAGGGTTTGACATGGTCTACTCTCCAGGAAAATCACCCAGATGGTTTCCGCATGAAAACTTCATTACTATCCCCATTTTGGTGAGCTAAATCTCACTTAACTCCTGTAAAATCCCCATCATCATTCCATGATTATCCCAACTACCCTCTGGCTATTTATCAAGAACCAGAGGGTAAATCTGACTTTTGATAGTTACCCTCTGGTAAACTGTTACATAACTATGGGAAAGCACCATTTTTTTAATGGGCAAATCCACTATTTCTATGGTCATGGCTTCAATAGCAAACTGTTAGTTGACCAGAGGCTAAATCATCATTAATCCCATTAAAATCCCATTAAATCACCATTTTCCTATGGTTTTCCTATGGTTTTCCTATGGTTTTCCATTAAATCACCAGTAAATCTCAAGCCACGCAGGTTGACGCCATCCAAGCCACCTCCGGCGCCTTCGCCGCGGTCCGCCGCGGCGGCGCCGTGACGTGCTGGGGTGACCCTGCCGCGGGGGGCGACGCTGGCTGTGTGCAGGAGCAGTTACGACATGTGCAGCAGATCCAGGCGGAGAAGTGCAGTGAGATGACCTCAGATGTGATCACACGCCAGATCAGAAAGGGCAAGGGTCATGTCTCAACAAACACATAAATCATCTTGGGGGGAACCTGTGAGAGCAAAGTGGGAACTGAATCATTGAAAACCAAGGTACCCTCTGGTAATCAAACATAGCAATGGCAAATCCGCGATTTGTAGGGGATTTTCCCAGCTAGAAACCTCCATTTAGTTCAGGGATTTCCCAGCGCAAGCCACGTTTGATTACCGGAGGGTAACCTCTGGTAAATCCATCCATTATTGACTATCTATGCATATTTTATTTAGACTATTTTATAACGATTAATGACTATAAATCAATGATGATCCATCAATGACTAAAAATCAATAAACTAATGATCACCCTTTTGTAATGACTATAAATCAATGATGCAACACCCAATGGATCACCCCAGCTCCCCGCAGGCGACCTCCGCCGCCTTCGCCGCCATCCGCCACGATGGCTCCGTCGTAACCTGGGGCGATGAGCGGCGAGGAGGTGACAGTGCCTTGGTTTCCCACCGGGAACGGTGGGGAAGTGAAGGTTCCCTTGGCTGAGATGGTTTTTTTTAATGTTTTTTTGATGTGTTATGGTGGTTTTTCTATGGTTTCACGGGGTTTTTATATGGTTTGATATGGGGGTTGTGAAGTTGTTTCTGTTTGAAATGTTGACATGTCATTTATTGGTTGTTTTTGGAGGCTTTTCTGGCCTAAATAGTGATTTGGTTTGGGAAGTTGTGTGGATTTTTATGTTGGCATCCAAACGTTGGGATTTGACAACAAAAATCTGGAGCTTTAGCCAGACAACGCAGGGGTTCAAAACCAAGAAAAATTGGGACCTTACCCTCTGGTAAACTAACATAACTATGTACAATCACTTTTTTTAATGGGAAAATCCACTATAAATATAAATCGTCCATGTTCAATAGCTTATGTTAGTGTGCCAGAGGGTACTGATTACAGTGATGGTAGAACCAGAGATATGGATGATACGGCTAGATTTACGAAATCTTGGATATCAAACCAACTGGAAACATGTATATCCAGAAGATCCAGAAATGATGGGACATATCATCAAAGTCGCTATTGTTTTGTAATGTATCCGGTGTGATGTGCTCAAATGAATAGTAGGTGAAATGTGATTGGGCCATGAAAAATACCATGGTTGATTGATGATTCTCGGGTTTTTACTGCCAAATTTGTTGGGGATTATCATAGCCCAGAATCGGGATATCTATCTAACGCTCCAGTATAATGGCATGGGGTAGGAGCACAGACCACCGAAGCCTTTTCTTGTCCAGGCTCATTGGTGCAGGAGCACCTACATGACGTGCTTTGGCGCAATGATGTTGTGGCTCATGGAGCAAGATGGGAATTTAAGTATCGCAACTGCTGGAAAAATTAGGATGTCGCCAAGATGGACGGGGTATAATTAGAATATATATATATATATACAATCATTCAGATATAATTTGTTTCAAGATTCACCATTATCAACCAAACAAATCAGGGTATTGGCCAGGCAAAAGGCATGTTCATCAACAGTTGAGATAGAACCAATACAGCTTGTTGTTGTTCGACAAAAAACGAGTTTTGACCAAATGAGATGGGTTCCATACTCCCACACATAGGGGATGATGTGGGAATGGATCATTATTTTTGGACCGTTTGCGACCAAAGGTGACTTGGTCTGAGGATGAATGACCAGTTTTTGTTGTTATTTACCATCTTTCCCCATACCCAAGTGCACAGGTAATTCCCCGCTCACCATTTTTCGGCGAGAAACCAGTTTGTGCATTATGTGGTCAGAAGATGTGATGGTGAGATGAGATCTTTAAAATGTTGTTGGCATGTATAGACTGTTTCATCAGAGCATTCTTACTGAATCAAGTTGAATCCCTCGATATATCACCGTGTTCTTGGTGGATCTGTGGCATTTAATTACAATCAGATAACAATCATTGCTGGAGTATATGCGGTCGCCTTCTGTGAATTGGCTGTTCGAGATATCTCGAGATAGTGATAGTGTTTTGCTGTTCAAACCAACATGATTGCCCGCCACATCCTTTCCAACGAGAATCCACTTCTGCAAACTGTCGAAACCTTGGTTGTGTAGGTTCATAAACAATCTTGTTTTGTAAAACATTTACTCACGGAATATGTCTTGTCCTGCTGAAAGTCCTAGTCTGTTTTGGCAAGGTATCTAAGATTAGCTGTGTAGTTCTTGGTTAAGCATGTCCAATGCCAGTCTTTTGGGATTCAAGCCCATGCCTTCATATTTTGGTTGCTGGGTATCTATATCTGTATCATGTGTTATCATAATCATGAATTGCTGGATATATCCTCTGGTAATTTAACATAGCTATTGAAAATTGCCATTTATAGTTGATGTTCCCATTAAAAAATGAGAATTTCCATAGTTATGTTAGTTTACTAGAGGGTATCCCAATTCTATCTAAGCCATATCATGAAAGTGTCCCCATCTTCATGACTTGTGAATCTCCAAGATGTGTCACTCAAAAAGATTCCCAATTACTTCCTACAAGGTGGACTCCCCTTCTTTTTTGTTGATTTCAAGACCCCATCAACTACAGTAACGATTACCACGAGTGAAATTGGAGTTATTTTCTCCAACTTAGCTATCATAAATCAGCTATCAATCATGTGAACTCATATTAAATCCATTTAAATCCCCATTTTCATTGTTAAATCAGCATTTTCCCATGGTTTCCCTATAGTTTTCCTATGATTTTCCCATGGTTTAACGTTAACGTTTGCCGGGAACCGCCCGGCGTCAGGTCCACCAGATCCAATGCACCAGCGGTGCCTTCGCAGCTCTGCGCGGTGATGGATGCGTCTATAGCTGGGGCGACGGCGCGAGGGGCGGAGATTGCAGACGCTTGGCCCGACGTTGGGGGCGCAGTGTGTGATACCCATAGGAAATCTACATGAAACCCATACTAGTTGATTTGCCAATGAAAAAAATGAGTTAACACAAAACCATTTGGTAATCAAACATAGCAATGGAAAATCGACCATTTATAGATGATTTTCACATGGAACCACCATTTATAGGGGATTTTCCATGGCTATGTTAAATATCCAGAGGGTATATATATATATACCATCTGGTAATTTAACATAGACCCTGAGAATAGTTATTTTTAGAGGAAACGAATCTCCCAATCCCGATGACTGCCAGGGTCTATCTTAATTTACCAGAGGGTATATATTCATATATATGGAAATGGAAATGAATATATACATGGTTTCCTATGAAATTTTCGTTCCTTTGATTTTTTCATTTCCATTAAAAAGCTTAGGAAATTCATAGGAAACCTAGGAACATGAATATTGGGTTCATATACTAATTTGGAATGAGATTCCTATTAGAAGCTGCTACATATACTAGTATCCAATGAAGTTTATAGATGATTAAATAATATCCATAGGAAATCTAAAGGCGTCCATTGAGTTCGGGGATTTTCCATTGCTATGTTCAATAACCAGAGGCTACTTAAAATGGATAGAAAGTAGATACATACCCTCTGGTAAACCAACAGTTTGCTATTGAAAATGACCATAGAAATAGTTGATTTGCCAATTAAAAATGGTGATTTTCCATAGTTATGTTAGTTTACCAGAGGGTATCCATAGCTTAGGAAATCGTTAGGAAACCCTAGGAACATGAATATTTAATGATTTTTTTTTTTTTTAAATGGATTATACTATCAAAACTAGGGTTGACTTAAACCAATTGAGGGGTTGGTGGGGAATGTCTATAGGAAAACCCATAGGAAAACCAAAGCAGAATGGTGAACCCACTGTCAGATTTCATGGGATTTATGGATACTTATGGCAGATTACAGATTCAATGGGATGGTGGGTGATACCGATCCATTCAATGGATATTCATTGGAATCTAGTGGGGTTCTACTAACCAAACTAATGTTGACTTAAACCAGATGAGGGTTTGCTGGGAGATGCCAGCTGTTTAACCAACAAAGATGAAACAAACTGAGGATTAAAAGTACCAAGAATCAGATTACTAAGTGGGTGAACATAGGTATGTTAACAATCAAAGTGATGGCAGATATACATATATAGTTGGTTTATGGTAGCTGAGTGTTTGGAAGGCATGGTGGTACATACCTATCCTATCAATTTAATGGATATTCACGGGAATGTCATGGGGTGATATCAAGAAAAGGATTCAAATTTGATTACACCTGAGTGGGTGGTATCAATCAGCACTCCTGTGGTGTCAGCTCAAGGTACATGACGCCAGGTTTGGAGGCTTATCGTTCAGGGGGTTTTGAGCCTTTTCCCAAACAAAACTTGTCTCTTGATGTCTGTGAAAATAAGGCGCAGTACAGCAGCAACTGCGTCACTTGGAAGCAGATTGCGAATATTTGAGTGATGGTAGGAAAGTGGTTGAGAATCCGCACTTACAATATTTATTCCTCAATATACATGTTCATGTGTAAAAATGTATTGATGTACATCTTTTACATGTAAATATGTATGTATTTACAGTAATCATATCTTGCTTCCCACCCTCACAAGTGAAATATATCTATTAAGCATTGTCCTACAGTAAACTCACAGAGACATGGAAAATCCTCTCCTTATACATCATTTTTGTTGCAGACATCATGTCATTGGTGTTTTCCATATTGTTTTGCAGGTATACCCCATGGTCACCACTGTTTCCAATTTTCTTTCCAAAGAAACACATCTCTTGAATCGAACAAAAATATCCCCCAAGCATACAAATTACATCCCCATTTTTGGTTCAACCCCATCTATTCCCCATGATATCAAAGCATGGTATACACTCATTTCCGTGGTCATCAGCATCTCATTATACATCATACATACTATATTATATTTACATAGATATATAGATATATCCTTTTTTTCGCGATCGTCCCACATATCCCACAAAATATCCCATATATCACATGGTCATTACATAATATAAACAGAAAACATTTTTTTCCACTCAGTACATGTATTCGTGCGTCCCACCAATCATTGATTTGCCAAATCATTCCAATTTCTATTGCCGGATCGTTCCATTTATCCACCAATCAAAATATAATCGCTCCCCCCATAGAAACCTTGGTGTTTACTTTTGTTCTCTTCATTTGGCAACCAAAAAACATTGCCAATCAAAATAATCATGGAATGTCCTAGTCCTAAACATGGCCACAAATTAATCCATGAAACAACATACCATGAAATCCACAAAAAACATGGCCAATCAATCCCCAAATTGATCACTAATCAGCAGATTAATTTGTGGATTTCATGGTATGTCCACCATAAACCCATCAACAAACACTGTATATGGTATATATTACTATTATCACTGGTAGATACTAAATTAATCACCATATACTCATGGAATATTCAATGCTACAGTGTAGATGTGATGCTATAGACATCAATATCCAATGATTTTAAACAACATGATATTTTAACATAAAAATGGAATTTGAACATCTACTGATGATTATCATTGTATAGCGTCATTGTAAAAATCCACCAATACAATGTGGGGCGCACTAGTTATAAGTTGGTTTCTAAACCCCATGAACTATAGATATGTCTTATAATCTAGTTCATTATAAACCAACCTAGCTATCTTTTGGGGGGCCCCGCATTGTAAACATGGCCACTTCCTCCTGGAGGTGATGTGCAACAAATCCAATCCTCGCTGAGTGCCTTCGCCGCCATCTGCCGGGACGGTTCTGTGATCACCTGGGGCGATGCGGTACGCGGCGGCGACAGCAGCCAGGTGGCTAAGGGGTGGAGTTTTCCCGGGAAAATGGCGGGTTTCGCCCAGGAAACTGGTGAGTTAGTCAGCAGAAATGGTGATTTCACCATGAGAAAAAAAGGTGATTTAACCAAGCAAAGAAACAAAATAACCAAGAAAATTGGGAGATGTCCAGGTTTTGATAAGCTTTGGACTGGGAGGAGTTTGGAGATTTGGGGAAAATGAGGCGTAAATCATGTCATTTTTTGAGTTCAGGATTCGTAAGTGCGACATGTGAGGAGGTGAAAGATTGAAACATTCAACGCAAGTACCAGGATTTTTTGCCCTACCAGTTCTACGCATGTACCCTCTGGTAAACTAATAGTTTGCTATTGAAAATGGCCTGAGAAATAGTTGATTTTCCCATTGAAAATGGTGATTTTCCATAGTTGTGTAACAGTTTACCAGAGGGTATATCTCATTATTCTTGCTGGACTCCAAGTGCAGAGTGGTACTGAATGAAGGTAGCTCCCCCAGTTATAAGTTGATTTGTAACCAACATGTGTTCGAAAAATCGAAACCAGAAACCCAGTCGACTTCGCCTAGCGATTTGGCTTCCTGGGTCACCAGCTTGGAGGTGCAATCCGACTTGCGAGATGTGCAGCAGATTCAGGCAAGGGAATCAGATAGGGAGCATCTTGGGAAACCATGGATTCAACATATTCAAACAACTAAAAATATATTGGGGTTGGTGTTTATAGCTATCCAGTTAAGCGGGAGCGATTCGATGATTCAGCGCGGGTATTCATATTCCCTATGAAAAACGGGGAGCCAGTTGGAGCTGCGCATTGGGTTTGCTAACCATCTTGTAGATAGGCTAATGTTGTTCCTAAAAGCCTTAGACTTCTCTTCTTTCAACACACTCCGACTCCAAGCCACTTGTGCAGATTTCACGACGACGAAGTCTCATATATCGTGGTTAGTGAAGGGAACAAACCCAAAGTCGGCACATGTTGAGAAAACATGATAAAACATGTTCGCCCCAACCCGAACGCTCGACCACATCCGACATGACAATAACATCACCTTATCTTAATAAGGGATAAAAATCCACCACCCCCTCTGGCAAATATGTGGGTTGGAGTAGTAACATCAACTTGTCTTAATAAGGGATAAAAATCCGCCACCCCCTCTGGCAAATATGTGGATTGGGGTAGTCACATCAACTTATCTTAATAGGGGATAAAAATCCGCCATCCCCTCTGGCAAATATGTGGATTGGAGTAGCAACATGAACTTATCTTAAAAAGGGATAAACATCCGCCACCCCCTCTGGCAAATATGTGGGTTGGAGAAGTAGCATCAACTTATCTTCAGACGCGTTCAAACATCAGGGTTGCAGCGAACATGTTTAACAGTACCCATACTTTATGATGAACACATGGTGAATTCCAGTTTGTTTCATCCTCTCGATTTCCAACTGATTAACTTCCAAAATTGGGGTAATTTTAACATAACATGTATAGCACCCAACACAAAGAATACAAAGTTAGACACCTGGACATTGTGGTATTGGAAAGCAAATCATTTTTTGCACATCCTGCAAATAGCTTAAATCAAATCTATTGCTTTGATCCATTGTGTTCGTTATTTTTGTTTGTTGGTAGGGACACCTATCATCATGTTCGTTGCAGCAAGCTCGAAGTCAATATGGACTCCTGGAAAGCGTGGTAAAAATGCATTTTTTGGCATGTGCTTGAAGGGAGGAATTCTATATGCTTGTGGGGGTTTCCATAAATGGGGGTACCCCAAAATGTATGGTTTATAATAGAACATCCATCTATAAATCGACGATTTGGGGGTACCCCCATGGATTAGAAACCTCCACATCTCGAACAAGGTAATGTTGTTGCGTATATCATCCATAAGTACATCCAATGGGAAGTGAATATCCAATGTTGTCCAATCTCTAGTGGAAATATATTACTATATCCATAAACAGATATAAATAGATCCAATGGGATTGCCACTAGATCCACTATATCCCACATCTTGAAACCCAATCAATTTGTCCTAGTGTTACATCCCATGAAATCCCGTAAATCAGCTATAAATCCCAAGAAATCATCATGTTTCATAGTGAAATTCTCCCTTTTTGTTGGTTACCCTATGGTAAACTAACAGTTTGCTGTTGAAAATGGCCATTTATAACTGATTTTCCCATAGAAAATGGTGATTTTCCATAGTTATGTAACAGTGTACCAGAGGGTACAAGGTGGTAATCATTTTTTTGTTCCATGGGAAAATCAACTATAAATTGCCATTTCCATTAGCTCCCCATTCTGCTCATCATCTCTGGTTCTCGCGACCTCAGGCCTCGGGCGCAGCTTTCGCCGCGCTGCGAGGTGATGGCAAGGCGCTCTGACCTGTGGCCAGGGGAAGAAGTCGTGGTATGTTTCAACAAGGTGGGGCCCCCAAGATAGCTAAGTTGGTTTACAACTCCAATAACTATGGTATATTATGGTTTATAGTGGATATACCTGTAGTTAATGGGGTTTTCTAAACCAACTTATAACTAGGGGGCACCACACTGAAGAAGTCGTGGTATTTTTCAATGCATGTCATGATTTTATGGTGATTTTATGGGGATATGATATATTATATAAATGGGTGTGTCTGAAAATAGGGTACCTCTAAATCCATTGGTTCATCATCATTGTCCCCATTAAATGGCTATAATTGGTGGTATCACCTATTTTAAGACAACCCCAAATGTATATACATTGGGATCCCAATGCGGGTATGTTTCTGGGGATTTCATTTGACTGTAACAATATAGTGACAAGGTGGGCATATAGACTTATGATAGCTAAGTTGCCGCACATAACTTGCTTAACTGTTGGGTTTATGGGGGCTATGACTGTGGGTGTCTTAGACCAACTTATAACTGGGGGCAGGCCCAGCTTGAAAGATATATTTGGGATTCTAACTCGGATCTGAATAGAGATTTGACAATCTCAAACCATAGCGTTTTAAAACAGTCAAACATGGGGCACTATGAAAAAATGGGATATAGAATGGGGATACAATAGTGATATATGAATATAGTGAGATATAACTTGATATCACCAACTTGATATGATCTGTGGGTTTGTGTGAAAATGTGGTATGACCCCAAGAAATTGCCTTTTAAATAAGAAAATTGAGGCCTTAAACCAGAGGATTTGGGGGATACCCTATTTTCACACAAAACCACATAAGTTATAATGCAATGTACAACATTTATGGCTGGGTAATTATTTCCAAGTTCAGGAATCATTGAGCACGCAATGTGAGTTATAAACCTAATTTCAGTTGTTGATTAGTTGAATTTTGGTTAGGACTGGCCAGCTACTTGAGTTACAATTGGCGCTCAATCCTAGGGGATCTGAAAGATTTTCTAGGTCTACGATTTGTCCCCGTTAAACCGAAGACATCTGTGGTTTAAAACATGGTCCCAACATGTCAATTGAGCTATGAATAAGATACCGTGGTTGATGGGTCAAGTTGCTGCGACTTATACTACCTACTTTCTTGGGGATTATGACACCTGCAAAATCCTGTAATTAGTTTCCAGCACTGCCTGTGGTTTTGAACATCTGGAAATTAAATGGACCTTTTTTCCCGACAATCTTTCCAGATGTTTTTATCACTTGAAACTAGACAAGAGATAGATATTGTATTCCGGAACCGTGCAGATTTTAGTCCAAAGTTGCGGTATGATTGGTGTAGGGCAGGAACCTTTACAGCCAATTTCTGAAAGGCCTGTGTTGGTCACATGCTGGGACGAAGAAAGTTGTCAGTTTCGGGCAATAAACTCATTGTACGGCCCCATGGAGGTGCGGGGTTTCCAATGCGAAACACTCCGGCTGGAATGATGCGTTTCCGGAGTGGACCAACACGTATGATCTTCCGTCAGCAGGGAAGTTGCTAATGTACTGCCAGAGCTGGCGAGGCACCTCCGAGACTTGATGCCTGCGTAGACAACCATGTTCTGCATCAGCGCAAGGTCTCAGTCTTGCAGGCCTGCTGTGCTATTTGTGACCATTCAAGTTCACCTTCAAGATACAAGAACCGTTTTTTACGATCCATCCAAGTGACTGAGATAGCCGTGTTTCCAATAGTGCTGATGATGTGGGTGGTGCTGTGTTGGTGTTTTGTTGCACAGATGATGTTTTAAGAGAGTCTAAGAACCTTGCTTGCAAACCAGTCTTGCCATGTCATTGGCTGTTTTTTAATTTGGGAACCTATGGTCAGCTCAGCTCTGTTCCCAACCACTGGTGATCACCCAGTTCTTCAAGGCAATCCTACATTAATCTGTACCGCCAATTTTAAATGCAATTTCGAACGATTATGACACACCCAGCAATATTAAACACCGTCTTTGAAACCACAGTGGCCAAACTTGACTCATGTTTTCATTGCCTGTGTTCATCGACACTTTCCAAGGCAATGCCCCAATAAGTTTGTCGTCCCCGTTAGCAAAAGGACATGTCTACATATATCCACCATAAACCAAAGTTAGTAAGTTAACTTACGCAAATAAATAAACCAACTTAGAAATCAAATGAAATCAATAGATCAGATGCATCAACCACAAGTCCTCATTTTTAGTCCTTAAATCATCATTTTCCACCATTTTTGATGGTTATTTTCCCACCGACCATGAAACCCTCTTGAGCGCCTCGACAGGTGGTGACTTGGGGCGACAGCGCCAGGGGTGGAGACTCAAGTCTGGTGCGTGGGCAGCTGGTGAAGGTGCAACAAATCCAGGCAATGTTGGGACAGGACTCAGGGGACATATTGGGGTTTACAGTACGGTCTGGTAATCAAACATGACAATCTTACTGGTGCTTAGCAGGGAATGGGGGAATGAATGGGAATGACCTACAATAACCATTAATAATCATCCCATTCCCCCATTCCCTACTAAGCACCAGTAAGCAATAGGAAGTCCCTAAAAATGGAGGTTGGAATAGGAAGAACATATTCCCAGTATAGCACTATTGTTCTTGGTGATACAAATCCACTTGCTAGCTGCGATGAGCCACGAACTACGAAGTGGGATGCACATCTAAAAAAACTTATATGCCACATTAGATTTGATGATTGAGACCATATCTAAACCTTGCATATTCCACAGCTACATCTGGATATAGTGGGATATTGTAGGGTGTTCATGTTGATGCAAGGTCGACGTCGATATCCCTTCAAAGTGACTAGGTCTCATTAACGATATGTGGGACAAATTTTCCTAGTAAACAATAACATCATAAACTCATAAACTTCATTGGTTTCATCCCATTACCCATGATTAACTCATTCAACTTCATTGTTAATATACATGTCATATTTTTAGATGTTGTTTGATTGTTAAACTTCATTAACGCTATTTATCATATGCCCAATATATCCAATGGTTATGGTTGATTTTAGATTCCAATTATCCACAATTATCCGACTATTGGTGGTTACATCACCATTAATCAATTAATATTGTATCCCATGACATCAACAAAATCAAACAAACCCTATTGCTGTTGATTAAAACACCATTTATTTCATTATTATCCCATTTTCCCAGACGGTATCATAACTTCTATATAATCCTAATAGTCAATATAACGTTGGGATATCAATAGGAGAACCCCCAGAAACTATGAAAGGTATAAGTTTGGTAACCCCATGCTAATTCCAAACTTTGATAAGATCTAGGGATTATCAATATCCCATGATAAACTCCAGTTCTTTCAGTATTATCCGAATCATTCTCCCATGAAATCCACATTAGATACCAATTAAATCACCATTTTGGTTGGTTAAATTCATGATTGATATCCCATATGCCTACTATAAGTTGGTTTCTAGCCCCCATGAACTATAGATATGTGTAGCATAAACCCTGTTCTTGAAATTATAAACCATCTTAGCCAACATAAATCATCTATAAACCGCATTAAATCACATATTTTCTTGGTGAAATCAGCATTTTCCTATGGTTTCCCTATGGTTTTCCTACGATTTTCCCATGGTTTCGTTACCGTTAACGGGCCACATCTCCACGGGCCAGGCCTCAACGTCGGCCTTCGCAGCGCTTCGCTCCGACGGCGTCATCATCGCCTGGGGCGCGCCGGACTGCGGCGGCCATTTCAGCGGCGAGCCAAGAGACGGCCGGTGGGGCAGGGTGGGGCCCCTGACATTGATGGAAGTTGGTTTATAACTCCAACAACTATGGTTTATGGTACTTATAACTATGGTTAATGGGGGCTGCAAAGCAACTTATACCCTCTGGTAAACTAACATAACTATGGAAAATCACTAAATCACCATGTTTAATGGGCAAATCCACAATTTTAAATGGCCATGTTCAATAGCAAACTGTTAGTTTACCAGAGGGTAGTTGGTTTATAACCCCAATTACCGGTAACTATATTAGTTATGTTATGTCTACTATATACCACAATATATCATAGTTATTAGAGTTCTAAGCTAACTTAGCTATCTTGGGGGTCCCACATTGTAGGGATTACTAGGAAAATTGTGATTTAATCATCAACAATAGGGATTTTTTTATGGGATTTATTGGGATTTTTAATGGGATATACTGTATGATGCTATACCCTCTGGTAATGGGTTACATAACTATGGATAATGGCCATTTATAGATGATTTACCTATAGTAAAAATTGCGTTTTATCGCGTAAAAATGTGAAAACTACATTTTTTCTATGGTTTGATAAGGATAATAATGGGATATGAATGGGATATTCATGAAAATACTATCTGGTTAGCTAGCGAATTTCTTTGAACATATTTTTTACACATTTGACGCCTAATGTTTATGTCTAAGATTTTGATGCCACATGTTTATGTTTAAGACTTAAAAGTTTTTTTGGGTTAAGGTTGGTTTATCATCACTAGGGTCACTAGGGTTTGCAACCGGAAAATGTGGACTGTGGACATAATTATTTAGGAATTGAAACAATTTAAATGCAGAGGATCGTGATGCAGGAGCCTGATTGCAGGTGATCGCTACAGGAGGCCCCCCCACTTATGTGTTTCTTGGCTTATACCCCCTAAACATCCCTAAACCATAGATAGCCTAGTTGTAAACCAACTCACTTGGCAAAGGGCCCCTTCCTGTTGGAATGGGGGTGAAATCCTAGGTGAAGACCTAAACTGAATAGAAGCTACGATGAAAAATCCGAGGTTCAGGTTGAACACAGACCCAGATAGTTAAAGAATATGTCATTGGGTTACGATGTTCATATATTTGTTGACAATTTCATTCCTAAAGTATGATGACTTCATGGGCTTATCTACCAGCACTAGTGCCCTATGCAGCACAGCACCAAGGAAATGATGGGCCAAGTGACACTTTTGTCAGTGAATTTTCCCGTGTCTGACTTTGGACAGGCACTACTTGAGGGTGCAGTTCCAGTGAACCAACAGGATGCGTCTGGATAAGTGATAACGAGCGCACTATGACGTCACTGTAATGCTGATTCATTAGCGAAATCATCCCTCAATAGCTTTAATTCAGGCTAGTGAATTGCAGCAATTTATACATATATGATCACATGTATATATATATATATAATGTATATATCCTAACTTCATAACCATGGCCAAACGGGCCCCCATATCCGATCTTTCAGGGGTCATTGCCATGGTTATACTGTACACATGCAGAACCTCAACTGCACCCCCAAGTGCTTGCCCAGTATTTCTGATGCACAACCACTTGAGTCTTCCAAAGGAGGCATTGCCATGGCCCCTTCTCACACCCAAATTTCTCCAAAAGAGACACATCCCACACTTTTAATAGAACCTTGCATGAAATATACAGGACTATACGTACAATCAGTTGGTTTATAACCACCATTAACTCGTTCGATAGATCTACCATAACCCATAGTTAACCATGATTTCTCCTTCCCAAAAACTTTGGGACCGACCTACACGCTGCATGTTTCGGGGGCCTATTCGTATCCGCCTTGGAATTGACCGAGTCGTCAGCGCGGCGCAAGCGCCATTGTACATAAATCGGGCAACCAGGTTGGGCGACCTCAACCAGGGCTTGGTCGCCAAGCCTTCACGTTTGCACAAGAAGCATCTTAAAAGGGGCTATGGTGAGATATATTTGGCATTTTCTGGGTATATTCTGTGATATAACTTGATATAACCAACCCCATCTCATCAACTATAAACATTCATAAACTATATGTTCATATCTGGGTGTGTGTGTGTGTGTGACACAAGATGGAAAGATATGGAAAGATTAGCAGGGAAAATTCATACTGTAACTACATAGCCAGGATGTTAACCGAGCAAAAGCAGGGGATGACACCAGAGTTGTGTCCATGGCTTCTATTGAGCATGGTACAATGTGGGGCCCCTAGATAAATAAGTTGATTTATAACTCGATCATAACTATGGTTTATGATAGATATATGTATATATATAATTATCTAGGTCATGGGGTTTATAAAGCAACTTCTAACCGGAGGGCCCCACATTGTAGTTTCTTGGAGCTTAGTTCAAGTTCGCCCCCAAAACTACACCCATATCCAAACATCGAGTGGCGTTGGTGATATCTCCAAAGACAGCTTGCACAACCAGATTGACCCTATTCTATTCATCATTTGTTATCCTATGAGACAGACTTGACTTAATCATCCCCAACCTTGGCTAGATACGAACTAGTACTTTAGTCTTTTACTATGAATGGGAACATCTACTAACCAACTAAACATCTAATCTTTTGTAAGGTATCTAAGATTGGCAATGTAATTATGTTCAATCCTGTTTTTTTGTAGTTGAAGGTGATTCGTCCAATCATTACACCTGAATTTCATCCAGACTCCATGAGAAACCCCACTGTTCTATCCCAGAAGCTGGTTTATCAAGTCCAAGCTGTTGCCCTGCAACAGGGTCTTACCGGTTGCATTTGCTCTGATCGATTGAATCGACCAGGGAATGTCTCTCGAGCAATGGTTCAAAAAAGCAGAGAAGAACAGGAAGCGCCACAAGGACCCCTTGGAAGAACGTCCCCCAAAAAAGTGAGTTTACAAAGCAACTTTACTGATCCCTACTGAATGTTTCATCGACCGGAGAGGAGACTGATGTCAACTTTGGGGATGTGTTGAACAGTCGATTTCAATTTACCTTCTGATAAACTAACATAACTATGGAAAATCACCATTTTTAATCGGAAAATCAACTATAAATGGCCATTTTCAATAGCATGTTAGTTTACCAGAGGATAACCAACTATAACTTGATTTTCCAGGAGTTTACAATTTTGGCAGCCAACTTTCATGGGATGTCACGAGCCAACAAGTCATGAAGAAAGATGGTGCTGTACCAAGAATCTCGGTATAGGCGACCAAATATCGTTGACGACATAGACTTCCAACCATGGTGTATCCCAACATATCGGCATCGCAGAATAAATGCAGAGAGTATCCCTCATTCACAGAGAGTTTTCCATGATTCTACTGCTCTTAACAGCGGCTAGAGATCTGGGTATTGGTTTGCCATCATAACATCGTCAACGTAGCAAGGTGATCTGACTAAATTGAACCTTGGAACCATGGTGGTTTCGAATTTTCACAGATCATCATGGAAAATTATGTTTTGAACCAACGAATGCTTGGGTTTTCCCATAATTTTTCACGTACCAAACCCACATGATACCTTGGATTACCTCCCCAACTCACAAACAGTACCAGGGTCGTCACATTTCTTCATTATTGGTTCCTAAGAACAACCTTCACTATCCGCTGGTATCGTGCGTGGGCAGATACCCCAAATGATACCTATATACAATCCCACATACACCCCATTCCCCAGTAGAAAATATATTGATATACATAGCAACCCGAAAAAGACCGACAAGTAGAATCCTACAGCAATATAAAAATACATTACTGTACTTGTGTATGTAAAAAGGGGGTTCCTGTATTTCATATTTTTCTTGTGATCAAATCCACATGTTTCATAGGAAAACCAACAATTTCCCATACGTTTGATGGTTGAATCTCTATATTTGGACAAACATGTTACTTTTTCCCTAGCTTTTGATGGTGAAACCCGAATTAGCTCAATATTCCCCGTGTTTGGTGGTTGCTTGGGTCTTCATCCCACTTTCAAAGTGGTTCATAACCCTCGTTAGTAAGTCCCCATTACCTGGGATGATCCTCCTAGTCGCCCAACTTATGTTAGAAATGATTCAAGCCACTTACAATGTGGTATAACGATGTAGAACGCACTAATATATATATATATATACATATATGTATATATATATATATAGGGAGACTCCCTCACACCATTCATTTCTCCTCAAGTTTGACCCATCGCGGCTCCGTGTCCCCGAGGCCACTGCGCTCCGCCCCTCGTCGTCCACCTTCCGCGCGCGCGTGCGCGTCAAGTGTTTGCTGATCGGTGCGCACGACCAGGCCGGGGGGCAGCGCATCCAGGGCTGCCCGGATGTATATGGCGATGGTGTAGACCTGTTGAGCACCCAGGCACCATAGAAACCATCCGAAAAATGGTGAATTAACCAACAAAAATGTGAATTGTATGGCTGATTTATGACAGCTAAGTTGGCTTATAACGTGGTTAACTTGGAGTTATGGTACTTATAAATGTGGTTATGGGGGTTTTAAACAAGCTTACAACTTATAGCTGGGTGGGTGGGAAATTGTGTGAAAACGAAGTTTTGAACAAGTGGATGGAATGAGGTATGCTAAAAACATAATGTGACATTCTTCCAGATTTGCCTCAAAATATCCCCTCATGATTCTCCATCTTTTTGTTTCAAACTCTTCAAGATAGCTAAGTTAGTTTATAACTGCAATAACTATGGTATATTGTGATTCATAGTGGACATAACTATAGTTAATGGGGTTTATAAGCCAACTTATAACTAGGGGGCCCCACGTTGTACGTTTGCATAATCCAACAAAAACATTCCCATCCACCAGATCTCCAAGAATTGGTGGCGAGCTTCAGATCTCGAGCGTTTTTTTTTTTCATGTTACCAATTGTGTACCCTCTGGTAAACTAACATAACTATTGAAAATGGCCATTTAGAGTGGATTTTCCCATCAAAAATGGTGATTTTCTACAGTTATGTTAGTTTAGCAGAGGGTATCTCATGTTTCATGCCAATAACCAAATAGCAACACATCACATATCTTAGATTGTCTATATTTGCTTATATATTTCTTTTGGGGCGGCTGCCTTCAACATCTACAACCATTCATTCCTTAGATCCTGTCATCTGATTCTGCCAGCACGAGACGCATTGCAGTTGCCTGGATTTAATATAGAATAATATAGATTATACAGCCATAATTAGTGGATGAATAATCCCCTATATGTATGGAGGTTGTAGTCTACGATGGAAGCTTCCAACACATCTATAGTATAACACGATAGAAATTATAAACAATTGGATGAATTCTCGTGACCTCACGTCGTTCTTTTTCTAAACCTTTACCACGACGTGATGATGGGAATTGGATTTGGGGAATTATCCCTTTATATACCCGAGCTTTGAAAAGGTTAGAGGATTGTTGCCCAGATGTCGATGATTGTCCGACGGTTCATCGTTCATCGATGTTAGCCTCTGGTAAACTAACAGTTTGCTATCGAAAATGGCCATTTATAGTGGGTTTTCCCATTAAAAATGGTGATTGTTAGTTTACCAGAGGGTAGGTTTGATTGTTGAATGTGGAAAATCATTGAAGATCTCAATTTTGGCCACCAAAATCAAACATAGATCCAATAGATCAAATTTTCCGTCTTTAATATCATGAGGATTCAATCGACTCCCAAGAATAGAAGGTTAAGATACGCCCTCATTCATATGTGGTGGTTAAAAAAAAGGAAGGCCAAACATTGTTTGGGTGGTCACCCTTGGGTTCGTTACCATAGTGGATTGACCAAATTGATTGACTTCATACTTTTGTTTGTAGCTGTGCATGGCACAATGGCAGAGCTAGTTTGGTTTATATCCAGATTCAAACAATGGTTTATCGTAGATATATCTATAGTTAATGAGGCTTATAAACCAACTTATACCTAGGGGGCGCCACATTGTAGCTGTGCATGGCCCATACCTTTAGTTACGAGACTAGTTTCTGTCGGAGTCCACTTTTTGAACATGGGTGGGAAGCCAGTGAGGCAGTTCAAGATTGTCAACGAGAAGTCTGTCAACTACAAGAGTGTGAGTTTCCAGCTGGTCTGCGATGGTCCAAGAACTCTAAGCGCAGATGCTTCCAATAGACCCTGACCCAAGGTATGAACCAATCGCGAATAACTGGCGCAAGGAATCGGGCAGGAAGGCTCCGAGAGAATTGAAAAGGCAGACCTGGCATGGTGCGGCATGGTGTGGGAGCGAGCATGCCATCAATGTTGTTGCTGGCCAAGCCCAAGCCGTACCATGCACAATAGTTTGGAATAGTTTGGAACTACATCGTCATATCCCATTGTATTCCCATTCCCAATTATGGTTTGCTATATACCCTCACATATTTGCTGGTTAAATGCCTAGTATAACATGACTTTTTATCACCATTTTGGCTGGTTAAATCCCACGTGTTGGTGATCAAAACCATACTTTTGGTGCCTTAAATCTAGATATGTTTGTTGGTTAGATCCTACGAATCCCAGAACAATCCCATAGATTCACTGCTGAATTCCATCTTTTGGTTGACAAATATCTGTAATTATATCCTGAGCGGATAGAACATGGAATGTTTCAAAGATATTCCCGTCTTTGTCATGATTTCATGATTTTTCCATATTCTATGTACCCCAAGATGACTACATTTACTCTCTCATTGGTTCGCTCATCACTACCAATTTTGGTTGGTTGAATTCTGTTTGGCTGAGAAGACAATCTCCCACTTTTGATACGAATTCCCCAATGATGCTTGTTAAATCACCATGACATCCAGTCAAATCCAACAAATTCCTATCAAATCACATCAAAAGCACTGCAAGATCCCGACCACCTCCCATGAAAATCATCCTAAAAGCACAAGATTCCATCAAATTCCCAGAAATCTCTCCAAAAATTCCATGAAAGATATTTCCCAAGTTAGATCAGTTGGAGATTTCCACATCCCTTCGAAAATCCCGTCGAAATAGGAGTTCTTTAGCGCCTGGACGGAATCCGCGTTGTCCGCGGCCACTGGGCAGCAGCCGCCCAGTGCTCCAGTGCCTTGGCTGAACTGATAAGTGGTTCCCCATAGATGACTCATTTATACAATGTGGGGCCCTCTAGTTATAAGTTGGTTTATAAACTATAAACTATAAACTATATCCACTATAAACCATAATATACCATAGTGAAATTGGAGTTATGTTCACCAACTTAGCTATCTTGGGGCCCCACATTGTAGATGATTTATGATGGTTTACCTATTGATAATCGTGATTTTCCATATGGTATCACTATTTGTGTCAATTTTGGGTATCTGGGGGTGGGTCAAAACCTATGAATCTATCCATTTTAGTGGGATGAACATCCATGAATCCCAGCTATGTTGATGTGAACGGAAGGTACCAGGGTTTTGATTCATAGCCATATGCATACAATGTGGGGCCGAGGAAAGCTTGGTCAAGGTTAGTTTGGTACGCAATGTTTTAATGTATGTAAGGTGTCTGTGTAATAGAGGTACATGGGTTTGTCTGAAAATGGAGGATACCCACAAATAGCTATTTTAATGGGGAAAATTATGAGAATCCATTGGAATATTGGGTGCCCTATTTTCAGACACACCATATGAGATTCCTTCAAATGTGGTTCCCCATATGCATACAATGTGGGGCCCCCAAGATAGCTAAGTTGGTTTATAACTCCAATGTGGGGTACACCTGTATATCATTGACCATTTGCTAACAGTGATGCACATCACTGACATCCGTTGAGTACATATATGAAGTATATTCAAACATATTGGCTACGCGATATACAATCTATATGTATCACATATGAACTTGGTGGCTCATCCCACTTACTTGGTGGCTCATCCCACTTACTAAGTAGGTTATATCCCTGATTATGAGTGGGATAAATAGAGTTGATCCACTTCTAACTAGGGTTATAACCTTTCTAAGTTGGACGAACCACCAGATACATGTATGTATATATTCAGTATATAATTCTTTCCTCCAACATGTCCATTTTTTCCCTGTAACCCTCCGTGTTACGTGCAATCCTTGCCACGTTTCACCCCCAGATCCACCTGGGTCAGGCGTTGATCTCTGCTTCCGTTCGCTACGAAACGGAAGTCTTGCAGAGTTGGAACCCGCTGGACCGGGGGGGTTGAGGTGATCGTTTGGGCGGTTGTGACCAGCAAAAAACGATGGATTTATTCGTTGGATTGGTTGACCCTCTGAAAAATGGTGATTTTCCATGGGATTTAATGGTGAAACAATGGGTTAATAATGGTTCATAATGGGATTATATGGGATTTACCCTCTGGTAAACTGTTACATAACTATGGGAAATCATTATTTTTTAATGGGACAATCCACTATAAATGGCCATTTTCACTAGCTATGTTAAATTACCAGAGGGTAAGGGAAAATTGAAACCGGAACCCCTTTGTTTTTCATAGGAAAATCATCGGTTTCCGGTTAAGATTTTCCCTTCGACCAATCCAATGAATTGTTGGTGATTTATGATGGGTTTTTGGTGATTTATGGTGATTTGACTAACCATAATTAAGGTTTTCGCAATCCAGTATAGGTCACGAAGAAATGATTATGCATGGATATGAAACCGTGCTGATGGTGATGTAGGGGTAGATGGAGTAAGAACCAACTGACTTTAGGGTTTATATATGAGTTGCACCTATCAAAGATGGGTTTGACTGAATACCATTTTGGATCATGCGGGCTCAGATCAGCGCAAGTCGATATTTTTCTGAAAAGGTTACTGCTTCGATGTCCCCACATTGTTTGCTTGCTTTTATCCCAATCTCTATATATCCGTTTAGCTCCAAAAAGTCTTCATGTGTATATAATCCTCCGTCTCAAGCAGTTATTTCACATATCTATATACATCCATTAATACATAATCTATATATTATATATATATATATTATCAAAATTGTATCCATATAATATGATTGAAACATGTGTTATTTCTGCTGAGGTCATATGTTTTCACGACTTGTGCTTACGTTCCCAGACGCTGGGCGTGGCGAGCCACGCCACGTAAAACTCATCTCCATAGGACGCCAATGACCTGGGACCTGACTGTACCTTCGATTCCTGGCTCCTTGGGCAGCAAAAAATGTGCCGGCCCAGCTGAGTTCACCTAGAAAAGCCAGCGATAACTCAGGGAAACCATAAGAAAACGGTGATTTAACCCAGAAAAAAATGATGGAGTTTATGGGATGCATGGCTGGAAAATGGTGGATGAAGCACAAAGTAGTGAGATTTGTTCAGATTTTTAGCTGGTTTATGATGGCTAAGTTGGGGCAACTCACTCCAGTTTCACTAGGGTTTAGAATAGTTATAACTAACGCTACGGCAAGACCCTATGGTTTGCCCGTGACTCATAATTGATGTTGTCGTCAACGTCAAGATCATGTATATCATGTTGTGATACATGATGTATATCATGATGTATATCATGATGTATATCATGATGTCGCATATCATGATGTCGTAATGTAAATCATGTATATACATACATATATATATATATATATGTGTGATATGTGTGTACATATATATATATATCAACACCATGTTTATCATCATGTACACCATCATGTTCACATCAACATGTACATCATTTATATAAGTCATGATAACTTATATAAACCCTAAATGAAACCCTGATTGAAGTATTCGTAGTTGTTCCATGGGGCCGGGGGATTTTATAACCCATGATAACTTTAATAAACCCTAAATGAAACCCTAATTGAAGTATGCGTAGTTGTTCCATGGGGCCTGGGGATTTTATAGCTTTTTGGATAACTTACACAAAACCCTAAATGAAAGAACCTCTGTTGGCAGATGTAAAACCCCTCTATTGATTGATGGTTGGTAAAGAAAACCACAAAAACCCTGTGGTTTGCCCTCCGGGCTAACCACGAGGCTGCGTGTAACGCTAGATGGGGCTATGAACAAACATGACTAAGCCACCTTTAGGAGCCTTTGCTGTTGGCCGTTCCGTTGAACCTGGGTACGAGGAGGAACCTGAACCTGCGCAAGCTGAGTTGGAAGCTGCAAGACAGCAGGCCATTGAAGGAGTAGAAAAAATATCGGGCAGAAGTAGATCGCCTGAATACGCAGCTGGCCGAATACCACGAACGGAAGCGGCGTGCATCTGAACTTAAACGCAAAGGAACCTCAGACCACCCACAAAACAACCTCCTGTCAACGTGCGCCCAAAACCTACTCGAGAAGTGCCAAGGTCAAAGGCCCAAGTGGAGACAGCTGCATGACCTTGTTGTGTATCCTCTATTCTCAGACACTGCCATTAATGTTGTTTCTTTGTTAGAGACTCATATATATGTCCACATGAAGCTTATTAAATCCCCATGATTGTTGATTTGTAGATGATTCTATTGGCCTCTCACCCCAGTATCTCCCCATGTATTGGCATGAACAATTTCTATAAGAGGATCATCCCAAGAATCTTAACTGCTTAATAAACAATATTTGGAACTTGTAGCACTTTTATGTATAATATGGGATAACCCACAAATCGGGGACCTTAACTCACACTAGGGTTATTAACCAGATACTAAGTAGGATCATACAAAAAAATTGGGTACATCAATCATTAAATATCATATTTTATTCTAGTCGAATCCACATTTTGAAGCTAAGTATCAGTGGCATTTTCATCAGCAAAATCCGCTAAAGAAAGTCTAAATAATCATTTGTTTTGCTTAAATTTGCATTTTCCCATGTGTTTAATGGTTATATCCCTATTTTCCCCTTCTTTTTGCCAGTTAAATCCCAATTTACCCCAATTTATCATGGTGAAATCCATATGCTTCATTGTTAAATCAAGTTTGCCTAATTCATATTTAAATCCAAATTTACCCCAATTGTTTGTGCTAAAATCATGTAAAATCCAAATTTAACCTCTTTTTTCCTGGTGAAACCATTGTTTTTTTCATTTTTTCAAGGTTAAATCATGTTCAATCCAAATTTTAGTTGGTTCATTTTCTTCTTAGTTCAATGACTGTTCTGTTCATTATATAAATCCCTTTTTTTCACGAATCAAATTTTCCCAATTTTTCCGTAATTTGTTTCTTGTTAAATTCTTATTTTTCCTACTTTATTATGGTTCAATCAAATTAAATCCAAAATTTGCCTAGTGAACCCTCCCATATTCCATATGTCATTTCAAAAATCCAGATAAAATCAGATTTCCGGGTTTGAGGGGGTTCCCAGGAAGGCTTCGCCAGGCAAAAGCAGACACTTGTAGAATCCCCAATGTTTCAATGACATACTTTTTTTTCATGATCAAAATCTAGATTTTCCCTCATGTTCCCTGGTGAAATCACCATTTTCCATCATTTTTCCTGGGGTCAATGGATTGGTTTAAGGGAAAATTTACAGGAAACCCCTATATTTGAAAGGCAAAACTGTGGTTTCCGGTAGATTTTCCCTTCAACCAATCCAGTGATGGGTAAGAAATCCCGCATCACCTGCAGTCAGGTCCGTTCAGATCCGCGAGCTGGGCTCGTCGGTGTGGATTTCCGTGACCACCTGTGGGGCGAATGCGGAGTGCAGCGCGTCTGAAAATGGTGGGCTTAGTATGGTTTATGTGGGGAATTCATAGGAGTTTATGGTGATTCATAGGTGTTTAAATATTTTAGATTGGGATTTAGGATGATTTAGGGGAATTTAGCCAGAAATGGTGAGTTCAGGGGTGATTTAAGATGGTTTATCCAAACAAATGTTAATTATCCAACTAACGTGGTGATTTAATGTGATTTATCCGTTTTGGATATTGGTTTGATTGGGTTTGATGATGTTTGATGCAGTTTGCGGGGGCAAAGGATGAAAAAAATGTGATTTACCAACTAAAAGAGGGGCACACACCATGTTAAACCCATGATATAAGCGACATTATAGGGATAGACCAGGTTGATATTTTTGGTATCCCGTGCTGATTATATTATATATATATATATATTAAACTCATACCGCAAGCATTACAGTAATAAGTCTGAATTCTATGTGCAACATCAGTGTTTCAAACATAACATGATATGGCTTCGGCTCAAAATTATTTTCCCAGATTCATAAGCGGGTTGCCGGGAACGATTCCTCCAAAATCTGCTCCAGACATTGGTCATTTCGTGGGCAGGTTCTCTTAAGACCTGGCTTTGGAGCCAGGTTTGCCCTTAAAGAAAGCTCCCGACCAAAGGTGATTCCTGCAGTTGTGGCCCGCCCTTGAACAGTTTTAAGTCAGTAAATCACCCCATTTCTGGAATGTATAACCCCATAAGCCCATAGAAATAACAGTTATAAGATTATAAGTCAGTTATAACCCCATTTATGGAATGTATAACCCCATAGAAATAACCATTTAGAAGAATTGGTAAAGCTAGGGCCATGACTGGCCGACCGGTGATTCCGCGGAGGCTTAATACAGAACTTGAAGTGCAACACCGACTACGAAGTCCGTGTTGCTGCCATTTGTCAGGCCCGGGGTAGCTGCCGACGTCAGTGCTTGATGATGACATGTTCATATCGCTATACGGAAGATCAACTTTAAAAGGTGAAACAACTTGTAATTAGTACAATGTCCCCCCAAGAGTATTATGATTGGTTACTTGATGTACATCAATCTATAGTTGAACATATATTTTGATAAACAATAGTTCGCTGATGTTAGCTGCAAACAAACTTATTGCTTGCTAAGGAGGGGGTGCCACATTGTAGATACAAGGCCTTTTAAAAATCTTTGGTTTTGCCCTTGACATACGGCCAGGCCTGAAGGCGGGTTTGTTGTTAAATCATCTACACATGGAAACCCCAAACTAAATGAAGCATTTAGCGAGAAAATCATCAAACTAAATGGAGGAATATCATCCTATGATAATCCAACATAGTTATTGCGAGTGGCCATTTTGAGGTGGCGTGCCTATCAAAAAAAAAAGAAGTGTGGTTTTTCATAGCAATTTTAGATCACCAAAGGGTATCCGCCGGACATGTTTGTGGCTTCTGTTTTTTCAATGTTCCATTGAACAACATATTTTTGCTAGGTCACTCCTGCTATCTCCCCGCATATGCCTGTCCACAACAATTCCCATTGTTAGTTGTTGAATCCGTTGAATCCTTATTGTTATTTTAGCATATCCTTTTTTTTGTTGATTAAATCCCAACTGTTTTTGGTCAAATCCGTATTCTGGTTTGTTTCATTCCAACGTTAACAGCTTCTGATTTGTTGTTTTAGGGAAACCCAAAGAAATACGTTGTTAATTCCCATGTTCAGACTACCATCCCCCAACCAACATAGACCTTGAGAGTAGCACACACTTATTAGAGAAACTCTTATTTTCCAATACTGTTTTTGGCCGGATCTAAATCTATGTTGATTGGACAGATGGTAAATCGGATTGCCCTCCCCGATGTTTTTCACCACAAAAGGGGCAGAATCTGATGGGCGAGTACAGCTACAGCAGCTTCAGCACGACTACAGGCGGGATCATCTCATGAAATGGTGGTCTTAACCACCAAATATATGGAATTAACCAACAAAAAATGGTGATTGGACCAACCTAGAAGTACGGATTTGCTGTATAAAATCCATCAAACATGTGACTGTGGCGATGAAAATTGGTGCTTGACCATCAAAAATAAGGGGATTTGGTCCTTGACAAATTGATTGCACAGTGACCGAAAGAATCCCCCCATAGCAAACCAGGGTGTTGCATGAATCTTGAGATCTTGAGGTGATGTCCTTTCGTCAAGTGATGAAGGTTTTTTGTCAATGACTTGATGCGAGAATTTCATTGAGACTTTCAATGTCTTTGACATGTTCAAGTTATTTGATGTAAACATTTTACATGACTTTCAATGTACATAAAAAGATGTGAGAATTCAAATTTGATGCTACATCCTCATTGGACTTCATGCCCTTTCATGTCACCATTGGATGAATTTTGATGCATGAGCATGACATGTTCAAGCCATTGGAAGTACAGTGGTCACATCACATCGATTGCTCCTTGAGTTGAATATCTAGGGTTTATGTGGGATATACGTCGATGATGTTAGGTGGGGTTATAAACCAACGTATAACTCGGGGGCCCCACTATGGTACCCACAATTCCATTGCTAATCATCATTATCCCTATTAAAATGGCCCCAGATTGAGTATTACCCTCTGGTGAACTAACATAACTATGGAAAATCACCATTTTTAATAGGAAAATCCACTATAAATCACCATTTTCAATAGCAAACTGTTAGTTTACTGGGGGGTATACCACATGTTTTGACAATGTGTGTTTACCTATATCATATCCCATAAGACTTCCAGGATGGTGCCCCAAAAGGCAGGCCATCAAACTTCAGTTTGGTCCAGCGACCGTACAGGAGCCGACGGAAACATATGATTCGTTTTGATCAATAGGGAAACACATATTGTATATACCCTCTGGTAAATTAACATAGCAATGGAAAATGCAGCATTTATAGGGGATTTTCCCATTAAAACCTCCATTTATAGTGGATTTCCAATTGCCATGTTTGATTACTGGAGGGTATAAATGACTGTGAATCCATGTAAATCCACTATTCAATTAAAACTTAAAACAATACACTAGAGCATGATAGTGCTATTAGTATACTAATATTGTTTCTAACAGCCACAACAAAACATACGATATTCCAATAGTATCCACAAAGTATTTTGTAAAAGCTGAATTCTCAATTTGAATAGCTGCAAGGTGGATCATCTCAGTTGAAGGTTGGTTGATACATCCTGTTACCCTCTGGTAAACTAACATAACTATTGAAGCCATAGAAATAGTGGATGTTCCCATTAATAGCGTGGTGATGTTCCATATATGTTAGTTTACCAGAGGGTAACTGTAGTCATATGGCACATATGACCCATAAACCATAGAATTTGCCTAGTTCTGCCAACTTGGTTAACACAAATCCCATAAAATCCCCATTTTTGTTGCTTAAATCACCATGGCTTCCTATTTGTCGTGCCAGGGGGGCCACCACAAGTGGAGAAATATGCCGCTGATCACTCGATGTGTCAACTTAATAAACCTTGTCAACAACAACATAACCAACATATGGGGGTTTCCATAAATGGGGATACCCCAAGTTATAGATGGTTTATAATGGAAAAACCTATATTAGAATTGATGATTTAGGGGTATCCCCATTTTTAGGAAACCTCCAAATGATATTGGTTTCTTCCACTTATGATTCCACTTAAACACTGATCAAATCCCATATCATTCATCTCCATGGATGCCTTGGACGCCAGGGGAAAAATGTTTGCGCCCCGCCCAAACTCCTTCGACACCCAGCGTGACCGCGCTTGGGAACAGCAGCGTCACAGTGATGTGGACCCCAGGTGGGGAAGGGATTTCTCGGTGGAGCTGTGGCAAGGGAAACTTTGGGACCTTGGTGAGCCATTAAAAATCCACTCATGTACCTTGATATTTGTTATACAATGTGGGGCCCCCTAGTTATAAGTTGGTTTATAAGCCACATTAATTATAGATGATATATCTACCATAAACCATAGTTAATTTAATTATGAACCAACTTAGCTATCTGGGGGGCCCCACATTGTAGGGACTTGTACTAAATAATTTACTGGGGATTATGATAATCGTTGATAATCCATAGTAGGGAAACCTGTCAACCAAGCAGTATAATGAGATGATGGGATTTTAAATGGCTCAGGTTAGTTTGGTACGCACTGGATGGGTAGAGACAAATTCTTTATGTTCTTGCTATCACAGGGAAATAACTATATATATATATATAGCATTTGTTGTGGACTATCAAAGATTGACCATGATTAATTATCCACGATATGTATATAAACATAGACCAAAGGTGGCATACACTAGTTTTAAGTTGGTTTATTGACCCCATTGACTCCAGTCAATTGTCTACCAAAAAACCATCGAATAAACACCTTCTCTTTCTTTGGGTGGACATCCATTTACCATCTGGTAAACTAACATAGACCCTGGCAGATAGGGATTGGAAGATGAGTTTCCTCTAGAAAAAGCTATTCTTAGGAACTATGTTAATATACCAGAGGGTAATTGGGGTTGTAAACCAACTACCCTCTGGTAAACTAACAGTTTGCTATTGAAGCCATGGCCATTGAAATAGTGGATTTTCCCATTAAACATGGTGATTTTCTATAGTTATGTTAGTTTACCAGAGTGTAAGTCCCCCACTTTCCATTGGTTCCATCCATTGGTTTCTATCTGGTCTTCACCTGCCAGTGACGAGGCGATGCCATGGAGTGTGTCTTCGACTCGTGGCTGGTGCAGTTCCGTGTGGCTGACGCGGCGACGTGGCAAAGTCAAGGCGCGGCGGGATTTCCCCCAAGGATAGGTGGGATTGCACCATTGAAAAATGGTGGAAAATGAGAATTTAACTACCAAAAATGGGAAAACGCTGATTTTTATATTGATTTTTTAACTACCAAAAATGGGAAAACACAATGGGAGAATAGATATAGATCTATATCTGATTTTAAGATTGAACACTTGGAAAATCTTGCTTTATAACAATCAAAGATTGGGATTTTACACAATTTTACCATGCAACACGGGGATTGATCATTGATCTACGATTGATTTCGGTTGATTTATAACTACAATGACAATGACTGCTGGGTTTATGTTCAGCATATCCAGAGTTGAATGGGTATAGTTGAACCAAGAGTTACATACATAGCTCAGGGGCCCCACATGGTAGGACGTTCTCTTGGATAGAGGACTCCAACTTGGTCAGGAAAATGGTACAAGATCAATTATTTCATGATAATGGACTCGATACTTCTCTATGGATCCAGCTGTACCTTCTTAGGACGTATTTTTGGTGTGATTGCTTGGGGGGTAGCCGTACCTACTGAAGTGTTTGGATCCATAGGCCTTGGGAACCCATCCGAATTTTAGCCTCCTGAAAGTGTTGGCGGGGGTACCATGTGACCTACAAAATGCATCAAAATGCTATTTTTTTGAAAGTACGACATGCACTTTGCATCCCCACCATTGGTCCGGCAATTGAACAAATGAGATCTATTTTGCAACTTGTCATGACTTGTCCGCTATTTTCAAACCACCCAGAAGGGAAACAACGAGGGGTCAACATCATTTTTCCATAGGAACCCAGCTCCAAATGGCAGCGTCCCCATTGTATAGACCAAGCCCAAGATAGAAAGATAAACTTTAATTCCAATAGTCATACGTCACTTTTTTATTTTGTTGTTCCTGGCTAATTATTGTATGTATATTCATGAAGAATTAATCTTATAGTAGTGGTTGCTATTGTTCTTATCTGTTGTCCATTACTTTCTCTATTGTTATTCTATATAACGCTCCCTGGCTCCAGGCTGCAACTCCGCTTCGCGTCAAAACTCGCTTTGCACCGTGGAAAACTTGAGATCTGCCACGAGCTACGAAATCAGGATGCCAAGGGTCCGGTGCATCGTCGTTTCCAACAACAAAAAGGGAGGTGGGTCAATGTTGATGATGCGACCATTGGAATGCGGGGATATCATCTGTAAGAATGCAACCAGTTTTTCAAGTGAGCTGACCAGGGTGAACGTGAACTACCCTATATGTAATTGGATTCATGTCATGAGAGATTCGTGCGGCTAGTGTCTAGAACACTCAGAGAGTTGGGAAAATATGTTTCCCCTAAAGTATCGTAAAAATTGACCAAATCCCGGAATTGGTTGAAGGGAAAGATTACAGGAAAATCAAGCCAAATCGGGTAAATTGTCTAATAGTTTCCAGTTTCAATTTTTCCTTCTCATTGATAGTGGCATAAATCCTACAAATCTCCATTCTTAGTTTGTGAAATCCCAATGTTTGATGGTTCAATCTGATTTTTGTTGCTAAAATCCTTTGTTGTAATGGTTAAATCACCAGTTTTGGCTAGTCAGATCAGTTAAATCCCTGATTGATTAGCCATGACATGACTCTTGAGTTTCAGCATGTTTCGCTATGTCAGGATCCAGGAGACTTGCAACGTGAGTAGTACGAGCTCGGAGTGGATGCCTGGCCGCACTACCAAACAGGTGAGTATCAGTGGTTTATAACCCATATATCCGGGATAGCCCATATATAACTGGGGTATAATATGGCATACTATGGTTACATGGATATCCACTTGTAAATGGGACTGCACTTCCCAGTAGATAGCTAAGTTGGTCTATAACTAGGTTAAGTCAGTTAAGTATGGTTTCTGGTGATGAACAACCTAAAGTCCATAGTTAATGGGGTCTAAAAACCAACTCATAACTTGGGTGTCCCACCTTGTAATACACCACTGAATTTGACGGGAGGATCAAGTCATCAATGGTGCTGCTGGTGGGGCAGGAGGAAGCAAACGGTTTCATATATGACCGGTTCCTGCCCTATAGCCTGCATCTATATATTATATATAATATAAAATTAATAACATAATAGATTTCCTAAAATGGAGGTTACTCCCAAATCATCCAAGTCATTGGACCATTTTGACATATTTTAGTATTGAAACAACCATGGTGACTTAGGGATCCCTCCATAACTATAAATGTTTCATGGGGGTAAAGCTTTACCCGACTTACAAAGTGACCAGCTGATTTCTGCATCACCCTTTTTGCTTGTTTTTTTGTGCCAAGATCAAACGCCCTAGCACAAGCCTAGGTCGTCTAAGAAGTTCTAAGAAGTGCATGAATAGCCAGACTCACATCACCGAACAAGCATGTGATAGGAATTAGTGGCTACCTAAACAGCGCCTAGACGCTCCAGATCGACAAGTTTGATCGGCATAGCTCCAAGTTTCGTCGAGGTGCTAAGGCATGGCTCTGCAGGGCTATGGCGATAGATCCTGATAGATCCTCCGATCCTGGTAGCTCAAAGCTTTTTGATCTGCATGTGCAATGCATGGCGGGGGAAGGATTGCTTCTGAAGGTCTCCCCTGCGATGTATGGCTGGGAGATTCGACAGATGGTTTCAAAGAAGTGTCCTTCGAAGAGGGGTGCAAAGCTTGCCCTGCATCATGGCACTTCAGCACTAGTGCCAAACCAAACCTTGCAAGAGCAAGGCATAGAGAGTGAAGCCGCAACCTTGTCCTGCACTTACATGCCAGCGAACCTCTTTGCTGCTGTGTGTTTCATTCAAGAGCTAACAACCTGTGAAGCATTTGCATTGGAAGGACTGACTCGTCTAACATTGCAGGATCAGGGCCGTTATCTGCGTCATCTCCCCGAAAGCCTTGAAGAGTTGACAGTTAAATTCAGCTACAAAGAGGCCTTGAACGAGATGTACATGCCACCCAGTCTTCAAACATTGACATTTTATGAATGGTTTAACCAGAGCTTGGAACGGGTGACTCTGCCACCCAGTCTTCAAACCTTGATATTTGGCAATTGCTTCAACCAGAGCTTGGAGCGAGTGACTCTGCCACCCAGTCTTCAAACGTTGACTTTTGGGCGTGACTTCAACCACACTTTGGAGCAAGTGACCCTGCCACCCAGTCTTCAAACGTTGACTATTGGTTGGCGCTTCAACCACAGCTTGGAGAGAGTGACCCTGCCATCCAGTCTTCAAACGTTGAGTCTTGCTGGGTGCTTCAACCAGAGCTTGGAGCGAGTAACCCTGCCACCATGTCTTCAAACGTTGATATTTAGTAATTGTTTTAACCAGAGCTTGGAGCGGGTGACCCTTCCACCCAGCCTTCTGACGTTGACTTTTGGACGTGACTTCAACCAGAGCTTGGAGCAAGTGACCCTGCCACCCAGACTTCAAACGTTGACTTTTGGTCGTTTCTTCAACCAGAGCTTGGAGGGAGTGACCCTGCCACTCGGTCTTCAAACGCTCACGTTTGGAAGCAACTTCAACCAGAGCTTGGAGCGAGCGATCTTGCCAACCAGTCTTCGAGCCTTGACATGTGGTGATTGTTTTAACCAGGGCTTGGAACAAGTGACCCTTCCACCCAGCCTTCTGACGTTGACATTTGGGCGTGACTTCAACCAGAGCTTGGAGCAAGTGAGCCTGCCATCCAGTCTTCAAACGTTGACCTTTGGTGGTTCTTGTGCTGGCTTACACCAGAGCTTGGAGCAAGTGACCCTGCCACGCAGCCTTCAATCATTGAGTTTTGACGGAAACTTTAACCAAAGCCTGGATCAAGTGACCCTGCCGCCTAGTCTTCAAACGCTGAGTTTTGGTGGTTGCTTCAACCAGAGCGTGGAGCGGGTTACCCTGCCGCTTAGTCTTCAAACGTTAACTTTAGGAGGTTCCTTTGACAGGGGTTTGGAGCGAGTTACCCTTCCTCCCGGTCTTCAAACGTTGAGTCTTGTTGGGTGCTTCAACCAGAGCTTGGAGCGAGTGACCCTGCCACCATGTCTTCAAACGTTGATATTTGGCAATTGTTTTAACCAGAGCTTGGAACGGGTGACTCTGCCACCCAGCCTTCTGACGTTGACTTTTGGACGTGACTTCAACCAGAGCTTGGAGCGAGTGACTCTGCCACCCAGTCTTCAAACGTTGACTTTTGGGTGTGACTTCAACCAGAGCTTGGAGCAAGTGGCCCTGCCACTTAGTCTTCAAACGTTGACTGTTGGTTTGCGCTTTAACCAGAGCTTGGAGAGAGTGACCCTGCCATCCAGTCTTGAAACGTTGAGTCTTGTTGGGGACTTCAACCAGAGCTTGGAGCAAGTGACCCTGCCATCCAGCCTTCAGACATTGGCTTTTGGCGATGAGTTCCGCATGCAGAACCTGAAAGGTGTTATTTTTCCAGACAAGATTGAAGATCTATTTTTCGGTAGGGGATTTCAGCAGGGTGTGGAAGGAGTTGATTTGCCAAGCAGCTTGAAGACTCTAGGATTGGACAAGACAGTGTTAAGTTGTCGCTGACTGGACTCGAGAAAAAAGGGCCGCAGAATATAAATCAGTTCAGAATGACGGATATCGAAAAAATATGAATTTGGCATTTTGTGGATATACCGCTATATTTCAAAACACACCCAAATTCTAAGTAATTGAAACCCAGGGGATCTGGGGTGCCCTATTTTTTTTGACATCAATTCCAGGTGCTTAAGATTTGCAGGAAGCAGGACTTTAAGCAGAATAAGGAGATCCCTGAACACGATCTTCTTTCCATAGAATGTAATTGTTGGAACATCTCTACCAATCGAAGTATCAACATCTTGAAAATGCAGCGTTCAATGCGGAATGCGTTCTTTCCTTCAGGATGGTTAAATACCAAGCAAAATTATTGGTGAAATCCACAGGTTTGATGGTTGAATGCTCATCAAATTGATGCTTTATACCACCATTTTTCCTAGTTAAACCATGTTAAACCATGTTCAACTCCCATTTTGATTCTGAATTCCCGAAGTTTTTAACGTTGCAATCCGGAATTACATGTTCCACCATGTTTCATGGTTGAATGTCACGTTTCCCCCATCTTCGATCATGAAATCCTCATTTTTTCCACGCCCAAGGAGTAACATCACCGTTGCCACAACCCTGGGACTGCCTGCGGAGATCTCAGGCCTGTGGTATCCTGCAGCATTTTGGGATGATTGAAAGCCTATAAGAATGGGAAACATCACCTATCAACTGGTGCAGGATTTCGCAACCATCCACAGTATGATTTGATTTTATTTGATATCTCAGATGAATATATCAATGATTGAAAAGTGGATAATTGTATGCATCATTGATTGAGATAACTTATATTATATATTGATAATTTGATATAGTATAGTTATAAATATTACTGTAGTATATAAATTCAAAATTTGTATCAGAGTATAGCAAGCATTAGTATGACTAGACTATGATTCATAAATCTCAAGATATGAGAATCTATGCTATATATCTATAGAATACTATGGATAGACTGTTAAATAGGCTACATTTATCATATCATCTCAACTAGAAGATTTATGACTAATTAGTGGTTTGTGATTGAGCCACCTGACGTCGTGGCTGGCCCCACGCATCCTAGGCTATCATATCCCTGGCTTTGTTGGTGACCCTTTACCAATGTTTTTTTATCGTGACTTCAACGGGATACATTCCATGGGGTGACTGACTGACTTACAACTGGTATTTGGGGTCATAACTGTGGTTTTGGGACAGTGGGATACCCTCTGGTAAACTAACATAATTATGGAATACCCTCTGGTAAACTAACATAGCTATGGAAAATCAAAATTTTTGATGGGAAAATCCACTACAAATGGCCATTTTCAATAGCTATGTTAAATTACCAGAGGGTATTTTCATGATTCATATCACATTGAGGTTCCATCCGTCATGTCGATTGCTACTGAGATGCACCCTGTTTCCTGGGAAACTACATCCACAGTAGGATAGGGTGGGATACGGAGCTGTGATATGTAGATGGGTCAGAAAAAAACTAGAACACGCGATTCCTCACCATAGTGTTGGTGAAGTACTGTTCTATCTTTATGAGGATGACTAGCGTGTAATAGATTGCTCCAACCCAAGATGTTATTTATACAATGTTACACTACCTTCTATAATATATTGAGAGTTACCATAATCCATGAACTGGGAATCCCGTTCTCAACCACCGACATTCCCGGGTTTTGTACACTGCGAAAAATTGTCCACATTTCAGGTACCCAATTCTGGGCCGGATTACGAACAATAAACAGCCCAGAGGATCACATTCATCCAGGACATGATTTTGCATAGTATCCCCACATATCGGGGTGCATTCCATTTGGCAAGTAGGTAAGAACTATAGTTTTCCCCAGTTATATATATATATATAGTTGTATAATATTATTACAAATTACTGTATACCCAATGGATCTAAGTACCTTCTTAGGAAGTATGACTGGGGTATGAATTGGGGGGTTCAGTACCTTCTCAGGATGTGTTTGGATCCATAGTGATATGCACATTTATATATATATATATATTACTCTCTAGTTATTTAACATAGCTATGGGAAATCACCATTATCAATAGGTAAACCATCATAAATCCTCTATAAATGACTCATTTTCCATAGCTATGTTAAATAAGCAGAGGGTATATTTTATATGGCTTATATGTCAGTTCCACTCCATGCATTCTGCAGAAATCCCCTGCGCAATCTTGCGCCGCTCCCAGATCTCCAGGCGTCACAGTGGAGGTGCTGTCCTACGACACCGTGCAACTGTCATGGTCCTTGCCAACCTTGAACGATTGCAACTCGTTGCGCGCTGCACTACCTGGTAAACGAATAGTTTTTTCCTGGAAAATCACCATGTTAATTGGGACATGCCATTTAATTGGAACTGCGTTGATTGAAACCGAATTGTCTGGTGGTTGGTTGATAATGAAAGTCACCTGATAGGGGTTTAATCATGAAAATATGGGATATAAGATGATATAAGTGGATATAACTAATAAATCATGGTTGGTTGACGATAAACCCTTAGGATTGACTTGTGGTCAATGAATAACTTGTGGTTGGTGACTAATGTCAATTGTGGATTAGTAAACCCCTTTTCTGTTTTATTGGGAGGGAGGGGGTACCATCTAATTGGAGGGGAGGAGCACCTAATTGATAAACCGTGGCTTATTAATCCAAAGTTGACATCAATAGCCTGGTGGTTGGTTGATGATTAAAGTCACTTAGTAGAGATTTTAACCATGACTTAATGACATATTGAAATCATGGTTAGTTGATGATTGTATGGGATTATACTGATTCTATAGTACTCTTTATAATATGTATATATAATATATATATATATTTATATTTGTATTCTGAATTATCAAAATACATTATGAGAATACCGTTCATAACCAGGAAGTTTCTCAAGGGACAATATCATGGTGGTTTCGATTGAGGAGTTCCTCAGCAAAAGAAGCGTTCAACCATCGATCTTCTGTACAGATCTACTCAGGGTGGTGCCCGTAGTTTAGTGAACTACAATGTGGTGCCCCCCAGATTCAAACATTGGTCTTTATAAGCCCTATGAAGACTAGTTCTATATATATATATATACCATAAACCATAGTTAATCTAGTTGAACGGTTCACCAACTTAGCTATCGTTTGGGGGCCCCACATTGTATGTTTGTTGGTTTAGTTCATTTTCACCAACTAGTTCGACATATCTACCATCAGTCCTAATCAACCCACCAAAAAAAGTAAGTATAGGGCACCACCTTGTACTTATTTGAAATGGTAGCAAGTTGCACCGCCCAATCATGCGCTATCAATAAGGCTTCATTTGTTTGGGGAGGAAATTAAAGGTACCCTGTGATTTCGACAATGCCTGGGTAGTGGGGTGAACAGCAAGAATGATATTCATGGAAAGGTGTTTCCAGGAGGTTAGTTCGATGATATTTACATAATATATCATAATATACATGTATCAAAATTTCCAACTTTTCAATCTATTTGGGGGTTGCTATATATATATATATATACATAATGCATTGCATTTGTCTGGAAAATGTCGATGGCGTCATTGCAACGAACACCGGAGTGATGGGAATTCTCAGGGTAACTATTCCAAAACAGCCAAACATTGTAGGTCAATGAGGTGTTTTTTATTTTGAGATTAGTGTTGTATCGGAATTGTGAATTATCCCGTCCCGTTACAGCACATAGATTTATAACCTCCAAGCAACAATGCCATCCCCTCTATTGCTGGTTATATCATATCCCAAATTGTATTCCCATTTATAGATAAATCTAATTGGGTTATAAAAAGGGTTCTTAGCTTACTCAGTTCGAAGATTAGTGGGAGTATATAGGAGGCGGAGGCGGATGACCACATCATGGAGGAAGCGGCGGAGAAGTGGCTGCGCAAGAACATCCGAGAGGCGGGAATCAAGATTCGCACTGACAAGATGAACGGGGTGCGGCTGGCGGCGGACATTGAGCACACAACCCGGACCGTATCGAGTTCCTCAAAATTGGGGACTATGACTTCGCCATAGACACCTTCGCAGGGTCTTTTCTTGCGTGCTTGGATGAAGAGCGAAACGTTGGGATCCTAATGATGACGTGCGGTGGCGGGTTGCTCGGGGCAATTTGTGGGAATGAGAGTGAGCAGCGGTCCCAAATTTCAGATGGCTGCAAAGATGAGCTAGATTATCTGCTGGAGTGCTGCATCGAAAGTAATGTGTTGCCAACGTGTTGAAGCCGAAGGCGTGAAAACGCGCAGAGTTGGAATGGGAGTTTTTACGATTTTCGAAACACAGCTTCTCCTGATTTGAAGTTTCTGCTCGGGGCTTGTGTTGGTTTGAGCGCGATTGTTTTCTGTGCTTTGGACTGTACCATATAGTTTTTGAAATAAGAGTTGCTTGTAAGTTATTTATAATTTGGGCTTAGGCTAGTGTAAGTTCAGGGTTAAGTTAGAGTAAGTTGTCTTAAGTTGAAGTTAAGTATAGACAGGACAGGACTTAACCTAGAACTTAGGGTGACTTGGGTAAATTTAGCATGTTGTTTTGTATGTTACATAGGAAGGAGTTAGGTTGAACTTGTGTGGAACTTAGATGTACTTAGGCTTTTGTTGATTTTTGATGTTGCTTTTGGTTGGGCTGTGGTATGCAAATACTATGTCCCTTGTTCTTTGGTTTCAAAGGGTTGAGGCTTGATTTCCACGGAGAAACCAGGTGGATATAGGCTAGGTGCGTCAGGTGTTGGGGATTGCGCAGGTTTCATGTCACCAAATATAAAACATTGCATGACCCATGTCGGCCAGATGTCGGCCGTGTAGTTGCAAGTTTCTGCTTTGTGCATGTCGGCCAATGTCGGCCGATGTCGGCCAGGCCCTCTTGGAATGTAATGATAACACAAAACAATGCATGCCAAAATGCTCGCAAAATTAACTTGCAAACCCAAATCTCATAAGATTTTTTGGAACCAATTTTGGTGGAACTTCCAAAATGGCAAGCTCACCTTTCTTTATTGACCAATCTGCTCACACCGCGAAAAACAAGGGAATCCGACAAAGCTCTGTTTTTGAAAAAAAGGAACCTACTTAGCTTGAACTTAAGGGAACTTAGTAATTTGGCTTTCAGTAAATAAAAAACACCATCAAGATAGGTTCTTTAAGTTCAAAACAACTAACATAAGTCCAAGCTTAGTACAAAAAACCTTGAGGTATCAGCTTGAGCCATGTTGGGCGATAGAATTTTCCAATTGCGCTACATTGCTACATGTCCCGGATAGTGCCCGCCCCGCAGGTGCCACCCATAGGGGCGCCGCGAGCTACCTCCTCCGGCGTACGAAATTTGGAATGACAATGGTGGTGGGCCTGGCGCGGAGAATGGTGGCTTAGGGCCGAGGCAGTTGGTTTGACAGGGCCAGCGCCACGTAAGCCTAATACTTTCACATCGGCTGGATACATGAGCAATAGCCGCGGCATCTAGGATTAGGACCCCTGTGCCGCCTGCCCCCTTGCCTCTTGCAGGTGTGGGACGAAGATGCCATGGAGCTTTTTGGCGCTATGCATCAGACCTCCATTTCACTTGGTTTGCCCCCTCCCACCTGGGAAGAGTGGGTGGAAGAAGGCCAGCGGGCAAAGGGAATCATGTGTGTGCGCGTGTGTCCGTGTAGGCCCGCCATCCGCCACAGACCATTGATAGACCGGGTATATAAGGTAAGTTCTGGTATTACCCCTTTCAACCTCTTGCTATACCATGTTTGTTTCGGGATCCGCAACCTTCCTTGCCGGCAAGGTCGCAAGAATCATGGAACGATTCGTTCGGTGGCAGCGTGCATGTCATGGTCCTGAGTCGCAAGGCCCCGGTCCGCGGAGTTGAAGCAGGGCGCAGTGTGACCAATCAAGACCTACACGCGCAATGAACTTGTATATGTCACATGTGTCTCTGCTTCATTTTTTTCAGGGCACATTCTTTCACGCGTATACATCTACCCGTGCAGCTGCGGCTTAATGCCTAGAGGGATGAATGTTTTGTACAGCAGCTGTCCCGCACAACCACAATAAGATTCTTGCCTGCGTCGTTACCGCTCCCTTGCCCAGAGGTGCCTGACGTCTTGGTCGACCACATCAGCGGCTATCTGTGACAGAATGGCAAATTCCACCTTAATAAACCTCGACAGCGCAGTGGCCAACGAGCCCACAGTAGAAAAAGAAAGCAGCAGCTGATTCCTGTCGTGATGTTTGCTTTTTAGAATGTCTTGCACATGCACGCTCAGGCTTTTGACAAATACCAAGGCTGCCAAGCTATTATTATTGAATTCCCAAGGATATCCCAAAGAAAAGTGGTCTTTTTAAAGATAGCATGTCATACCTAGGAACTTCGGAGCTTTAGCCTTTGTCACCCCAGGAAATCTTCAGCGGCTGAATTCTCTCAAGCTGACGACGCTGCCTGCACGGCACAATTACTATGAGTCCCTGCTTTGGCTGGACAGCGCAAGGATTTCATCCACTATGGCTTGGAGTTGAACGGTTTGGGAAGTGTCCGGGTCCAATTGGAAGGCAACAGGATCCTTGCTATGGTCCTCGTTGATGAGATCAGGGAGTATATCAGTGAGAAGAGTGAGGATGCTGACGGTGATGAGGCCTGTACTTGTAGGGCATAGTGAGGCCACAGCGAGCGGTGAGCGAGCGGTGAGCTTATGTTTTGGATCTTACTTCTCAAACTTATAGTAACTACACACAAATTAACCAGCACAGTGCAAATTGGACCTGGGTGATGATTGGTTGATGATTTTCACTTTCACGTTTCAAGTTCAAAGTTTTCTTCATTTTGGGGTCGGATTGGGACTGGCCCGGGCCCGGTCTGGGAGGGGAATGTGTTTCGATCATATCTTCGATTAGATCCTGCTGCTGCTTTGGACAGCATTTGTGATGAGATGATCTGCAAGCTGGCAGTGCCTGGCAGCTGGTATTGGGAGGGCAATTTCATAAGTTCAAGTCACACACACACACATACACACCGGACACAGAGCAGTACCGGGATGTTCAGAGAATTTCAACATTCACATTTCAACAATGGTTATTGCAGCAAGTTGAGACCACAAGAGCCAGTAGCGTTGCAGGCAGATGGGACAACAGTACAAGTACAACAAAAGAATCAAACTCCAAATTGGATGCAGCTTTGAATGTAAGGTCCCCATCCATACCCCCGATCCGTACCCTTTTTTCCCGAAAGCTCCTGCGAAGGGTTTTTTCCCACAGAACAGCTACCAAATTCTTCCACATCAAATCTCCTACTTTCTTTACATCTCCAACATCATCTACATCAACTTCATCTACATCACACACATGTCATACAAATTATTTACATCTTCATCTACATCACATCTCCTACTTTCTTTACATTTCCCACATCATCTACATCAACTTCATCTACATCACATACATGTCATACAAATCATATACATCATCTACATCATCTACATCAACTTCATCTACATCACATACATGTCATACAAATCATATACATCATCTACATCACCAACATCATCTCATCTACGCCATCAAGCTCTTCTAATCTACATTACATCACTATACATCTCATATATACATATCATGTACATCATCTACATGTTACACTGGAGTGTATACCCAGGAGTTAAACACTCAGGAGTTAAATGCTCAGGAGTTAATACTCAGGAGTTAATACTCAGGAGTAATTGCTCAGGAGCTTTAACATTCAGGAGTAAAACTCCTACTTCTCAAGTTCTTCTACATTCTCTCCTAAGGCGGCAGGGCAGCCAAATGCCGGATTGCGAAACGCAACCCTTTTGCACGAAATGATGTTCGATTTGCGAACACTGAGGTGAAATTGCGACTTCAACGTGTCGGATGCAACCCTTTTCGCATGAGATGAGGTTCGATGTGCCAAAACTGCAGTAAAATTGCGATTTCAAGGTGTCCGAATGTGTCCGGGGCAACCCTTTTGCACGAAATGAGGTTCGATGTGCAAAAATTGAGGTAAAATTGCGATTTCAAAGTGTCGTGTGGAATCCTTTTCGCATGAAATGAGGTTCGATGTGCCAAAACTGCGGTAAAATTGCGATCTCAAGGTGTCCGAATGTGTCCGGGGCAACCTTTTTGCACGAAATGAGGTTCGATGTGCTAAAATTGAGGTAAAATTGCGATTTCAAAGTGTCGTGTGGAATCCTTTGTGTGAAGGTGAAGAGTTCTCCGTGTAAACGTGTCTGTGTGTGAATGCCACTGTGTATAAAAGTATCGCTTCTCTGTGCAAAAGCTGTGTGTGTGTAAACGGCCTTCTGTGTCAAAGCTCCTGTGTGTAAACGCGTCTGTGCGTAAAAGCTTTTTGGTGTAAAAGCTTCTGTGTGTAAAAGCTTCTGCCCGCAAAGGCTTCTCTGTGTAAACGCGTCTGTGTGTAAATGCTATTCTGTGTAATAGTTCTGCTTCTGTGTGTAAAAGCTTCTGCGTGGAAAGACTTCCCTGTGTAAAAGCTCGTGTGTGTAAGACTTCTCTGTGTAAAAGTTCTGCTGTGTGTAAGAGTTCTGCTGTGTAAAAGCTTCTGCGTGTGAAGACTTCTCTGTGTAGATGTGTTTGTGTGTCAATGCGTTTCTGTGTAAGAGCTCCTGTTTGTAAACTTGTCTTGGTGTGAAAGTTTTTGTGTGTAACAATTTCTGTGTTTCAAGACTTTTCTGTGTAGACACGTCAGTGTGTAAAAGCGTTTTTTTCGTGTAAAAGCTCCCGTGTGTAAACGTGTCTTGGTGAGGTCTTCGTGTGTGTAAACGCTGTTCTGGATACAAAATGTGTGTGTAAACGCTCTGGGTCAAAAGCTCTTCTGTGCATTGCGTGTAAAAGTTGCGTTGTGTGTTAAGAGTTCTGTGTGTAAACGTGTCTGTGTGTAAACACACTTCTGTGTATATAAAAAAAGTTTCTGCGTGTAAATGGTCCTGGCGTAAACGTTTGTTTGGAGTTGCACACACCATGCTACTTGATGGGTTTTGCAATGGAATGGTCTTGCTCGACATGGTGTTCTTTTATCTGTGAACGAGTTTGTGTCTAAAAACAGTCTGTGTACGCACATCCTTTCTCTGTGCAAGAGGTTGTGTGGCTTGAAGAGCGAAAAGGATATAGTTTCATCATGCGGTCACAGATTATGTTTTGCAACTTGCCGCGACAATGGCTGTGGCAAAGCATGTCGCAAACAGTCGGTGGTGTGCAATGGCTTGTTGACAGTTCATCATCGCTTTGGTGTTTCACTTGAACATTCCAGTCGGCCATCATACTTTGACACTGCTGCCAGGATACTTTGACATGATATGGAGATCGCGTGCCATGAAAATGTGATCGCGTGCAAATGCACAAGCACTAAAGAACCCTCATTTTCATGACACGTTCATGTATGACTTTTCATCGCAACATGCATCATTCGTTCTCAGTCATTCAATCTCATTCATCGTCATTCATCAACATCAATCATCTTGCGATTTTGTTGCAACTCTTTTCGTCTACCCCCTCCGGCCACACTGTCGTCACAGTGCCACTGCCAGCTCCGATATCGAAGTGCAGAAAGACCAAAAAGCATCCACCGGCAATCCCACCGAGGAAGCCGTGTGCGCCGTCTGTTGCTCCTCCTGCTCGCTTGTTGGAACCACATTTCCGGAACGGCCAAACGCCCCACTGGCTTATCATCTACGCCGGTTTGGAGTACCTTCGGGAATTGGGGCACGAAGAACTAAATAAAGAGAGGTTGTGCCAGCAGGAAACCTGGGTGGCTTACCTAGAGCAGCTGAATTCCGACGATGAGAGGAAGCAGCAGCTGCAAGATTCAATTCTGTACGTGCAGTTTAACATGAAGAGGGCAATTTCCCGATCAAAGGAATCAAAGGCATGTGTTGCCAAGGATGATGGCTTCGAATGGTTCGGTGATGAGTCTATGTCAGATAGCTATTTGGATACCTCTGCAGAGTGGGGGCTTGATTCGGCAGAGGCCAATTCAGAGATTTGGACGCTTGAAGCTCAAAGCTGAGGTGTTTCAGAGGCTTTCCATTTTCCTAGTTGTTAGCTCGGCTCTGTAGCTCTGTGGGGTCATTTTAAGATGTGGTGGCTTCGGCAAAACCCCATTGTTGGCCAGCCATTGAGCAAGGGCAAGTTGCATCAGTTGCACAAGCAGATCTTTCACGCTTACCGCCAGACCAGCTGCAAAAGCTTGCTCAGGATGACCAATGACCACCAAAGTCTTCTCTTCTTGAATGTGGGGGGGTTCAACAATCATGGGGGTTCCAATGGTGTCCATTTCGATGCGGTAAAATCATTCAAACGCTGCCAAACCAAACAACAGCATGTTTGTCATTTACTATTGCTTGGTGATTCTGACACTTGATGATGGCATCCGTGGATTCTGGTTGCCCCACCACAAAACTTCACATCGCATTTTCATGCTTTTCTTTTCTCAGTGCTTAATTGCTCTTTGTACCAAACATTAACATTGTCCACACACTACCTTTGAAGTTAACGGGCATGTAGGTGAAGCATGGTGAAACATTGAAACACGCCCTCCTTTGTACAATGTGCGACCTGCTTTGTGAGAATGGACGTTGACAGAATGTCTGTGTGAAGTCAATGCAGTTGGTGCCAACACATGGCGTGTGGCTAGGCCTCCCAAAATAAGTACGATTGACTTCGATAGGTGCATCTCCCAGCTTTGATCCTTGGTCCGATTTGCAAGCAACGGTGCCAGGGCTTGAACCCTACGTGACCTACCGAAGCCATCTCAGCCTGCAAAGACGACTTGGTTCCTCTTAGCTTCAACCAGTTTGGCATCATGCCGGGCAAGCGCATTAGCGTGGCAGCAGGGTTGCAGCAGCAGGGATTAGCATGCAAAGCAGCGCGTGACAACAGCGCGACGGCTTGGGTGGGGGCGGCTTTGGGGCAGTGCAGCGTGGGTGTGTGAAGGACTAGGTTCTTACCTGACTTTGCGGCGCGGTTGGCTTGTTAGCCTTGCCATTCGCCTAGGAGTCGCTTAATCAATTTTCCCTATAGATATAATTCAGCTTCGACTACCATTATTCTTAACGTTGATCCAATGTAAGATTCAACCGTAGCAAATTGATATTTACTAGTAGCAAGTATATATTGCTAGCTATCCCCTGATATTTTAGAATATCCGCTTTATTGATGATGCTCTAAAAGCTATTTCTCTACCACACTAATACTGCAATGTGGGCCCCCCTACATAGCTAAGTTGGTTTTTAACTACTAGATAAACTTTGATAAACTATGGTTTATGGTAGATATATCTATATATAGTGAATGGAGATTGTACAGCGACTTAAAATTGGGGGGCCCCACATTGTAGTTGAGCTACAAGCATAACATTCGTCCCAGCTCCAGACGTTAAGCGCTCCAAGCGAGGCATTTTCTCCCAGTACCATCTTCAGCATCTTGGCGCACAGACGTGGTGTTTTTTTGGATACGGAGGATTTGGGCAGCCTGGGAAAAGAGAAACCGCAATTTTATAATGGGATTTAGGGGGTTTCAACATGTTTCAATTGAATCTATTGGTGATTGACTGGGGATTTAATGGCATTAAGTGGGAATTTAAAGGAACCAAACTGGGGATACTGGGAGAAAAAAATGGAGTAATGGAGGTTGACCAACACCAATTGTTTTGTGAATGCATCAATGATAGGGCCTATAGGGATATAATTTACATATGGGAATGGGTCAAAACATGGCAAGACCTAGAATATCATATTTCATATTTTGCAGGATGAACATCTGCAAATTTCCCAGGTAGTTGACTTAATGCAAAAGGAATATCAGAATATCTTGTATGATAAAGTTTGTACACCGAATGTAACCTATACAGTAGTTGTATAACTCTAGGATTTTGAACATGTGTTTGAAACTATGGACAACGATATGGAAATGTATCGAACTGATTGAGGAGACCATGGGCAAGTCAAGTCCGTTTCAGACGCTGGCAGCCTTCAATGGGCTCATGAAGGCCAGCAAGGGAAACGCCTCCGCTGCAGATTGGGTCTTGGACGCAGTGCTAGATGGAATCCAATGCGGCTTCTATGAGGTCAACTTCCAACTTTGACGGGAAGGGGTCCAGCAAATGCCTCATGGACGTGCTTATCTTCAAGCAGGCCCTGTTGGAATACTACTAAGGACATGACTGCATCCCATGAGACTTATTGTGCTCAGTGTGGAGGAGGGAAAGTCCGCACGGATCTCTCCTGGCAGGGTGCGAGAGGCGAACCTTTTTGCATTTTGCGCAACGGCGAACTTCATTGCAAAGGTGATCTTCGGTACAGAGATGGATTCGAACATTCGCCATTTCCTGAAGTCTTCAACTTCACCGCAGGCTGTTAAAGCGATAGCTTGAACAAATGTTTTATGCATACACATTCAACTATGATATATATATATATATATATTCATATGTTTTTAATTTAATCGTTCATTTATTTACATTCACATTCAACTATGTAGATTGTATATATATATATAAATATGTGTAGTGCAACAGACATGTATATCTAGATAAACCTAGTACTTAGGTTTATCTAAGTGTGTGTGTATATTTAAATACATGTATAAATACATACTATCGATATAATTTACGAATTTGTCTATGCTATAGTACTTATTATATATTTTTTACATTTATATGTATATATATATATATATACACATATGGATTGAATCCCCATGAATCCTCGGTTTAGTCATCATGGATTCATTTCCCAAGGCGTGCTGTGGCTGGCACAAACGCTTGGCAGGATGTGATTTGCCAGGCGCTTGGGCGGACTGCTGCTGTTCCCATGGGGATCTGTATTGAATGGGGACTATGTCCATTGGACTTAAATATCGAAACTGGGATTTCACCACGAAAAATGATGATATACTGGTATATCCTGGACCTTCGAAAGGACGCAAATAATTGTCTGTTTGTGGAAGGCTGTCTGCCCCTAGGGGCGGATTTTTTGTGAAGGACCTGGAAATGGTCATGTTTTGACTACTGTCAATTTTGTATTTGGCGCCTTCCGGGCTGATCTTGTTATACTTTGCTTTACAATGTGTCGATTTTTCTGGGCGGAAATTCCCGGGAAAAGGGTGGAAATACCCAGGCAGACTCGGCATCACTGAAAAATGAAAACATGAAGTGGTCATTTTGTTCTTGAAATTGTCATTTTCACTTTGAAATGGACACATTAAAAGAAAATGAGCGGAAATCAAACCAAAATCTGCCCTGGAAAAATATTCATGTTACCAATGAAGATCCATGTATAGCGGGAATGTAGAGTAGTGGTGATAATTTGGACAATCGAACATGCCAATGGGAAATCCCATATCAAATTTTCCATATCTATTCTACTGAACTGGAGGGTAAGTTTGGGATATAAGCATCAAACCTATCGAAAAAATGGTGATTGAACTAGCAAAGATTGGGATTGATCGCCGTTTTATTTGAGTATAGATCATAGATTGGTAAAATAACTACAATGTGGGGCCCCCTACTTATAAGATGGTTTATAAACCCCATTAAATATAGATACATTCTACCATAAACCATAGTAAATCTAGTTATTAACCAACTTAGCTATCATTTGGGGGCTCCACATTGTACAATTCCTAGATTTTATGGCAGATACAGTGGATCTACGTCCACTTATACCAGGGGTTTACCAAAGCAACTGATTCAACCGACGAAACTGAGGATTTCATCATCAATTTGGCAGGGTTTTACCTACCAAAACATGGATCTACTTCAGGTGAAAACCGATTTTTTGTAGTATTTAATTTGTTGCTTGGAATTCCTGAGTTTCTTCCAACAGTATGCAGCATGTACATGTATATACCTATAAATATATATATATATATATACAATATATCCATGGGTGATGACTGGTGGGGTCCGTCACAGGCCTCGAGTGTTTGCCACTTGGACAGCGGTTGGATCTCGGGATCTCTAAATTGTGCTTCGGTCGACGGAACACGTGTGATGAAGCAAGGCTCCAAGTATAACTTGTGAATTTTTAAATGCCTTTAAAGGATGGACATGAATATATCATAGTGGGATATGTTCACTGGATTTATCCACTTTTTATTGAAATATCAATTGCATTATTTAGTGGGATGTCATGGGATATAGAATATATATATAATACTACAGGATCATGATGGCATGATAGTGGGACAATAGCGGATAACTATAGTGGAATATAGTGGATAAGAATGGGTCATGACCTTCAAGAACGTGGGTAAATCACAGCAACCCCAGCCGCAGACTTGACCTCACCAGTTCGAAGATGGGTTTGATGGCTTCGGGAAATCATCCCCAAATGACTGGACTAATTTGGGAAATGGGAAATACCCTCTGGTAATTTAACGTAGCTATTGAAAATGGACCATTTATATTGGATTTTCCCAATAAAAATTGTGATTTTCCATAGGCATGTTAGTTTACCAGAGGGTACCTTCTGGTAGATGAACATAGACCCTGAAAATAGCTACTTTTTTGAAGAAACTAATCTTCCAACCCCGATTAATGCCAGTGTCGAACTGTTGATTTACCGGAGGGTATGTCGTTTTTTTCCAGAGGAATATCCCAGGGAGAAACCTTGGTGACCCAAGGAATTCACCACGAGTTTTGCTTCAATGACACGAATTTCGTGATTCAGTGATAGGTCGTTTTTACTTGGCTGAACACGGGAAATATAGCTAATCAACGTTATGAGAGGAAACCTAATCATACTGAAAAACCAAGTAAACAGCAACGTGACTTGGTATAGATTGAGGTAAGTTGTGTTTCACGAAAAACCGGGAGGTGGTTCTATTTGATTCAGCAAATTCACTGAACATGGGTGTGGAGTTCATTTGGCGCAGGTACACATGTTCAACTGTTTTAAAGCCGCCGCCTGGCCACGCCCCGCGAACGCCGCTGAGCTATTGAGGAGGCTCAACAACGGCAGCTGGAATACCACGACCCTTGCTGGAACACCATGGCAATTGTTGCATGGGCATTTTCGCTTCTCAGGCGTCGGGCGATGCAGGAACGGTCTCATCTGTGTTGGACGAATTTGTCCACGAGGTCATGCAAGGAGAAGAAGCCTCTCATATACGGAACTGGCCGTTGGCGCCTCAGCTTTGAACAGTTATATTTCAATATATCTCAATAGTTTAACCGTTTAACCGGTATCAGAGATACCCCCATGTGCAGTAGTACTGCACAAGGTGGTGGCGAAAATTTCAATCATAGGTGTTTTTTCCCCGTAGGGAGCAATATAATCCGACATGCAAATTGGCTGGGAGTGGATGCACCATTAAACGGTTGTAATTTTTAAAGTTTGACCCAAGCCAGCTTTGTTCGTAAGGGAATCATGACGAGGCATATTAACTCACCATACTTGCGGGTTCATCCCATATATCCCAGTTTTCTTGGCCCGGGCACATATATATATATATATATACTCATGTATTTATTTATTTCAAAAATGCACATATAATCATTAATATTCATATTTATACATATCTGTTGCATACATATCTGTATATATGAGCAGGGACCCCCACCCCCCCCCCCCC